>CM070835.1:15847314-16381569 GCA_036326025.1 Chrosomus eos | reverse complement strand
GGACAAGTATAAATCAACCAGCGCTGTTCTTTTTAATGGGCCATTTGTCTTTATGGTCTAGTTTATCTCGTTGTTGCTTCCAGTTCAGCTCAACATACATGATACAACTCAACTAACAATTATACAAGACTAAAAGAAGACTATGATTATCCAGTGTTATCTGGATAAAATAAAATGGCATTTTCATTTTTAAATAAACGTGAGCATAAATAGCTGTGAAGCTTTTTTTTCCTCTGCTGTTAAAATACTCCATAGTTTTGTGCCACATTGACATGCTTGGATGCACCACACTGTCAAAGTATTTAAGTAATTACTAGATTGAACTTTAGTTGCTGTCTGTGAGGACGTCATGGAGCAACCGTTACGTGTGGGTTAATAGTATGTTCTGGCAAACAGTATCCACTATATTGCCTCAATACTTTTTCTTTCTGCACTCCTAAAAGCTTTTGTCTGTTTGTTTTGTCCCAGATGTGTGGCACCTTGTGAAATGTTACAAAATCGATCTTTACAAACATACATTTTTCATTAAGCATATGTATTTTTAAGCACTCCTTTTAAGTCTCCAGGGTAATAACTTGAATTTAACAACCAGTATTTTCAAGGTTACAGGAAATGACATTAAAGGCCATCCTGCATCCTGTCTTGTCTGAGCTGTTGACTTTCCCTCAGTGTTTATGCTGCTGTTGTTCTTTATCGACTGCTTCATCTAGGTTTGTATGAGTAAGAGCCCGTTGTGGAAAATAGCTGTCATGTTGTCATGTTTGTCAAGGAATGATGGTGTTCTTTTGCCATGTAAAGCATTTTAGATAAGGTCCCCTAACGGCTGATATATGAAAAAGGAATGTGAAATTGGTTTACTGAAAGAGTTAAGTGGCTCCAAATGAAATGCAATGTGAGTGATGCAGCGGCTGAACTTGAAGTCCTGCTGTGGTTCTGTATTGACAAATTGGGTCCTCAAATGCATGTACTTTTGTCTGCTCCTTCATAATAATTTCACATTGATCGTTTTAATTTTTGTTTCTCATGCCTTAGAAATGACATGCACATTTTAATAAAGCGGAATGCACAGAAACAAAGTAAGCAGATCAAGTGTGAAATTAACGCATGAATGTGGCCTGGTTAACATTGTGTTTATGGATTCTTGTGTGGTCAGGAGCAATGAGGGATTTAGAGTTCATTTGTTTTTCTCTGATTTTTATTGACGAATGGAAGAACACTAGTGTATGAAAGTTGAAGAGGGGCTCCTGGAGAGAAACTTAATAGGCACATGTGGGAATTATATGTGATTTCATAAATTCATTCGACTCATAAATTCCCCTCGCTGATAAATCTTCCATAAGGAGAAGGCGAGAACTGAGATGAAGCCAGATCATGAACTTCCGATAAAGGTGTGTGTGGTCATGACTTTTTTTCTCAAATGAATGATTCTCACATAGTTTAGTATCATTCTTAGGTTTTCTGAGGACGATCATGGGGGAAAGACTGCATACATTGGCTGGCTACAAGCTGGAAGTCCTGCATGTGAATGAGTACAGAAAATTCCTCCAAGTGATGACCACAATCTCTAACAGTCAAGTTTTAGACTACCCAGGTCCACCAGTCTCTCTTTATAAATCTCCCAATCATGGTTTTGAAGGTTTTTTTCTTTTTTGTTGCAGTAGTAGTTTGCTGTTGATGAATGTAGGAGTCTGAAAAATAACATTTTAACTATTAAATAGCAAATTCCTGTTTATTGAAATGTCAGTGCATTAAATGAAGTGCTAATTTAATGTGTTTTCTCAGATACAAAGACAAAAGGCTGTCTGCTTTATTCCAGACATATTTGCTCTTGCAAAACACCTTCGTTAGTTTGTGAATTCAAATGACCTTTCCTTGTCAAGTCAAATCAAAATAACTTCCAGAACTGCATCATATTAAGTTATTTGTATTCTGTCATCATTTATTCACTCTCATGTATTTCCAACCCCGTATGATTATCTTTCTTCTGTGGAAATTCTGTTCCTCACACAAATCTTTGATATGATTTTCGACAATGTTATATATCTATTTATGTTATGTTATAAATATAAATGAGTCTGATTCTGACTCTAATGCACATTATTAAATGAGCTTGGATGGTTAGTCGGTGCTGATGCCCATTTCTAAGGTTCAGATGCCATTAGCCATTGTTCTCACAAAGGCATTTCTGAGAGCGACTGATCTGTCAATGTACTTAAGGTTAGGCTTCATCTTTGCTCTCTTTAGGGCACACTCGGATTACACCGTGGAGATTTTTTTTCCTCAAGCAGGTGGTTTTTAATACATTCAAGGACATTTTTTCCCTCCCACCTGAGAACTGGTTGCATTGGAAAATAAAGCTGTATACCAGTGGCGGCGGAGGCAGCACACTAACTGTAGCGGTCAAGGGAGGGGATCCTCTTTTTTATTATTATTATTAACTGCTTTAAAATACCCATTTTTGGTCACTTTTCGACATAACGTTAACGGCATTATGCAATCAGGAGAGGTGATTGACAAGGGCTTTTTTGTATGGCCACATTCACTCTGTTTGTATGCCTGAAGAAGGTCGCAAGACCGAAAGCTTGCTAATAAATTGATCTTAGTGTTTGAGTGTGCGGCTGCTGTATTTTTACGATTTTCCATGATGATTTAATGTAGCAGCACCTCTCTACAAGACTTTTTTGTCAGATGAGTGGTGGTTCTTTTCTATTTTTTCTATCTAGACATAACGTTAAAAAAAGATGACACATACAGCAAAAAAAATGTAAATCTAATTTCACTCTCCTAGCCTATCACTTGAAGAAAAAAGTCTATCCTTCTGTCTTTTTTAAATGTGCATGTTAAAAGAGCACATCCAGCGGTTTAGTGCAGGTGATTGCTGTAGCATATCCAACTAAACTGAAAGGGTTAGGATTATTTTTACTTCTTTAGGATTATTTTTTAATTTGTAGCTGCTGCTCGAATATTATCTTTGTAAATTTGTTGGCGATTAAATATTCAGTATTACTAGTCTCCATAATTAAGGTATCTGGTACATTATCAGCAGGAGCAGTTCAAACTATTATAATTTACTGTCTTTATGATGATTGGTTGATATACCAAGGGAGTCTAGCCTCCTCTGCAACATTTTTTTTTACCAGCAGAAGCTAGAATAGCTCTGGCTATGAATTTATCTCCCCCTCACCTTCTCTATCCCCTCATACTCGCCATAGCACATTTTTACGAACACGTTCAGGGAAGAGCAGCGGTGGTTCCAACTTCGGTGATAGTGTAATTACAAACATGTAATACACATTCTGAGACATGAAATGAAATGAATAACTGGAAATTTTATTAACATTAAATTTTCCTTCTCCCATTTTCCACATCAAAATTTTGGGTAGGCTGTGCCTCCCATGACGAGCCGCCACTGATAAGCTTTCTCTGATAAGTCTGTTAATCTTTGAATATGATTTACCCATGTGGAGATTTTTGTATTCTACAGTTCAAAAGTTTGTGGTCAGTAATGTTTTTTTTTTCGCATGCTCACTAAGGCTTTAATTTATTTGATCAAAAATATTGTAAAAGAATAATATTGTAAAATATTATTCATTCATTCATTCATTCATTCATTCATTCATTCATTCATTCATTCATTCATTCATTCATTCATTCATTCATTCATTCATTCATTCATTCATTCATTCATTCATTCATTCATTCATTCATTCATCCTTATATGACCTTCTACGGTCATAGGGCTAAAGCCTATCCCAGTTTTCCAGGCCAGGAGCAGGGGACGGATGGCCAATTCATCCCAAAAATATTATTACAATTTTAAATATCCTTTTTTTATATATATTTTTAATATATGATTTATCCTGTAATGGCAAATCAGAATTTTCTGCAGCCATTACTCCAGCCTTCAGTGTCACATGATCCTTCAGAAATGACTCTGAAATTATGATTTGTTGCTCAGGAAACATTTCTTTATGATTAATAAAGTTAAAAACAGTGCTGCTTAATATTTTTGTGAAAACCATGATGCATTTATTTCAGAATTCTTCAATCAATAAAAGTTCAAACGAACAGCATTGGTTTGAAATATAAATCTTTTGTAGCATTGTAATGTCTTTACTGTCAATTTTAATTTATTTTAATGTGTCCTTGCTGAGTGAAAGCATTGACTTTTGTAAAAAAAAAAAAAAAATTACATTAAAGAAATTGCCATGGTGATTGTGAGCATATATATATATATATATATATATATATATATATATATATATATATATATATATATATATATATATATATATATATATATATATATATATATAAAGCAGAAAAAGTCCAGTTTTCTGTCTGATATTCCACACCATCAGTTTGCTCTCTCAGAAGAAGCCACCTCTCTTTAAATCATGCAGATGCCTATGACTACTACAGGACCTATGCAGGAATTCAATATCTGATTTCATCAATTGCAAAATAACATGGCAGACAGTCAGTCCTAGTCAGCAGCCATATCACCCTATAGCCCAAGACTGGTTGCCCACTCAAGCAAAGCAGGGCTGAGCCTGGTTAGTACCTAGATGGGAGACCTCCTGGGAAAACTAGGTGGCTGCTGGAAGAGGTGTTAGTGATGCCAGCATGGGGTGCTCACCCTGTGGTCTGTGTGGGTCCTAACGCCCCAGTATACCGATGGGGACACTGTACTGTTAAAAAGCACCGTCCTTCGGATGAGACGTTAAACTGAGTCCTGACTCTCTGTGGTCATTAAAAATCCCAGGATGTCCTTCGAAAGAGTAGAAGTGTAACCCCGGCATCCTGGCCAAATTTTCCCATTGCCCTCTGTCCATCATGTCCTCCAAATCATCCCCATATAGCATTTTGTTTTTACATTCTGGTATAAGTTCACTGCAGATGCAACAGTCTTGCGTACTCTTTGACAGCTATGAACACATCACAAACTAATGTAGGTTAATTGCTTCCCACCGTAGTTGGATAATTCATTTAAGCCCTTTTCCGTTCGCCTTCAACACAAGACGCCTGGTGCTCCCAGGTGCGCACAACTCTTGGCATTGAGGAGTTATGGGTTTAGCTGAGATTTCACTCTCACCCACCTCCAAATGTGTGGACCGCAGTGGTGAGAGGGAGTGCAAGGATACTAATACATTTGTCTGCTAGATCACTGGAGAGAGAAGTATCAAAGACTGCTGCTAATTGCAGTGCTCCCTTCATACATCATTGAGTCAAGTGGAAATAATTCAACGTTGCATTCGGATTTGTTTTGTTAAAAGATCCCCTGACACCCCGGAGGAGGAAGAAGAGAAGACAGAAGGGGAGGGATGTGTGCGAAGGAATTATATGCAGAGCTGAACGTTATGCTTATTTGGGTTTTGTGCCGGGTCGACTGTATGTGGCATGTTTTTGTCTGCAGATCTGCATAAGGGAGGAGAGATGGATGAAAATAATGTAAACCTGATTTACCTTGAAGTTGGCTTTGATAGTTGTCACAGTATAGAAAAAAATACAGAGTGATTGCAAAAAGCATTTGGACACTTAAGCAGCACTTCAAATGTCGGAACATCTCAGCGTTAAGTAACAAAATACCAAACCAAGTGGCATCCACTATCCATCCATCCAAATCATTTCTATACACCTATATACCTTTCTATATAACTTTCTAAAGATCTACTTTGCGTATATACATACACAGCTTACGTTTTATGTGTTAGATGCTGTCAATTCGTCCATACATTTTATATTTAAACATACAAAAACGGATGTGTAAATGTTACTTGAGAATATTTACCAATACTTAAATGAGATCAGGTTGTGTGTGAAGCTAGACCACACAATTAATAATTATAACTGAACTAGTTCTGTGTTTGAACCTGTGGTGTACACTAAATAACTGATGTAGAAAAGCCATTGAAAGCACTCTGCTTGTCAAAGTACATTTGATTTGTTTAACATAACAGTGTGTCCTATTAATTAAACTGAACTGCCTTTCTGAGGTCTGATTAATATTCATAAAACAAAACCAGGAATTCTCTCTCCTTCATTTTAGCAGATGTTGTACTTAAAACGTATGACATGTCCAAGTATCCACATACAATTCTTGAATATTTCTCTCTCCTTGTCCAAGCTTTTCAAACTTTCCATTTCATCTCACTTTCAGACTGTTAAGCCACTGGGACATCCTAGAAGGGTAGAAAACACCTCAGAAGACTCACTTTCACACGTTCACTCACTTTACTCCCACAGCTGTCACAGCATTGCCAGATCCCTCAACACACCATAAGCACTCCCCTTGAGAGACGTTCCTCACTTCACCTGAGCAATGTTAACCTCAGAGAGAATTTTTTTATGCTGCCATTAAACACTCTAGCTACCTAATTCCCTTGAGGAGAAAATCAAGTGGAGAAGTTTATTTATTAATATATCTGTTGGCTAAAAAAAAGTTAGGTCTATTATTTTGTATATCCATGCACAAAAACACTGGTGTCTCCTTGTTTGTATCAGTTAACTTAATCCTCTCAACCTATTAAATAATAAATAAACTGCTGAGTAAATTTGAATAAAACAGGAAAACAGCAGTGTGAAATGCAATAAGCAGAATTGAAGTTTTCCACCAGACTGGGAAGATGGATCTAAACTTTTTAATTAGACACCACCCTGCTCTGGATGGAGGAATGTGCGATGCAGCGTCCAATCAGGTAGCAGATAAACAACATGCAAATGATGAATGTGTAATGGACTTGCAAGCAGGGAGAAAGTACTGCTTACTATCTGAATGGAAGTCACATAATTCTTTAAGCATGAAATAACTTAATGGAAGTAGACTTCATTAGGTAGGATCTGGGATAAGCTGTGTTTTAAAAAGAAAGTTATAAGGCAGGGAAAGACGGATAAAATCCCATTTATGAAGATTTGTCTTAATCCTAGCAATTAATCCATTATCACAGTAATGGCATCAACTTTTTTCTAATGAATCTGAATATTACATATCAGATTATTGTTGTGAATTTCCCCAAGATGAGATTCCAAAAATTCCCAAAACCATTTATTATGAGTGAATGTTCCTGAATTATACAGCAATTGTGGCTGGCGGTAACAATTTTTGTTTGTGTGAGCTCTACACATTTCTACAAACACATTTAGACTAATGGCCTGATTGCAAAGCAGCTGGCGGCCATACTCTCATTCCTTGGGTCTCCAGAGTGAGATATTGAATCAATAAATATGGCTAATGGGTGAACATGCCAGGCTAGGGTAAAACGCTTCAACAAGAGGAAGACTGAGGATGACAACTCAGGGATCCATCAGGAGAGCAGAAACTGTTTAAAGATGATTAAATAGCTTGTACACTGGCTCATGATTGTTCGCATCTAGGTGGGAGGGACAAAGAGCGGGTGGGTAGATGGTCACCAAAAAGAACTCAAGGTCTGATTCATTTTACATATTTGTACTGGTAGTGTGACTAGTGTGTTCATACTAAAATGTAATGAGATGTAATATACCAAAAGTTCCCAGATTATGTAGGATACTTAGTATTGGACCAAGTACCAAGTATTGGACACTTCATACACTTAATTTCCATTGTGTTTGCTTCTTTGCAGAAGGCAAGTTATTTTCGATTTGGTGGAAGTGGCAAATTTTTTGCAAATGTAAGTTGAATGCTTTATCATCATCATTAATGTGAATAGGTACAAAAGCCATTTTGGGGCACTTCTTTTTATTTATATACTTATTTGTTAAAGCCAATTTGTTAAGCTAGCAGCAACCTTATTTCCCTCAAGTGAATGTAAAAACGTACTAAAAACGTCTGTTCCATTAGAAATGATACTACACTTTGTACATTCAAACATTAACTGGCTGAGTACATAGTGTTTACTGAGAGCATGCATGCAATGTATATAATTTGAAGCTCAGATTCCTTTCTTTGCAACTGTTTTAGCTATTCCCTGCCCTCTGTATCGCTATGGCAACTGTAACCGTAGCTCGCTCAGATGTTCATAAAGCGAGGAGTGGAATATCACCCACAGCTGTGCGGCAGTTGAGGTGATGGACGTGTGTGGAGAAGATGAGGCTGAATGTAACTGACTGATTGACTTACAGTTATGCGTGACACTGAAGGATGTGGGCCCCAGATGTGAGCCTAGAGAAGCTGACCCCAAGGACTGCGGGGCTCTCTATGTTTTATGAGGCTGTTAACTCTTACTCTGTGTTCCCCAAAATAGAGCTCTACATGACCCCACAGGTAATAGCATATAGAATATTTCCATTAGCCTACTGCTTTTGTATTGATCTTTTAATGAAGTGTGAAGTAAGGGTGACAGACGGTTTAATAATAATTTTTTTTTTTTGACTAAATTACTCAAACACATTTTTGTCATTTTTGTCAGTCTTAAGACTGAGACTTTAACAGCCAAGACTGTAGATTACATATTGGTAAGTGTAAATTACACACTATATAAAAAAAGTCTAAACAAATAAAAAATACTGGCAGGTTTTTAATGTACATTTGCCAGTACTATTTCTATAGTTGTCTCTTGATGTTATGTGACTTCAGAAAAATGTCACACCTTTTTCGTAAAGTATATGATTTTCTGATTAATTATAATCAGATTTACTGTATGGTATACCTCTTGCATCCAAAAAATAGTTTTTTATTTTATTATATTTAGACTATTTATATATCTATTAACTAAACGGATGTTACGGATTTACTGTAACATTTTTACAGTCTTCTGTTTGAATTTCAATCATTATTTATAGTGCAGTGTGAGGATGCAGTTCAATGTGATCTGCATCTGGGATATGAGGGTAGGTGAGGCATTCTCCAAACAAGTGCATGTCTCAATGTGTTGACTTACAGTACCGCAAAAAGGGAAATGAGTTGACAGTTTGACTGCTTGTTTGATCTTATAGGCTGGCTGCTGTCAACAGCTGCACACAAACACACATTTATTTTTATTTTTTATCTGAGCTCATGACTGTATCAAGGTCAAAACATTTTAGACACATGCAATGCTCTTTCATCAGACAGAACAGAACAAATAGGCCCTCTTGACTTTTCATCTCTTAAACTACTTCCATTATATCAGTATGCAGGAGACTGGAGACTTAAATGATGAAAGCATTCAGAATTTAATTCAGAAGGCTTTTTGAATTCCAGTTTGTAATTTTAATTGAAGTATAAGAGTTTAAATATTCCGTTTTATTTAATTTGTTTGTTGCACCATAATGGAACACATTTTCCAGAATGCTCTTTAGAATTCAAAACTCATACAACATGAAGCAGGATGGCAGATTCCACCAGTAAATCCTCTTCCTGTCATTCAAATTCAAATTCAAATTCAGCATGATGTGGCCATTTCAAATCCCAGCTCATGAACTAGACAGTTCTTAAATTCAAACTGTTGCCAACCCTGTGAAGGATAAATGAATACTCTGAATGCTATTTTAAACAGATCTCCCACACGTTCTTGGGAAACCCACGAGAGATGTGTCACACGTGTTTATGTGGATTGGAGATCTACTTGTCAGGTTTTACCTAGATTTATTAAGGGCAGATGATAGGCAAGCCGTATAGATCTGCCATTATCAATCTCTTCAGAACAGGAGAATCCTTGCCAGCAGCTGAGAGAAAGATGCAATCATAAGCCATATTTCAGTGCTGCTCGTTCTTCTTCTGCTCTTTAGAAAGCAGGATTGAGCCATCTCTGAGATGGATGTTTAATAAAAACATGCTATAAACCTTTACACATGAGGGGAACTGTGCCTGTAATAAATGTATGAGATAAGGGCAAACGGCATATTAATCTTAAGTGATGCATGTACATTCTTGTGATTGACTGCAAATCTGGTTAAATACCATGAATGAAATTGCTTTAACCCAATAAATTGAACTAAGGTTGTGCAAATTTATACTTTAGCATAATAAGATCTAAGTTACAGAATTAAAAAGTAGCTAATGTGATTCATCGTTTATCGACATACTGTGCAATATCACTCTATGATGGAGCTTTCATAACCAACCTTAACTCAAGTAAATTCTGATTTGTGGGTTGTAGGAATGCGTATGAACGTTCTTGACAATTTAATGGAAGTTGGAAAACGATTCATTATGTATGCGCTCTTAGATGTACGATGACAGCTGCATTTTTATAGAAGATACCTTAATTTCAGGCATGAGTGATATATTCATTATGCAAAGTAGAATTTCAAAGTTCCACTTTGTGATCGGATGTATTTGTTTAGTGGTTTTCTATGTCACCTCGGGCCTAACTCAACCGACTCACGCATCTTAAATTTGCCGGATAGCTGTTACAATCTCACGAACGCACAGTAAAGCTTTCACAAGGTTCCTGCTGTCACAATTTACAGGTTCACCTAAAGAGCCCACTGGTTTTGTTAATATGCAGTGAGAAAAACGTCAGCAATGTATCAACTCGCATACTGTATGTCACGGACGTCTTCACATAAAATGTCTATAACTTTTAGACAGTAAAATAGGCTTTTGTGAGGTTTTTAAAACGCGCACTGCATTCTCTTTTACATTGCTAATGGTGGCAAAGTCTTAGTGTCTGACAGGGCTGTGAGTGACACGGGCGACAGGGTCTGATAGAGGTGCAATTCCATTTCTCTTTCCGCCATTGTCCCTGCAGCACTTCTTCCTCGGTGCGTATCCTCCACAGTCACCTTTCTCCCCCTCTCTCCGTTCTTCTCTCCTTGACATGTTCTTTTTCTCCATATCTAATTTAAAATGGTCTGGTCAGCAGCACCTACCTGACCTCTCCATTACAAAACTCATAATTGACTTCCTAGAGAATTTAAGTGTCTCTTTCCCAAATCAGCAGGTTAGCAGGAAGGTTTCAGGGAATCTGAGGCTGGGAACAAGTGTAGGTGTCTCTCTGTGTACGTGAAAGCCTTTAATGCAATTTTCTCTGCTTGCAAATTGACATATCTTCACAGTTATGACTATATCCTGAAGTTATGCTTGTTGTAATCCTCATAAGCGTACATTTGTTGGAGAGGTGAATAATATCATACTTCAAAGAAAACGTAGATGACTAAGTGCGCTTCCATAATGGGGGACTTTTCCAGCTGCAAAAACCTGCCTCAGACCCGCACTGATTGGCTTTGTGGGTTGGCCAGGTATGATGGGCTTAGACAGGCTTATTTAGGATAATCTGTGACATTGCATGAGGGAATCGTCCTCACATGTCTGCAATCCTGACAGCCTGCATTCCTGCAATAGCATACCAATCAGTGGATTGAAAAGATTTTGGCTTATTCTCTTCATGAGAAGCATAGAAAGTGTACATCACTTTCTATGATGTACACTTCATAGAAAGTGTGTGTGTGTGTGTGTCAGGGGGGTTGTCACATTTATGTAAACTATTTTTAAGATTTTTTCTGGCATATTTGTAATTTGTAGATCAATGAAGTGATAAATAATGACAATGTTTATGTTTTTTAGCAGTGCTTCATCTGATGGGGATGCACTCAGCACTCTGCTGTTGCTATGGTTACTTCCTCAGGGTAGGTAATAAATAATATTTTCATTGAAATACAATACATAAGTAATCAAGAAATTAAATAATTTGTATATTTAAATCTGTATATAATATTAAGGAACTATATCTAAAATTAACTAATAATTAATAATTACTCATACTCATTTTTAATTATTCTTATTTTTAATTTATACATTTTTGTTTGTGTTGCAACTTACCCATGAAAGCAAACATGATTTCTGTTAACAAGCGTCTGTTTACCAGCTTCTGGTGTTTTAATTTTTTAAACCGGGGCTTAAAATCAATCAGTTCGCTCTGAGCAGAATCAGTATTTTAATGTTTCTGTTCATAGGTTTATTCTGAAACATTACTGTGAGCTAGAATTGTCTGTACATGCAGATCGTAGCCTGGCGTTTCCCCCTCTTTTTCTTTTTTTCTTTCTCCATGTTAACAACTGTTTTTTATTATGTGCGGTATGCCTCCTTGTATTTGCAAATGGAAGTCTGAGCGAGGATGGTGAGTGAACCCTCTCTTCCGTCTGTATCCACTTGCTAACTTGAATAGGCTACAACGGAAAGATGGGGAGAGGGGAGAAGCTGTTCTTGTTTTAGCACTCATCTGTTTTAATGTACTCTCCATGTATGTATTTATGTATGTGTGTGGGTTCCTTGAAACCCAGGCCAGATAGGTTATCTCGATTTGTCCAGAACATATACTGCCTCATATGCATTTCTCCTTATCTGGACTTCTTTTTCTCTTTGTCTTGCTTTCTATATAATGTAATACTGTATATTCTCATTGGATGGTAGCAACACCACCCCTGGACAATGTATAAAAGCTACAGAAAGTAAAGCTGAAGAAGTTTTGTGAACAGAAATTGGATGCTTGTTCATGACTCCTTCCATAGGCCTATGTCATGAGTGAAAAAAGAGATTGAAAATGAGGCACCGAAAAATGTAGTTATAATCTAACAATTACCATTCCAAAACCAATAAACTTTGTCACCTGTAAGTTGAGGATACAAATCCTCAGATGAGACAGTTCTAATAATTAACAAAACACAAATCCCTTACATTCGCTGGCAAAAAAAAAACCTTGTAACTCCATTGAGCTTGATTTAGGTAAAATGTTCATAATATAATGACACATGCAAGTGTCTGATCATATATAAAGCCACAATACCAACTTGTTTAATTATTAAAAAAATATTTTAGCCGGTTTTTGCCAGTTCAATTTTTGCTGGTTTCAAAACACACACCACAGTGAATATTACCGGTATGCCATATATTTTCACTTAAATGGAATGCTTTAATGGTTGGTGGCATATCCTTGGAAAAACTCCTGAGATCCAAAAGCTAACGCCAGTGCATTGTCATGGCAACTCACTCACATTGGATGCGTCAACGTCACATTTTTAAAGGCCATACTATTTGAAATCCTGATTGGTTGACTGCCAAATTAAAATTAAACAGAATGATAAAATAACGTTATTACTGGTAATTTCAAATAATTGTATCTGTTCAGACCAATTAAACTTGATTTCATTTTTTTTTTCTGTTAAAATTGTTTTCATTCCTTAAACTGGTTCAGAGCCCTGTTTTAAACCTAAATTTAAACATTGAAAAAAAGAATAAGACGTTTAAGGCTCGCCAAGCTTTTGGTTAACTTTATTTCAAGGGAGTCAAGCCTTAATTAAGTGATTTAGACACCCCCATTACACCCACGGAACAAGAATAGTGTATTTTAACACTTTTAAAAGTGTTTTCCACGTCAGAAAGGTAACAGAAGACACACAGGATCTCACAACCAACTTTCTTTGTGTGTGTGTGTGTGTGTGTGTGTGTGTGTGTGTGTGTGTGTGTGTGTGTGTGTGTGTGTGTGTCAAAATACAATAAGAAGTTAATCAACACACATTGCAGAGTGTCTCCGTGAATAAATCTTTCTTAATTGGGATAGTTTACCCAGTTTTGAAATGCATATGCTATCCTCAACCCTCCCAATGCCTTATGGTGTTGATGAGAATATGATAAGCCTCAGAGTGAATTGGGATTTCAATTAGGAAACAGATAATGATCTCCAGAGCCTGTCTCTTCATTCATACATTACTAAGATAGAGAGTCTGAAGTCATTATTCCACCACTAATGGGATGAAAAGGTATAATTTACTTGCGTTTTTACCATGAACAGGTCTAATATGTTATCGAAATCAGATTCTAAAAATAATAAATTGTCTTGATTTTCTGAATCATACCTTTTCTTTTTAATTGACTTTCTGCTCTTTATATTCAGGGAAATATCTTGGGAGCGTATCTGTTTGTGCAATTATATTGCATAGTGATCACAGAGTGGACACTGCAAATGGAGAGACCTTTTTACCTGACAGGATTATGGGGTGTTGACCAGCTCAGGTGCATGTAAATGAAGGCGGCATCTAGCTGGAGAGCGGTGCGATGAAAAAGTAGTGGTCTGACATTGACAGATGGGGTGTGTCTCCAGCTATCGACTTGGGCCCCGCCTCTACACCACGTCGTACTGCCCTTTGAAGGGTGCCAGAAAGATGTGCCCTATAACTCAGCAGCAGATTGGGGCATAAGCGGACGGAACGGGAGAACTGGCTGCCACTGATAAAGCTTCGCCCTTGAGAGGTGAGGAAGGGACAGGAAAGGTGAAGAGGGGACAGACATTCATTTGGACATTTACCAGCAGCTCTACGGATTAATTCAACATGCATTTGCAATCCCATAATTCCCAGAGCTCATCATGATTAAGAGAGTTTTCCATTCACACATGCCAGCATTTCCAATGTGAAATTTCTGCAGTTTGGGGAATGAACATAGGATTGTTTTGTTTAAATAGTGACGAGGAAAGCCAATCTGTGAAAGTCATGAACAGACAAAAAGTAGTAGAGCAGTGGAGATGAACAGAAATTGTAATAAAAAAATCAGGAACAAAAGAAAGTCTTGCACACTATCGGTACTTGTAAAAGTATCAAAATAGCTTTATTTGATGCAGTGTTTGGTCTTATGACCTTCATCATACATATGGGACATGTGCAAGACTTTTTTGTGTCTTTTTGTTCCTGATTTTTTTTTTGTCTTTTCTCCTACGCATATATTTTTTACCTGCAGCTGTGAAAAACTCTGAAAAATGTACACTAACCAGGTTAATCTAAATAGGTGGTAGTTTGCTGGTTTTAAGGGAGTTTGGGGCACTTATCAGCTGGTCAGGATGGGAAACCAGATTCCTGACTGGCTAAACCAGCTAAAAAACAGCTTGACCTGACACTGGAAGACCAGCTTAAACAAACTGCTAAGACAGCGAACTGTCATAGACTGGCTTAAAATGTTTTTTTTTTTTTTTTTTTACAGCAGTTTATACTAAATATATTTTAAGAATATACATATATACATATTTTAAGTACATACAAAATATAACAAGATATGACAACTATTTGATTAGCAATACACGTAGTTCCTAATAATACATTTGCATGCAATGTGTACCGTGATACAAGCTATTGAATAAGTGTCAATAACTGTCTGAAATGTGCAGACATGCAGGTAATTGTCCATAACAAATTTCAATAACTTCAGGCAGCTCAGTTTTCAGGTATATTTTTACCTTCACCCTGCAGGCCATTTCAATTTCCATTTTTGTCTTCCCATTGTTTGATGGATGATGTTGCTCTGTTGTCATGTTTTTTTCTTTCTGTTCTATAGGGGTAAATCGGTACTACTGGGGCAAAAAAAAGGCCTGGGAATTGTGTGTAAATGAATATCATCAATAGTCTGTATGTTGGGGAAATTACAACAAAAAGGTTCACTTATTCTGCACCACTTCTGCCATCCCATAGTGCTATCTGTCTGGGGTGATCTGTTTGTTTCTCGGTGGTCTCCCTACTCGCACAACATCTGTAGAGCAATGGGAGCCCTCTGTGGTTGCCGAACTGCTCATGGGTCAATATAAATGTATCATATTGCTCACATGGTTAAAGACTGGTTGAAAGCTCTGGCATTTGCTTTGCTTTTATCTGGTATAAGGATATTACTTTTAGCCCGACAGATTGAACCCAAAGAAGGACTATTGTATGACTGTTGCAAACACCATGCCCTAAAGCTGAAGACTTTTACGAAGGTTTCATCAGGACTGGATATCTTACAGCTCATCAACTTCACTTCATTCATTGATTATCAGAATGGATTCTATCAGGGGCATCCTAATAGATGAGTACAGTCTATTTTTTTTTTTTTCGGTTCCTGTCCACTGATTACAGAGGTTGAGAAAACCCACTGAGCATTAGCATGATATATCTATTCTAAGAACGAACAAACGAAACGAACGAACGACGAACGAACGAACGAACGAACGAACGAGATAGATAGATAGATAGATAGATAGATAGATAGATAGATAGATAGATAGATAGATAGATAGATAGATAGATAGATAGATAGATAGATAGATAGATAGATAGATATTATGACTGATTTTTTTGTTCATTAAAAAGAGAGATGAATTGTCAACTGTGTTTCTATTCCAGAGGTCTTCACTCCTGCTCCTGGAGAGCCACTGTCCTGCAAAGTTTAGTTCCAACCCTAATCAAACACACCTGAATCAGCTCATCAAGCACTTCAGAATCGCTTGAGTATTCAAAGGCAGGTGTGGTGAAGCAGGTTGGAACTAAACTCTGCAGGCAGTGGCTCTCCAGGAGCAGGAGTGAAGACCTCTGCTCTATTCGTTTCAACTGTTTTATTACTTGTTAGATTTTCATCAAATTGTGAAGGGCAAACATTGATTTTTCTGCCTAACAGAGATAGATATGCCTTGTATTTGCCAGACATGCAGTGAAAACAATGAGTTATGTATCAGGTTATGTAACCAATTTATTACAAACCCTTTTTTTGGAGAAAATCATTTTGCTACTTTGGTTTATTATCTCTGGAGCTGAAATGGTAGACAGGAAATATGATGAAATGTATCCATCACTATATGCAGGCCCAGCATAAAGTAATACAAACAAATCTCCAATTCTGGTACAAATATATATAATGCATCCCTCATCATAGCTTTTGCTGTGTTAGTTATTTGCTCCCCTCTAATTATTGCATTCTACAAATCACTGTAAACACTCAAATACCTCCAGTACTTGCTCAGTCCAAGTTAAAGCTCTTGATTTCCCATGAGGCTCATCTTGAATGGTTTGAAAACATGTCGCTTTAATTAGCACACCACTAATATCCATGGAAGATCTATAACATAACGCAGAAAGCGCCAATTGCCTGTTTTTGTTTCTTACTTTGATTCTGCTACTCCTTGTGAAGTTTTTGAGAACAAAAGTAGCCTGCTGTAATCTTAACAGGTGTATTATATAGTTTAATCGCAGATCCAGTTAAATAAAGATTTTTATCAAGGTCTCACCTTACGCAGAGGGAGCCTGTCAGATCCTTTTGTCATTGTGACTTTCAATAAGACACCTTCACATACTGAGGAGGTGTCAAATATACCAGGACGCAGCACATGATTAATATAGTGTGAATTTGTGCAAACATCACTGTCTTCACTCTCTCTGAGTGCTGAGATTGTGGTTTGCTGCAAGGGAAATACTCTTCCATGTGTTTAATATTCTGTGGAGTGAATCACATTTTTGAATCTAGAGGGGTCAATTTTAAATGTGATGATAAATATTCTATGTCTTCTGCTGTGCACCGTCTCTAGATGAATGGAAATACAAGTCGCAACTATATGCTGTGCAGGATATTTTTTTCTCAAACCATTGATTTTTTTTTTTTTTTGCATGTCCAGGGGGATGATTGCATACGCAAGTTCATGATGTCATACCATCAAAAAATGTAACTCAATTCCTTTTTTAGGAGGAGCCCAGAGATTTCCAGCACACACTTGTTAGCAATGAAGGACAAAAAATGGGAGATAATCAAAGGTAAGCACCTTTTTTTGGCAGTAAAATATTAAAACTTATTTAAAGCAACAAAA
This sequence comes from Chrosomus eos, assembly GCA_036326025.1. Lineage (NCBI taxonomy): Eukaryota > Metazoa > Chordata > Actinopteri > Cypriniformes > Leuciscidae > Chrosomus > Chrosomus eos. The sequence goes on along the minus strand of CM070835.1, from coordinate 16,364,074 downwards.
AAAGTTAACAGAAAAAGTACAATTCTGTCATAATTTACTCACCCTCATGCTGTTTATAACCTGTATGGCTTTCTATTTTGGAATACAAAAGGGAAAGTTTTGAAGAATTTCTTGCTCTTGTCTGTGCAATTACTTTGAAACTTTCAAGTTTTCAAAAGGACTAGGATTAGTACTAGCATATAACTTGTGCACTGTTTTCCAAGTCTTGGTATGCAAAATGCAAGTTGTTTTGTTAATCTTTTCCAGTGCTGTACTGTGACCACGGAGTTGATCAGTCCAATTTATGAATGAATAATTAAGATCAGAACAGAATTTCTCTTATTGTTTTTCCACAGAAGAAAGAAACTCAGTTTGGAACGACATGGTGAGTAAATTATGGCAGAATTTAAATTTTTTAGTAAAATACCCCATTAAGAAGCAAAAATGTGCATGACAATGAGACCATTCTTTCAAAGAATCTTTTCAGAGAAAGTTTGGTTTTCATATTAGGCACTTAGACCATTACGCAAGTTGCTTGTTTGTTTATTCTCAGCATAAATTAAATTTAGCTAATTTTGTGAAGTTTATGCTTAAAACCTATTTGCAGGGTAAGAAAAATTAACATAATTCAAGATATATTATTTTAAAACAAATATTATGCAATTTTGTTATCCAGACTTGTTTTAAGGAGGTTTACATATTTTGCAATGCAAAGTCATTGGTTTGATGCTGGGTAATTTTTAGTTGCTCGAATGAGGGCGTACTGTGTAACTTTCGCCCAGATATTTCGCAGTATTTCGCCCAAATAATCCAACTTTTCACAGCAAATATTCACAATTTATATTGTTTTGTGGGCAGTGGAGTTAACAAAAAGTAGAGTACTTCCACGTTTGGCCTATTTCTGTCTTTACAAGCTTCACTGAGTTCTTCCTTGTGTGCCCCTGGTAATAAAGTCACTAACAAAAGCGAAGAGCGGAGAGGCTGACGTTAATTAAGTTTAATTATATCTTGGTCCTCTGCCACCCATCTGCTTTAGAAGCGCAAACTAATGTCAGCTGTAGGACTGAGAGCATATTAGGTCAGGGGACGGAAGGAAGGTGTTTGATTAGTTTGTCTTAGGCCAGAAGACGTTGAGCCAGACTCTCATGTGCCGTACTTGTTGCGACATTTCACAGTCTCCATAATCCAAATGAATTCATCAAACGTTCAAAGCTTGACTGTCCCTGTTTGAAGGTGTTTGAGATCTCACTTCGGTATATTTTTTTCTAAAGGGCCCTTAAGTGCAGCAGTGGGAAAATAGGATTGAAAAAAGGACATCGTTTGAAATGTTTTAATCATCAGCTCTGTGTTTGTGTTGCAGCTCTTGAAAATCCCCATGGCAGCTTTGCTTTTTATTTCAAACGTTTCTCTTTTGCTTTGCTGAGCATTGGAAATGTAATGTCTTTTAAATTAGGCATTTCCTCAGTTGAACAGAGCTGCAAAAGCTCCTCTTATATTTCAAATTTGATGTCTTGTTAAAGGATTTGTTTTAGATCAGTATAGTACAGTATGTGACTATGATATACTAAATAGATACCTTTTTTTCTTTATACTTCACTATAGATCCTTGTCGTAAGCTTTCCTGCCTTATTAAATGTTCTTCTGATGTAAATATTTAGCAACTGACAAATCCTTTCAACATCCTTAAAGGAATACTTCAAGGAATCAAAAATGAAAATGCTGTCATCATTTATTCACCCTTTGTCGTTCCAAACCTGTATCATTTACTTTCTGTACAACACAATTTTTTTTTTAAATAAATGGTGTCCAATGTTGTTTTCATATATATTAAACTAATTGTTTAATAAAATGCTAAAAACACAAATCAAGATTGTAATTGTAATTAAACAATCAACAATTGTTTTTATTCAAGAACATTAAAGTTTATGAAACTTTTGGACTGACAAAATTAATGAGTTAGTTTTGGAGAATGGAGGGTCTTCAAGTCAAATATCGAGAACCACTGTTTTGGACCCATTTAACATTCCATTGTATGCACAATAAACTAAAATGATGACAGAATTTCCTTTTTTTGGGGTGAACAATCCCTTTAATGTTGTTTGCAAAGACTACAGTAGATTGAAATGCTACTTAAAAAAAATCGTACCAATTTCATATTATGGATTTAGCATAATGTGTAATATTGTACGTTGCAAATCCTTAATTTCCACTTGGATTCCCTCAAATCTGCCCACCTTTTTTCCCCCCATGACTTTTTATATCCTTGCTCTAGAGCAAAGCGAACATATGATACAGGATTACTGGAGACTGTGTCCCTCGGCCCTCGTTCTCAATCTCATTACGGAGGAATGGAGGAGATTCTCTCCCCAGGGAGTTGAGGGGATGAGGTTCAGAAGAGAGAGGAGGAACTCTGACCCATGATCTATACCTGTGACAGTATGATGAATAAGTCTGCTCTTCCTTTACCTTAATGCTAATGGATCTCTAAACAACGGTTCTCTGTTGTTTACACACCGTTTTCTATGCAACAATCTCTCAGTGATGTCAATCAAAACATGAATGATGGTTTACCTCTGTTGTACTCATTTTCATTTTGTCAGTGCTAACATTATTTTTTCAATGCCTCCTTTAATTTGTAAAAAAGACTCATCATAGATTGCGTGCCATATACCTAGACAGTTGACACTTTCTTCAACATTTTGGCATCTTTTAAAGTGCAACAATAGAGTGATACTGTATAGTACGACAGATTGTGGTGGTCTGTTGTTTGTCTCATATTTAACAAGTATAGCATCATTTATCAATGTGCTCTGCTCGACCGATTGCACCATGATAGAGAGAGCACATAGATGAATGCTACATTAGAACGACAACAGACCTGTGATTGTGAAATAGTACAATAATTACATCCCTGCTGTCTTGCCTGGAATCAACTTTGGAGGTGTTTCTGGCTGCGCTGAGGGAGAGGAAATCGATAACCTGGCCCTCCGCTCTTCTTTGGGCTTATTTTAGAAACTCAGAGTGTAGGTGTTAATTAGTGAGTCGATTGTGTCATTAATCAACGCCGGAGCCCCAGGAGGCTCAGACAGGTAGCAGGCCTCTTGTGTGAGATAAGCGGCAGTTTATGTGTGAAATACATGTATATGTGGTGAGGATGAAACATTGTAGGGAATGTGAGTGTCAAGGTCTTATCCGTTCTCTTTTTTACAAACATTGATAGAGTTAAATACATCTGTTGCTGTGTGGGTGTGTGGGTGGGGGGTAATGTGGTGGGTCTGATGGCTTCTGCCTTTCTGGTATGATCCAACATGGATCCTAATGTCACATATCTCATTTGGGTTAGAAAGAGGCACTGTCAGGTGGTCCCTATGGTTGCGGTTCCTCTGCTGTGTGGCCACTTATTATTTTAACCTTTACCATTACAATCAAAGTTTTTTAAGCAACAATGTGACTGTCTCAGATTTGTGACTAATTATCCCTTAAATCTCACAATGAGGCTTTATATCTTAACATTGTGCCTATATCTCATAATCTGGCTTTATACAGTATGTCACAAATTTGACTTTACTCTCACAATGTGACTTTATATCTCACAGTGTTACTTTTTATACCACTATTGTGACTTTATATCTCAGTGTGACATTGACATTTAAAGTCATATTGTGATATTTAAAGTCACAATGTGAGAAAGTCAACTGTAATATAATTTATTTCACAATAATTTCACAATCTCGGAATCTGTCTTTAAGTATCACAATATGACTTTAAATCTCACAATTAAATTTGGACTTTATATCTAACGATTTTGATTTCTCAATGTGAATATATTTTACATTTCTGACTTTATATCTCACAATGTGGCTTTATATAATCTCATATGTCGAAGGTGTTGAACAAATTGTGTTTAATGTAGTACTCTGATGAATGTGTCTGGCGATACTAATAGTTTAACACATACTTTTACCTTCCAGAAATTATCTCTAATTTGATATATTTGTTTAATCGCCAGTACATGCCTTTGTTTTAAAATGTATATTATCAACGTTAAATGAACCCTTTTAGTAATTACATGCTAAATTGTACTTCAGGGTAATTGAGCGGTAATTACGACCCATTTCTCAGGGTTACAAAAGCCCTGCTTGACTGAATGCTCTCTGAGGATTAATAAGGCCTTCGAGACTGCTGTCACCCCTCAGCAATCAATAGTCATATTTCATAGTCTCCCATTTCAGTGAAATACGACCCTAATGTCCACCTTTATGTGGAATGTACCACAGTGAGCATGTCGGGGGTGATGTGACATACTCACTTGGAAATAGACTAGGTCAACACTAGTTTAACCTGTTCATATTAATAACTGTATGTGAGGAGAAGTTATAAATGTAGACTAGAAAATGTTGGAAGCAAGCTGCTAATGCCAGTGAGAAGTGCAAGAGGTTATACACCTACACTGACTTTGCTTCTACTGGTAAACACACCTCAAATAAAAACACTTTTACATTTATACATTAAAATGAGTCTCTCTCCATTCATGATGTTTTTTGATTTTCATATGAATGCGCTGACCTATAAAGCATATTGCCCACAAAAATGGCAAGTACTAGCAGAAATCACATATTTACGGATTCACTTTATCAGCCAAGAAACTGCCATTGAGATGAATAGGAATTCTAACAGATAGCTTTCTCCAGGTATTTACAGACTTCTTTGGTGTTATCTATTTCAGATAAACCCAACCCAAAACGGTATAAAAAACACAACAAATTGACTTCAGGCGCTTTACATCTCAGTCAGACGTGCTCTATGTAAACAGCCAGAATAAGCTGCCGTGATGCCCATATTTTATGCACAAATAAAATGTCTGGCGACAAGAGACTAGGGTGAAGAGTTTAGTAGGATAACTGTGACTAAAGTTAAAAAATAATTTACATATTTTCCTTACATATTTTTACACTTCAAAGCTTGATCGTTCCTCGCATAGCTTAAGAATATCGCTGAGGGATGGAAAGGTATTATTGATAATACTGTATAATAAGTTGAATGTACTTTATGAAAATGCTTTAAGTTTGTGTGTTGGTCATGTGATTCTTACCTCAGGGTGTGCCATAGACTGTGATCATCTTTGATGCAATTTCTCAGCACTTCTTTCTTTGCTCGAGTGGCAGTGCTCATATTCTCTACCTCACAGAAGAAAATGAGTGCTGCAGTGTAGCTCTACTGCAATGTCTGAGATACATAGATCTCTCTCTGATCAAAGTGAATGAGCAGAGGTGATTACGTACATCATGGCCTGAAGCTTTGTATTATAAAGGCCAGGTGAACACCAACATTTTCTGCCCTTTCCGTTTGATCTGCAGACATGTAGAAATTTCCTGCGGGGACTTGAAAGCTTTCACAAAAGGAGGTAAAAAAAAACAATAAATGCCTCGCATCCAACACCCAATACTGTTTTCTGGCAAGCTAGTCATTTTTATGAGCTAAATCATCATTTTAGGTTGCATCAAAGAAAAGTGAGGCATAACGTGACAGGGAGGAGATGATAAGTCTGCATAAGCAAATTTAGACAAGAAAACATTGCAGGTGTTTTGTAGATTGAGAACCCCCCTCTGCATTTGTGTTTGTATTCAAATAGCTCGATGTGTCACATCATCAGTTACCTCAGCCAAACCCCCAGTTCATTTCTGCATTTTTCATTTTGAATCACTGATAAAAGATGGACCAGGTTTATTATTGTTGGAGTTGATGGCTCCTGTGTACTTCCGAAATGCAGTTGTCTCGAAACTCATCTGACAGGCTGCTGAGAGAGTTCATTAAGCTTCCCCACTAGAAGTTTAACAAATGACTTTCCATGTCAATGGATCCTCAGGAGACTTGGAAGCGACGAACAGCATCTTTTTTTCCCCCACGAAAATGAAAAAATCATTGGGAAATAGTCTCAAATGGCTGTAATTCCCTTTTTCCAAAGTCCTTTTCAAAGTACCACGGGGACACAGAGAAAGAAAAGTGAGTGAAAAAAATCATAGTAATTTGTATGGGAGGATGAGGTAATGCACAAGCCTCTAAAGGCACCTCGTCCACACCCAGCCTTTCTGCCTCTTAATGGCATTATATTTATTTTATTTGGCCCTAAACAAGGGTCATTTATTGACATTCCATAAGAATTCTAATTTGATTCAAAGTGACATTGAGTGGAGGAATGCCACAACAATAGACTAGTGCTGCATGTCAATAAAGGTTAGACAGGCTGTGTCAGCCTTGAGGAATCCTTCACTAAAGGTTTTCAATTCAATTTCATTTCATTTTAATTTAATTTATATGTATGTAACTTATCACTTTAAATAATGTTTGCAAAGAATAGTGCCTAATATGTTTAAGTATGTGAGGAAGAAACCTTGTGTCATTGAAAAAAAAAGTATACTTTTTTTAATGTCTTGGTTCCTTAGCTAATTATAAATTAGTATTTTTATTAGTTATTATTAAATATATATATATATATATATATATATATATATATATATATATATATATATATATATATATATATATATATATATATATATATATATATATATATATATATATATATATATATACTGTATGTATATGTGTGTGTGTGTGTATATATATATATGTATGTATATGTATGTATAAAATAAATATTAGTTGAGCACCAAATCAGCAAGAGTAATGGCTGCTGAAAATTCAGCTTTGACATCACAGGAATTAATTAGTTATTAACATATAATATTTCCCAATATACTGTTATTTTATTTTTGATCAAATAAATGCAGCCTTGTTGAGCATAGACACGTCTTAAAACATAAAATTTCTAAATCTTACCAACCCCATAATATATACACATTTGAGAAAGTTGAATTCAATCATTTGGTATGATGCTTATGTGTAGAGTATTAATAATGACATAAAATGTATCTGATGAATACACTATACATCAATAATGTAACGTGTGTTGAACTAAGAATTAGTGAGTCCTGAACCTAGAAACTTAATCATTGCAGGGTGACTTTGAAATAATTCAGTACTCTGGATGGCTAATCCCTGTATTTTTTATTTTATTTTAATTAAATGTTTAGTGTTGGCTTAACAGCAAAAACAGCATTGTTTATTTAAATAATAATTTTACACTTTATGTTATTGGCTTGACACAGTTGCTCCTGAACTAGGGGCATTGTGATGTAAATGTGATGCAGATTTCCTCTGCCTTGCTCTGCTGAAGTGAAAAGGTAAATATTTGCATAATGCTTTTTTAGGCTGCTACACCCTGTGTCATATTATTCTATTAACCCAAGTCATCACTGTTTTACTAATCAGCTTACAGACAAGCAACCAAAATGAGAGCAAAGAGAGGAGATAACTATTAGACAATACCTTACCTCATTAATCAAAACTCAAACATCTGTGCTGATGAAATACGCTTTAATCTGCTTTTTTCCATAGCTGCATATGTAATGAGGTCTTCCATAAGTGTTGAGACATATACAGTTAATAATGCAGCCAAAAGTTTGTAAAAACCTAGGGTGCTTTCACACCTGGATCGATTTGTTTTGTTCCGGAACAGATCCGAAACAGAATACTTTGTTCCGAATCAATTTAATATGTCACTCTGTTCACACCACACTGTTGTAAAGCGTTCCAAATCGCGCACCCTTCCAGGGCTTTCCTTACGCCATTACGTCATTACCTCATGCGTGCAGGTCGCACATTTCATTGAGGGACATCGCCATGACAACAGTAGCCTAACACTAAATGAATCGCGGGTTGACTTGGTGCTACGAAGAGGTGAAATTCCTCAGATATTTGGTCGGAAGAACACATCTCCCGGATGTTGGACACTACACACATAGGGTGACCAGACGTCCGAGTGGGAGAGAGAGAGAGCGAGAGACCATGCGTGTGTGTGCTAGAGTAGCTGCTAGGAATTACACGCGCGCACGACAAAGAGAAGGAGAGCGCGAGAGACCTTGCGTGTGTGTGCTAGAGTAGCCTACGCATTAATACGCACGCGTTCCCCCCCCGCAACAAATCAGCAAAATACGCTGATATTGGCGTCTGTTGCCAGGCTACATATTGATTTGTTCCGGTTCGTGGGTCGGTTGTTTTCTCACTACAAACGAACCGCTCCAGGGTTCGTATGGAATCGAGCCGAGACCACCTCTTCTAGGCGGCCTCGGCTCGATTGTTTTGTTCCGATTCAGAGTGCGATTGTTGTGTTCATATATGACCAAACGAACCGGGCCAAAAGGGAAACGCCCCTTTGTTTCGGAACAACGTCTCCAATCGATCCAGGTGTGAAAGCACCCCTATTTTTACAAAGAGGGCGAGACTGGAAGAGCAGCTTACTGCAAATGTGCACCATAATGATGCAACTATAGTTGAAAGAACAGTTTAGCAGTGACATCATTCTTATCAGCAAAGCTTTGATCCAGGTATAAAAGCATACTGGTAAATTAGCCCTCAGAAATGACAGTAAACAGACACACCACTGCATCTGTATCTCGATAAAATGCACTTCAGCCCAAGTCTGTGGACATTGATTTGGTCTTTTTACGGTGCTGTGAACCAATTGACTGAGAAAGCCGTCGCACTGGGCATTGTGTTCATCCAAGTGGAAATGTTCTACATCCACATTAAGACACAACATCTCACAGCACTATGAACTTATTGATTGAGTTTAAAATTGGAAAAAAAGGGGCCCGGTTTTTACATCGAGGTGGAAATTGACTACCTAATGACTGTATTTCATTAGCATCTTATATGAAGAGATGCTGGCACTCAATATTCCACAATGCATGATGAACGATAAATGATAAACACTGTATTGATACAACCATTTGGAAATTATATGGGCTGGAAAGAAAGAAGAAAGAGGTATGTACTTTTGCCTACAGTATGAAATCATCATTATGTTTTTGCCATATTCACTTTATGCTGTATAAGAATGAATAATGAGCTAGATAAATCAACTAATGCCTGTATTTCTGGCATATTGACATTTCGTGTGACAGATGAATATGATGGTTTGGAGAATAAAAGCGTAAAGGAATACGCTTCACCCAAAAAAAGGAGTTTACTCACAGTCATGTGACTGCATTGTCGAGTCAGTGAGTTAAAACTAAAAACTTTTTTTTAGCTGATTTTGCTGATTGATTAAAGCTCCAACTCAGAGGAATGATTTCTTCACAAATCGGACATACAGTAGCTTTTCTCATGAACTTACCTCATGAATTTTCAGTCTCATTTTCATACTTGAAAGGGCTTGAAATATGATATACTGACCACTTTTATGATACTTTTATTGTACTTTTTCAAGCTATATTCATCATTCATTGCAAACTACATGGCTGACTTTTTCCTTTTTTGTTCCACGGAAGGTTTTGAATCAACTAAAAGGTGAGTAAATTATGACAATTGAATTTTTGGGATTAACTATTACTTTAAAGCCAAACTGAATAGAAAACGTGTATAATTAATGGCTTTAAACAATGAAGACACCTCGGTATTACAATCCACAGCTCAGTTTGTTCCTTTGAGGAATAATTACCTAACACTCTGAAACTTAGACATTCCCAAAATCATTGCACTTATTGTTCTTTGTGAAAGCTTTGCTTTATGAACATAAGATATACAAGTTCATATTGAATTGTTTTTCTGACTATTTAAATTATGCCCTTGCTTGCTCTGAGTTACCTGTATCGCTGTGTAATTGATGAAGCTGTTTAGGCCTTTCTAAATTGAAATGTGTTCCTGTGCGCGCTGCAGGCTGGCTGGTAAAGAACTTACATTTTACAGCATTGAAGGCCCCTTTCGTTCTATGCAGCAAATAGCTCCAGGGAGGAGTGAATTGAACACAGTGAGAACCAAGCCAACTGACTGCCTTATTTGCCTCCGTATTTACATATGTGAAGGAGAGAGAAGTTTCTTTCTTCAGTTCTTTGGATAGTGGTTTTGCAGAGCAATTTCATCAGTATGGGGTCATAATATGGCACACATTGCAGTTCTGTTGTTTGTGACTACCAAATATTGTGGTTTGATTCTGTGATCTGTTTTGATTTATCTTTTTAATTTGACTGCAGTAAGAGTTTCATAAGATCATGTTCAGGTTACTCATTGCATGTTTTATAACGTAATAATTTTTTTGTTTGTTTTGTGCAGCACTGTAAAACCAAAGTGAAATGAAAGCTTTAGCAGAAGTTCTGGTAGGAAGACTCAATTGTTATGTCACTTATTACCTTCTCATCCAGCCAATCGTATTCTAATAATTGTAGCATAAAAGATCGGTACTTACACATGTCTGAGTTTGCAAATGCTGATGCTTTCATTTACCTCCATCCTCCCCACCACCAGGATGGTTCCTTCCCCTCCATCCCCCCAACACCATCACCACCAAGATGGTTCCTTCCCCTACCTCCCCACCACCACCATAACCAGAACCAGCACCAGGATTGTTCCTTCCCCTCCATCCCCCCCAACACCATCACCACCAAGATGGTTCCTTCCCCTACCTCCCCACCACCACCATAACCAGAACCAGCACCAGGATTGTTCCTTCCCCTCCATCCCCCCAACACCATCACCACCAAGATGGTTCCTTCCCCTACATCCTCCCCACCACCACCAGAACCAGAACCAGCACCAGGATGGTTCCTTACCCTCCATCCCCCCCCCCAACACCATCACCAGCAAGATGGTTCCTTCCCCTCCATCCTCCCCACCACCATCACCACCAAGATGGTTCCTTACCCTCCATCCCCCCCAACACCATCACCACCAAGATGGTTCCTTCCCATCCATCCTCCCCACCACCTCCACCACTAGGATGGTTCCTTCCCCTCCATCCTCCCCACCACCAGCAGGATGGTTCCTTCCCCTCCATCCCCCCAACACCATCACCACCAAGATGGTTCCTTCCCCTCCATCCCCCCAACACCATCACCACCAAGATGGTTCCTTCCCATCCATCCTCCCCACCACCATCACCAGGATGGTTCCTTCCCCTCCATCCTCCCCACCACCACCAGGATGGTTCCTTCTCCTCCATCCTCCCCACCACCACCAGGATGGTTCCTTCCCCTCCATCCTCCCCACCACCAGCAGGATGGTTCCTTCCCCTCCATCCTCCCCACCACCACCAGGATGGTTCCTTCACCTCCATCCTCCCCACCACCACCAGGATGGTTCCATCCTCTCCATCCTCCCCACCAACACCAGGATGGTTCCTTCCCATACCTCCCAGGGGGTCGGCTGTGCCCCCGCCTTTGTCTTCAGGCAGGAAATGCAGAGTACGGACCCTCGGATTGCGAGCTACAGACGGGTCCTACGCCAAAGAACTTTATATCATAATATTGCTTGCTGGGCTGTTAATAAATCTATATTTGTTACGGTATTTATTCTCCTGAGTCTTTCTGATAGAACTTAGTTCAATTCAGTGTTGGTCCAGTGAGCTATATTAAAATTGTTCAGACTTGCTGTTTTTGACCATGCATGATGATTTTCATGCTGCATTTAATGAGAACAGAACATTTCATTGAACTCTCTAATGCATATTTCTTTTGTCTAGTCTCAGAAATCTTGCTTAAAAGTAAAAGCAGACTAGGCTACAGCTTAAAAAGGCACATTGTATGATTACATTTTTTTCTTTTTTTAAAAAATTAGCAGTTTTATTCAGCAGGGATGCAGTCGCGAAGATGAATCAACACAAACCTTTAATGAGGATACTTCAAAGGAATAAAACTCAGGAACGTAAGGATATGTCAAGAATCCAAACAGGTAATTTAGCTTGATAATAACAATGTCTCTTTCTGATGCAGGTCCTAGGACGCATGCTTTCATGTCATGTTTTGTGTGAGCACGTGGCTTATGAGTGTTCTCATTGGCTGCGTGTTCATGTCTCATTTTATGTGCATGTGGCACAAGCATATGGCTTGTGATTTGTTTTATTGGCTGTGGCGAGCAGGACGCCCACTTCAGCGGAAATCCCGCCCTGCAGCCGATTTCATTGGTTTAGGTTATAGTGACGGGTAGGTTTAGTGATCAGGGTTGGGTGTAGGCAATCTGTACAGTGATTGACCTGACCAATGAAAACTTTAGAATCAGCTACAGGGCGGGATTTCCGCTGAAGTGGTTTGGGAAAAAAAAATCACGCGAGCAGGACGAGGCCAAGGGACGTGAGAGAACGTCGCGAGGCCGGTGGCGTTAGTGTTAATGAACGTCACCTGTGAGACGCACCGCTGAAAAGATGCGAGACCGGTGCGTCTCACAGGTGACGTTTATTAACACTCAAGCCACCGGCCTCGCGACTCTCACGTCCCTCGGCCTCGTCCTGCTCGCCACACTGGCCATGTTTTTTGTCATGTTTGGTGTGAGCACATGGCACAAGGAAAACACATGACAAGCCATGTGCTCCTGTTTTTGTCTAACCCCGCCCACCTTGTTACCTGAATATTGGTTCATTTGCCCCATCTGTCCTCCCTTGTTACCTGCCTTGTTTGCTCCCTATTTTTTCTCCTTGTGTTTTCAGTCCTGTGCTGGTTTGTTGTTGTATGTACGTCTCATCTACATTGTCAAGTCCAAGTCAAGTCAGTTTTATTTTTATTAAAAGCTATTTCTTCTGCGTTTGAGTCCTCGTCTCATCTCCTCTACCCCAAACCCTGATAGATGAATGTTTTTCTGCAGTGACAGCGGAGGCCACTAAAACACAACCTTTTGTGCCCAACCAGGCAAACATAAACAATGCAATATATAACAAAATACCAAAATTCTGATTATAATATAAAAAAACTTTAAAATAAATAAATAAACTGAACTAAACCCAATCGACACTCTGTATCTGCCTGAACCCAAATAAAATTCCCTGGTCCCCATTTACTTAAACTGGATACTGGAGTGTAATTAAACACAGAAAGGAAGACCGATGCAGTGGCAATTGTCTTTAGATTTTGTGCCTTTGCCTCAGACAGACAACTCGTGGCAGGTTTAATTTTGGTCAGGAGGCTGAACCTGCCTCACTGGAGCTCACTCACCAATTTTAGTTGGGAATTACAGTCACAAGTTACAATTAAGTACCCTCTGTGTAATCTGTCAAAATGATGGACAGCCTTTAGATATTTCCATCACTGCTAAATAAATTCTTGTATAAATGCTAAATAAATATTTGGTTGACACGATCTCTAGTCAGAATGCATGAGAAAACATGATGTAGTATCTACCAGCAGGGTCTAACTAGACCACACTAACCAAAGAAATATTGACCTCTCGCTTCATTTCCATTCAGAACCCATGATGTAGTAACTCTGAGGTACAGTACACATCATTAGAGCTTTGCAATGCATCCTGTAGACATCAAGCCTGAATAATCAATGTGTTTCTAAAAGTTCCAGTACCTGAAGCCACATTTTGCTACATATTTTATGTCTGCATAGTTATGGAGAACGACTCATGCATGGAGGAACAGCTTGAAATGTGTATAAGCCCACAGTGCCAAGAACCACAACAAGGACTCTCTACCCCTGTACTCAAAGAAAATGCACACAGCATGAAGATTCGACTCTGCCTTGTTAATCTGCAGCTCTGAAAAGATGGATTGAGGAGGAAGCAGTAACAAAATGAAGACATTTTTTAAACAGAAGGGAGGGGGTAGACTGCCGTACGAGAAAAAATGAGATGGGAAATGATCTTAATAGCTGTCTAAACTTTCTTGTGGCTTTTGCTTCGACCTTGTGCTTCGCCAGCCACCATTAAACATTGAAATGGAGGTGGCAGCATGTGACCCGATGTACTCCTCAAAGGGATGCCCTTTTAGAGCTAATTGAAACAATGCCAGAGGCATGAGGTACGATCCAAAGACAATGAGATGAAAGAGGTGATTGCTTAAGCACTGAGAGTAGAAGGGCTCTGCTTTTCATGCTGCCTGAGCGTCCCTTCAGAAGAACAGTCTCTGGAGACAAAGCGTGATGTTACACTGTCCTACTACAGGCTAATGTTCACATACTTGCATTTGAACATTGTTCCTTTTGCCCCTTTGGTCCCACCAGCAGCTTATTACAGATCAGATTCCAGACAGACTGATCCCATCAGGGACAGAGGGGAATTGCAAGTCTATATTTCAAGGTGTATGCCCGTCCTTGCATAATGGTGATTCCACTATACACAGCATATAAATACTAAAACTACATTCTTTGCTGCACAGAATTACATTGATTCATGCATTGGATTTGCGTTCAACCTTTTAGACTCGGTTTGTTTGTTTGCGGAGAGTGGTGTCTTAATTTTTCAGTACTACTCTCTGTAATGATTTCTGTCTGATATGTTAGAGGTTTGGTATTGAATGTTTTTCCTCTCGGATATTGGCCCATATGGTTAAATATCTGTTGGTAAATAAATGCAATGTTTATACTCAAAAACTGACCTTTAAAGTCTTGTTTGTAAAAGTAGTCTTTCCAGAGAGCTCTCAGTGGTTTGCCCTAGGCCATGACTGTATAGCAAGCCCAGCATCTTCAGTGAATAGCTGATAAATATAAAATATCACCTCAGTCCCTGGATGCGAATGGACTGTTTTGCATGGCTGGTCACTGTATCCTCTCAAGTGAAAGGACAAACACAAGGGCAGCATAACCTGTCCACAAAGAGGAAGTCTTGAAATATATACACACACACACACACACACACACACACACACACACACACACACACACACACACACACACACACACACACACACACACACACACACACCATATTTAAAAAAATCAAAATATTTAAGTCTTGTTAAGACCTGTTTTACAAAAGGTCAGATTTTACAAAAGGTACAGAAGATGCTCGTTGAATCATCAGGCTTATCTCAAAACAAATAATTTATATTATATGTGTCACGGTAGACGTATTCTCTGGTTCCTTCTAGTCTTGTGTTTATGTTGTTGTATGAATGCACGTGTGATAGAGGCGTGTGTAAGAGGCGTGTCTGTATGTCATTACCTGATCCGCTCCAGCTGCTCATCATTACATCACCAGCTGCAGTCGATCTCACCATGCTACTTATACTCACCGCATTCTCTCATCCTTGTCAGATCGTTGTTTGATGTTCCCTGTCTGGTCTCTGGTTCGTGTTCCTGCCTGGTGTTCCTGTTCGTCGTTTTCCGTGTGGATTGTGTTCGTCTCACCGTCTGTCTACACTTCACCGGATCTGGCCATCGAAGTCCCTGCGTCACCAGTTCTCCAGCTGACTTACTGTTCTGTCTTTCTGTTCACTTAATAAACTGTTAACTCACGTTTGCTTCCTGTGATCTATAATTATGACAGAACGATCTGACCCGGCAAGGGAAGCAGCGAGCGTCTCTCCCTCTTCGTTGGAGGAATTCATTCATCACAGCATTCGAAGAATGGACTCGCAAGAAAGGGAGATCGGTGATACGGGCAGAGCAGTTCAAGTTTTGGTGACGCAGGTGTCCGAGCTCACCCAGCAGATCCAGTGCCTACGGATTCCCACTGCGCCACCCACACCAGCCGTTCCTCCCGTACCACCAGGAAGCCCCTCCCAGTCTGAGCCCCGGCTACCGATTCCAGAAGCCTACTCAGGTGAACCATCACACTGCAGAGCATTTCTCACCCGGTGTTCTATGCACTTCACTCTTCAACCTCGTACATTCCAGAACGAACAGGCCAAGGTGGCGTTCGTTTTAACATTGCTGACTGGGAGAGCGGCGCTTTGGGGAACGGCGGTGTGGGAGAACCAACACCCGTGCTGCACCTCGTTCCAGACACTCTCCACCGAGATGAGACAAGTGTTCGACCGGGCGGTCTCAGGAAGAGAGGCGGCCAGAGCATTGGCCGAACTACGGCAAGGAGAGAAATCAGTCTCCGAATTTTCCATCGAATTCCGGACCTTGGCGGCGGAGTGTGGATGGATGGACGAGGAGGCGCAGTGGGATATGTTCCGGCATGGGCTGGCTGACCACGTCCAGAAGGAGATCTACGCCCTGGATCTTCCCACCACCCTCAATGGACTTATCGACTTGGCTCTGCGAGTGGACAGTCGGCTATCCAGAGTAGAGCGTCGGGTGACGGCCACTCGCACCTTTGGGAATTTCGACGGTCCAAGATCCAGCGGCAGGGACGTGGTCAGTCCCACTTACGATCACGAGCCCATGCAGGTGGGTCGAGCTCGGCTTTCCCGAGAGGAGAGGGAGAGGCGGAGATCCCAGGGCCTGTGCCTGTACTGCGGAGGAGCGGACATTACGCCTACAATTGCCCGGTAAAAGGCCAAGCCCGATAGTAAACCTGAGGCTACTATCGGGTGGGATCTCCGCCAGGAAGACCTCATCTACGATTACATCGACCTCCACCCTCCTCTCGGTAAGACTAAGATGGTCAGTCCACCAACACGATTGTCAAGCACTGTTGGATTCGGGAGCCGAAGGTAATTTTATGGACCATAATTTCGCACGCAGATTTCAGATTCCCCTCAAACCCCTCACGCATCGGATTGCAGTTCATGCACTTAATGGTCATAAGCTCCCCACCATTTCATTTTCCACTGAAGAAATCACTCTCATCACCTCTGGCAATCACACGGAAACTATTTCATTCTTCATTCTGGACTCACCCCTGGCACCTGTTGTTCTTGGACATCCCTGGCTCATCAGACATAACCCCCGAGTGGACTGGATTAACAAGTCTGTGCTGGAGTGGAGCAAGGAATGTCATAAGTCTTGTCTCATGTCTGCTTGTTCGTCTGTACCTGTTTCTGTGTTTCAGGAGGAAGCAGGGGATCTGTCTAACGTGCCTGCGGAGTACCTGGACCTGAAGGAAGTGTTCAGTAAGTCTCGTGCTGCTTCTCTCCCTCCGCATCGTCCCTACGACTGTGCTATAGACTTACTGCCAGGTACGTCTCCGCCTAAGGGCAAATTATATTCACTTTCGATTCCCGAAAGAGAGGCTATGGAGAAATATATTTCTGATTCTCTAGCAACCAAGTTCATTCGCCCTTCCTCTTCTCCAGCGGGGGCGGGGTTCTTTTTCGTGGGGAAGAAGGATGGTTCTCTGCGACCTTGCATTGATTACAGAGGGTTGAATAACATCACGGTAAAGAATACTTATCCTTTGCCGTTGATGTCTTCAGCCTTCGAGAGGTTGCAGGGAGCATCCATCTTCACGAAATTGGACTTACGTAACGCTTATCATTTGGTTCGCATTAGGGAGGGAGATGAGTGGAAAACTGCTTTTAACACCCCCAGGGGGCACTTTGAATACTTGGTCATGCCTTTCGGGCTGTCCAACTCCCCAGCAGTTTTCCAGGCACTGGTCAATGACGTGTTGCGAGATATGATCGATCAGTTCATTTATGTCTACCTGGATGACATATTGATTTTTTCTTCATCTCTCCAGGAACATGTGCAACACGTCCGACGAGTGCTTCAGAGGTTGCTAGAGAATGGGCTTTTTGTCAAGGCGGAGAAATGCGAATTTCATGCACAGTCTGTTCCCTTTCTAGGGTACATCGTGTCGTCTGAGGGAATGCGGATGGACCCTGAGAAGATTAAGGCTGTGGTAGATTGGCCAAGCCCAGATTCCCGCAAGGCCCTGCAGAGGTTTCTGGGGTTCGCCAATTTTTACCGGCGTTTCATTCGCAACTTCAGCCAGCTAGTCGCGCCTCTGACTGCCTTGACCTCCCCCAGAACTGCGTTCAGGTGGTCGGACACAGCCGAGACTGTGTTTAAGAAACTGAAAGGCCGCTTTGTTTCAGCCCCCATCCTCATCACCCCTGATTCATCACGTCAGTTCGTGGTGGAGGTCGACGCATCAGAGGTGGGAGTAGGGGCAGTGTTATCCCAGCGTTCACCTGTAGACGACAAGATGCACCCTTGCGCGTTTTTGTCACATCGTTTGTCCCCAGCCGAACGTAATTACGACATTGGCAACAGAGAGTTGTTGGCAGTCAAGTTGGCGTTGGAGGAGTGGCGCCACTGGTTAGAAGGGTCGGGGGTACCTTTTATCGTCTGGACTGATCATAAGAACCTCGAATATATCAGAACTGCTAAAAGATTGAACTCCAGGCAGGCTCGGTGGGCACTTTTTTTCGGTCGTTTTGATTTTTCCCTGTCATATCGTCCGGGGTCCAAGAACATCAAACCCGACTCTCTCTCTCGTATATTTGATTTTTCCGAACGCCCGTCCACTCCCGAGTGTATTTTACCCGAAACCATATTCGTTTCAACACTCACATGGGAGGTCGAAGCGAAGGTAAAGAAAGCCTTAGAAGGGGTAACGCCTCCGCCCGGGTGCCCACCGAATCGGTTATTTGTGCCGGAGGGATTACGGTCAGACGTTATCCAGTGGGGTCACGGTTCCAACATAGCTTGTCATCCAGGAGTTAATCGCACTGGGTTTTTAGTCAAGCAACGATTCTGGTGGCCACTTATGGCTCGCGATATTCACGATTTTGTTTTGGCTTGCTCAGTTTGCGCCACCGGTAAGTCTTCCAATCGACCCCCAGATGGGTTACTCCAGCCGCTGTCGGTACCTTCGAGACCCTGGTCCCATATCGCGCTAGATTTTATTACCGCCCTCCCACCCTCCCAGGGTAACACAGTAGTTTTGACTGTGGTGGACCGATTCTCGAAGGCGGCCCATTTCATTCCCTTACCCAAATTACCCTCAGCTAAGGAGACAGCGGCAACGATCGTAGATCACGTCTTTCGGTTACATGGCCTCCCGATAGACGTGGTTTCCGACAGGGGACCTCAGTTTGTGTCCAAATTTTGGCGAGAATTTTGTAAATTACTGGGGGCGACGGTTAGTCTGTCTTCTGGGTTTCATCCCCAGAGCAATGGTCAAACTGAGAGAGCCAACCAAGATTGGAAAGAGTATTGCGATGTTTGGTTTCCAAGAATCCTTCCTCATGGAGCCAACAACTGTCTATGGTGGAGTACGCACACAACACGTTGCCAGTGTCAGCTACGGGCCTATCTCCGTTTGAGTGTAGTGTAGGTTACCAGCCACCTATTTTTCCCAGTCTGGAATCCGAGGTTGCGGTCCCCTCCGCTCACGCCTTTGTCCAGAGGTGTCACCGCACCTGGACTAGAGCCCGCGAGACTTTACTCCAGGTGGGGGCGCGCACCAAGGCCAAGGCCGATCGCCACAGGTCAAGGCCTCCCGTATACGTCGTTGGTCAAAAAGTGTGGCTTTCAACTAAGAACATTCCTCTCCGCACCGTCTCTAATAAACTTGCACCCAAATTTATTGGCCCGTTTACTGTCACCAAAATTATTAGTCCGGTGGCAGTCCGCCTCAAATTACCTCCTGCGTACAGGAGGGTTCATTCCGTGTTCCATGTATCCAAGATTAAACCCGTATTCCATTCTCACATTAATCCGCCGGTCCCGGTCCCTCCCCCACCGTGACTCATAGATGGGGAGACCACATATTCGGTCAACCGTATTCTGGACTCTAGGCGGAGGGGACGCGGATTTCAGTACTTGGTGGACTGGGAAGGTTACGGTCCGGAGGAGAGAAGTTGGGTTCCTGCTAGAGACATCCTGGATCACTCCCTTATCGATGATTACAATCGACAGGTAGAGGAGCCTGGGAACGCCAGGAGGCGTTCTTAGGAGGAGGGGTACTGTCACGGTAGACGTATTCTCTGGTTCCTTCTAGTCTTGTGTTTATGTTGTTGTATGAATGCACGTGTGATAGAGGCGTGTGTAAGAGGCGTGTCTGTATGTCATTACCTGATCCGCTCCAGCTGCTCATCATTACATCACCAGCTGCAGTCGATCTCACCATGCTACTTATACTCACCGCATTCTCTCATCCTTGTCAGATCGTTGTTTGATGTTCCCTGTCTGGTCTCTGGTTCGTGTTCCTGCCTGGTGTTCCTGTTCGTCGTTTTCCGTGTGGATTGTGTTCGTCTCACCGTCTGTCTACACTTCACCGGATCTGGCCATCGAAGTCCCTGCGTCACCAGTTCTCCAGCTGACTTACTGTTCTGTCTTTCTGTTCACTTAATAAACTTTTAACTCGCGTTTGCTTCCTGTGATCTATAATTATGACAATATGCAGCATAAATATTGTCCTCAACATTTTTGGTTTCGGACAAACTTCTTTTGTCTTTCTCACCAATAGTAGGGAAGTATGCGATTTTGGATGCGGCCAGAGAGTATGACACAAACATAAGAGAATGCGATTTCGACTCATTTTATGAGTGAATCACTCAAACATTTATTCAAATGATTTGTTCAACAATACTGTACATTTTGAATCATTAACCCTCTGAGGTCTGAGCTGTTTTGGGGCTCTTTCGGTGTTTTGGTATGCCCTGACATTTGTGCTTATTTCAGCTACTTAAAACATACCATTTGCCAACATATAAATTTGCTGTATTCAGCACAAACTCTGCTACAATAATATGTGAGCAAAATTGATGTACTTGTTTGCATTTTATAGAAAAAAAATAATATGCGTGGTTAGTACGTTTTGGAAAAAAAAATGTCACTGCAATAAGGCCATTTAACACATAATGAATAGTTGTCCACAATACTTTTGAGTTACTATTCTTGTAGGCTAGAATTTTTACTTCAAAATGAAGTGAAAATCATTCTGACCACTCTTTCAGAAACATCAATATAACGATTTGAATTTCTTACATCAGTTTTTGGGTCAACAGTGCTGTATGCGTGGGAGTGTTAATGCCCATGAATATTAATGTGATTTACACCTGGGAAGACTAAAGACACTCCCCCAATGGCTAATGGGCCATCAAGGTGCTTTGAGGCAGCCTGAACAAAGAATGATTCACTGGTGAACAAAAAGTTAAAAAGAACAGCATTTATTCAAAATAGAATTTACGTTCTTTCCTAAGAATGTAAAGACTTAAAGTCATTACTATCACTTAACACATCCTTTCAAAAAAACAAACATAAAAATACTACCGCAGGTTTAAAAAACTGTTTGAATAGACTCATGGGCGAATGCGAGTCTACAGAGCTCAGTTGCGGTCCAGTTTCCCGTGCAGGAAGAAATCGCAGTGTCTGTGGAACCATGTCAACATCGGTCTCTGTTTTCCATGACAGCGTGGACTGCATGTTGCTCGTCTGCTTGTTTCCCTTGGCTCTCTTCGGAACTGGTGCTTGGACATTGTCACATCTGTTATAAAAAAAGAAGAAAGAAAAAGTGTGAGCATGCTGATAAGACAATCAAAGAAACTGTATTATTATCATTATCAATCACTAATTACCATGGATTTAAAAAAGACATATTTGTAATTTCACACAAGAATGGGAACTTTTACATTATGACGATGTAAACACAATTAGGCTACATTTCATCTGTAAAATATTACGTCTATGCACTTACTCAGTATTATTCTCGATCGCACTGAGAACTGAACGACACCTGCGTGTCCCTCTGCGAGGTGCTGGAGAAGGAGAACGTGATGCAGCCAATTTCCTAAAAAACAAAACAAAATAACTGTTAGCATACATTATGTATACAACAGAGTTATTGAATATTCTGTACTGAATATGCATCTGTTACTGAATATTCTATATAGGTATTATTGTTTTTTTTGTATTATGTTTTGTTATTGAGTGTTAAAGCTGCCGTGACAATATAATTTCCTGCAAAGGATCAATAAAGTATCAACAACAACAACAACATCTGTTGATGGCCCATATAGAATGCATGCTGATAACACAATCAAAGAAACTGTATTATTATTACGCTTATCAATCACTAATTACCATGGATTAATTTCACACAATAATAGGAACTTTTACATTATGACGATGTAAACGATATTACGTCTATGCACTTACTCAGTATTATTCTCGATCGCACTGATAACTGAACGAGACCTGCGTGTCCCTCTGCGAGGTGCTGGAGAAGGAGAGCATGATGCCACATTCCTAAAAACAAAACAAAATAACTGTTAGCATACATTATGTATACAACAGAGTATCTGTTGATGGCCCATATAGAACGCACGCATTTATTATGTACACTCAATGAACGGATCGTTCGCGATCGACACATCGCTACATTTCAAACATTTACACCTGTATTCACAGTGCATAAGGCAGTAAGCATGATAATTAGTGTCATAGGCTAACTAAAACTGAACATTTGCGAGTATCTATTGAAGTATTACTCGACAGCATCAGAGGTAGGTGTACGAACATCTTTACTTGGGGTTCACATGTTCAATATAGCATACACTTCCGGTACACGCACACAGCGTCTTACGTACACATGTATTACGTAGACTATCACAACATCCCCCCTGTTTAACATAAATGTGTAAACACCTCAGACAACCAGTACAACAACAAGATTGCTTTTTTTTCTGTATAACATAAGATTCTTAACAAAAGTATGTCAAGTTTTTTTTTTTCCAATAGGGTGCACATTATAACAATAATGAACAATAACAACCTGTTTAGTGGTTATATGTGCAAAATAAGCATTCAGTCCATATTTGGTATTCTTTTTACTGCTTGACTATTAATTCAGCTTTACACATAGTCCCTGTATTGCGCTGGCTTGACAATGATCCGTCCAGACCTTGTGCATGTTGGTCTTGTTGTCTCTGTACCGGTATTGTCTGCTTTTGTTTCAAGAGGTTGTGTGATTTTGTTTTCAACTGGATTATTGTGGCTTTGTTCAACCACATCTCTTTTGGGTGTTTCAGCGAATTGTACCTTTTTCAGGATTTTCTGTGTGTGTGGAACGTACATTTCACGGAGTTGGCTCCTAGTACGTCTGACTGTGTTTCCATTTGGTGTTTGGATCAGGTAACTTCTCGGCTCCTTGCATCTTTCCACAATAGTACCTGGGTGCCATGTTTTCCTCTCCTTGTCCAGCACTCTCACACTCTGTCCACGAAACAATGGTGGTAAGTCTCTACCACTACACTGATCATGGTGTGTTTTCATCCTTGTAATCCCTTTTTCCAGGTGCTGTCTGTGTTCAAGTTTACCTGGATCTGCATGACTTGGTAGGAGTGTGGTGATTGGTCTGCCAAGGAGTAATTCTGCAGGGGATGGTAAATCACTGTCAATGGGTGTCGCTCGCACCTGCATCAGAGCCACTTGTACATTTCCTTTGTGTTGTATGTTTTTTTTTATGATGGATTTGATGTGTCTTACATGTCTTTCAATAAATCCATTGCTTTTTGGGTAGTGTGGTGAACTTGTGATGTGTTCTATTCCCCAATCAGCTATGAACTTCCTGAAAGATTGCCCCGTGTACTGTGGTCCGTTATCTGTCATTATTTCATCTGGTCGACCAAATAAAGACATGTAACTTTGCATTTTTTGTGCAACTGCATGGCTACTTACTGGTATGGGCATTTCATCAACTAATGGGTACTTGGAATACCTGTCCACGGTAAGTAGGTACTGATGTCCATGGATCTCGAATAGATCTGACGCCAGGTATTGCCATGGCTTTGTGGGTGTTTTGTGTGGAATAAGAGGTTCTTTTGGTTGTGCATCTTGATTTTCTGCACAGGTGCTGCAAGATCTGCACAGTTTCTCAATGTCTGTGTTTATCTTTGTCCAATATACACTTTCTCTAGCCAACCTGCGTGTTTTTTCTATACCTTGTTGGGCTGCATGGAGTTGGGTCAGAATGTCGCTGGTCATGGATTCTGGAATAAGCACTTGTCTGCCCTTAAACACAACTCCAGCTTCTATGGCAAGTTCATCTCGGAAAGGCCAATAGCTGCGTAGGTCTTTTGGCAGGTCTTGAATTCTGTCTGGCCATCCCTGATGGATGATTTCTTTTAGCGCACTGAGCTTGGGGTCTTTTGCAGTCTCAGTTCTGAGAATCTCCTGTTTGTTTGGGGAGAAGTTTACAATTGCAACAGTATGATGCTCAGGGTCTTCAAATTCGGTATCCAGCCCATCAATGCGTTCATCAAGTTCAATGTCTTCATTGTTTTCAGGGTTTGGCAGGCGGCTGAGAGTGTCAGCTAGAATCATTTGGCATCCAGGACGATACACGATGCTGTAGTTGTATCCCTGTGTTTTGATCAGCATGCGTTGTAGCCTGGGAGGAGCAGCATGCAGAGGCTTTGTGCATATGGTGACGAGAGGTTTGTGGTCCGTTATTACGACGAATGACTTGCCGTACAAGTATGTGTGATATCGCTGCATACCATACACAATAGCAAGCATTTCTCTTTCAATGTTGCTGTATCTTGATTGACATTCAGTTAATGTCTTCGAACCGAAAGCAATGGGCCTGTTGTCTTGCACCAGTGCTACACCAATGCCTCTCTGTGATGCATCTACCTCCAGTGTGAGGGTGGCTGCTGGATTGTAGTACTTTAAGCAAGCATCAACAGTCACTGTTTTCTTTAGGTCATCAAAGTATTTCTGATAATCAGTGTCCCATACCCATTGTGAGTCACTTTTTAACAATCCTCTCAGATTGTGGGCTTTATCAGCAAACTTTGGTATGTAGGGTGACAGGTAGTTTAACATGCCCATGAATCGATGAAGGTCATCTTTGCTTTGTGGCGTTGGCATTTTTTGTATATCGTGGATTTTGGCTGGATCTGGTCTGATGCCTTTGTCTGTGTACAGGTTGCCAAAAAAAGATATGCTCTGCTGTTTGATGATACATTTGTCACTGTTAAACACCAGACCTGTTTCTACAGCTCTTTCCATCAGGCTTGTCAGATTCCTGTCGTGTTCCTCTTCGTCAACTCCACAAACTGCAACATCATCTGCTATGCTGATTACACCATGAAGACCTTCAAGAATTTGGTCCATTTTGGCTTGAAAGAGGTCTTGGGACACACTGAGACCAAATGGTAAGCGTCTCCAGCAGTATCTGCCAAAAGGAGTGCGGAACGTGGTTAAAATTTGTGACTCCTCTTCAAGATGTATCGACCAGTATCCAGCTTTTGCGTCTAGCTTGCTGAACACTTTTGCATTTGCAAATTTGGGGTTAAGTTCTTCCACAGTTGGAATTTTGTGAGGGCACCTCTTCAGGCTTGCATTTAGTTTCTGAGGGTCTAAACAGATTCGAAGTGATCCGTCTTTTTTGGTGCTGAAGGCAAGACTAGAACACCAATCTGTGTGCTCTTCTACTTTTCGCAGGACTCCTTGATCGACAAGTTTGTTCAGCTCATTTTGAAGTTTGTCCTTGATGTGGATACTGCATTTGCGTGGTGGGTCGATGAATGGATTAGCACCTTCCTTTAGGATGAGTTTTGCTGTGCCACTGAAACTGCCAATTTTATCAAATTGGTCTGGGTATTTCTCTTTTAGTTCTTTGATGCCTTTTATGTGTTGTTGGGTACTCACTTTTGTTTGTCGTCCTTCATGTCCATTGTTTTCTCTTTCAGTCATCACATCAACATTTACTGTCACAAGGCTGAGGAGCTCACTTGTGGGTAGTCCAACCACGGCTGGTCCAGGTACGTCAACGACATAGAACTTTGCATCTATCCATCTGGACTTTTTGTGCTGGCATGGCATGTTGATGGTTCCGAAGCAGGGGATCACATCACCAGTGTATGACGTCAATTTTACATTGGATGCTGATTTGAGATGTTCCATGCTTTGTGGTGATGCACCATACATCTGTTTGAATGTACGCAGTGGAAGCGTGTTTCCAGATGCCCCAGTATCTATTTTCAGGCGAAGCGTGTATCCATGTCCTTGTAAGAGAGGTGGTTTAATATTCAGAGTTGTATATGCCTCATCTCTAGGTGGTTTCACATGAATGCTATGCATGCATTTTGCACTGATGGTGATGGAGTAAAAGTGTTGTTGGTATGTATACTCATCGTCTTTAGTGCTGTCTACAGTGCTAATGCTGGACTCGTCTTTGCGTTTGTGGTCTTTCCATGGGTGAGCGTGGCTTTGGTATCTGTTGCGTGTTCGTGACTTACTTCTGCACTGGCTGGATAGCTGTCTCTGTCGTCTGCTCTTTTTACAGCACTTTGCCCAGTGGCCTCTGTTACCACACATAGAGCATATATCGTTGTATGCAGGGCACTGTCTCGGCTTGTGGTTTGTGTTGCAGTTTTGACACGTTCGTCCTCTTGTTACAGCATGGACATTTTCAGTCTGTGACATACCAAGTTGTTGTATCTGTTCATTACCAGCTGCCAAGGCTTCGTACTTTCGTCCCTCTGCAAGTACTTCGGCAATGGGGTGACCTTTAGGTTTGCTGTATAGGTCATTTCTTAAAGAATCAAAAGGAGTACTGGCAATGATAAGTTCGACTAAGCGTTCATTGAGCTCATCGTCAGTGAATTGGCATTTCAGTGCTAAAGTTCTTGCTCTAGTCACAAAGTCATCAATGCTCTCACTTGGCTTTTGTCTATACTGCATGAGATGGAGTCTGTGGATTCTGAAGTTCACATTTAACTTTAGTTGCCCTTCAAAAAAATTCCACAAGGTGTCAGGCTCTCTCTTTTTCTGCATCACTAAGCCCACTTGCATTTAGTCGTTTTAATCCTTCATCTCCAATTCCTCTACATATTTTTCTAGCTTGTTTCCCTGCATCCGTTATTTCTTCATCTTCTATGTACAGATTCATTTTTTGTTTGAATAAAGACATTGCTTCACTCAGATCGGGGTCAGACCAGTTCATCATTGGTAAATGAGCTGCCATTTTAACGCATTTATCTTGTACTCACGTCAAAAGTAGTCGTTGTTTTTTATGAACAATTATCACGCAGACAATGCTCTTTTCCGATCCCACACGTGTACAAGAGAGCGCGTCACAGAGTGGTCTCCCGCGGCATTCCACACAGCCATATCACGTTACACCGATTGGGCTCGCGGCATAATTTTCTCGCTTCACTGGTCACGAACACTCACGCGGATGATACTACAGTTGTTTTACCGCTGCCACCATGAAGTATTACTCGACAGCATCAGAGGTAGGTGTACGAACATCTTTACTTGGGGTTCACATGTTCAATATAGCATACACTTCCGGTACACGCACACAGCGTCTTACGTACACATGTATTACGTAGACTATCACAACATCTATGGCCCATATAGACAGCACGCATTTAGGGATAGGCTACACAATGAACGGATTGTTCGCGAACGAACGACACATCACTAACTTACATTTCAAACATTACACCTGTATTCACAAACAAGTATTTACGCATGATAAAGTGTCATATGCTAAACAAAACTGAACATTTATATATAACATATTGTATTTAGACAGAATCTATCACGTTTTTACCAGAGTCTGAAATATCACATATAACCTAGCAGTTATTCCCCAAAAAATGCATTACACATAGGCTAAGGCAGTAGGCTATTTTAGCATGATAAGTCATGGGCTAACCAAAACTGAACATTTATATATAAAATATATTGTATTTAGACAGTATCACGTATTTTACCGGAGTCTGAAATATATTTATCTCAATCACATAACCTAGAAGTTATTCTCGAACAAAATGCACTACACATAAGGCAGTAGGCTATTTAGCATGATAATCAGTGTCATAAACTAATCAAAACTGAGTGAAAAATATGTATGCTATATACAAATATGTTCAGAGAATATCAATTTAAAAAGTTTACACGAGCATACAATGTTAGGGATATTGTGAGGTATTTCCTATGTCAAAAGCTAGCCAAAACTAGGCAAAATATAAAATTCATTTGAGCTCTATATGATAAGAAAACGAATTATAACACTAAAAAACTTACTCCGAACTTCTATCCTCGGTTGGATCAATTCGTTCTTGAAAATGCAGCCTTTTCGTCGTCCGAATTGCAATCTTCCTCTGAAGAAAATGTGAATTCGTCATCACTGTCCAGAATCATCTGAAGGGCCTCTCTGTCGGAGTAGCGTGCTGCTGTCATCCTCCAAACGCGATGAACTAACAGTGAATGATCTGATGAAGAAGCTTCATGTTTTTGTGTCTTGATCGCGGGGCGTGCCGCGTGTGCGATGCATAGATCACCTATTTTACCATGTGAAAAGCGCTGGGGGCGTGGCGATCTGAGCTGATTAATGATAATGAGGGGAGAACGAAACAACTGTAACTCTCCTTGGTTTCAAACGGATTACATAAACTGGAAATATAATTTTTTTTAGTAGCTTACTTCATTTAAAAGAAGAGAATCTCAGCTTCATAAAGAGACATCTCTCGTATCTCTGTGACAAGTATTAACAGAGTTACAGTTATTTTTTCGGACGCGTTTCAGAATGGACTTCACTGACGGAAGAGAAGGTAAAACGCGCATCATGTTTATTATTCTTTATTTGACGAAAAGCACAACACTTTGTTTTTACTGTGAGTACCCTAAAAAAATAGAAACTAAACAGGATCTAATGTTGTACAACACTTAAATGTAAGATAAAAATCAACAGAGTAATTTGAGTCTCTTTTGCACTGATAAGGAAAAAAGTGAGCTCATCACGCCCCCGTGACGGCCGACCTCAGAGGGTTAAACACCACTCAGAGTTGCTAGGAGATGTGCAACACTTGACTGTAAATATTAGATAGATAGCCTGCAATTTATCGTACAATGTTCACATTCTCTTTTTGTTGCTCTTGACCCAATGCACTTATATGGTTAAATGCAGTTATATTATATTATTTTTAGCGGTATAGTAAAATCCAAGGATGACTTTAACAAACACACATTACAACTCAATAGACATAACATTAATAAGACAATGAACTCAGGAGGATGATGATCATCAACAGAAAAGGGAACAGGTGAGTACTAATTAGAAACGGACAACTCATGAATGACTCATGAACACAGGCAACAATGAAGACTGGAAACTAAATAAGTCAGTGAAACAGAACATGACTATTATATTATATTACGTATAGGTTTCTAGTTCAATAACTAACAAGTATTCTCTGTAGATATTTCAAAGGAAAAATAAAAAAGTAAATAAAACTTCAACCAGAGATACAGTCACCAGGGCTAATGATGAGGGCTCTGAGCTGCCTAAAACATCAGGGTTGCCCTCTGCTCCGAGCGCTTCTCTATTCCAGCTAATTCTCCAGACTTACACTGTCCTGGAATGCTTAAAGGCAGTCTCAGGGACTGCTGTGCAATTCCATGCAAGACTGAAGCAGGTATTACGCCAGACAATGCACTATCAGTCATTGCTGATGCAATAGGCAATGTCAGACCTAACACAATACAATCCATCAACCATAGAATCGAGTATCCAGACCTGGACTCCATCTTGCTGATTTTACTGTCGGCTTCTATATTTTCTTAGTCAAAAGTCACGGTCATAGAATCACGATCAGATGGTATCTGTCTATATATAGTCAGCGTTAACAACGTTAAACCTAACCCTGATGCTCAGCTGGGCTGTGGACATTGAAATGGATTATTGGACCTTGCCAAAACCCTAAAAGTAATTTCTTCCAACTGGACTCTGGGGATCCTTGTTAATCCACCATGTTCATCAACTATAAATGGCCAGTGTACATGTAAAAGATGCTGGTTGAAACGGCTGCTTTGAGGCTGGACTCTTATTAGGGCCCTTCGTTTCTTATTTCCACACTGTTGAGCAAAGCAAATTGGTGGAAGACACTGTGAGCAGGTGAAGAATGACAAGTGGAGAATAGGTCAATGAGATATAACGTACTACCCAATGATCCGCATTTAAGTAACACAGAAGTACAGTATATAAAGTTCTTTTTTTTTTTACTTAGATTTAACTTAGACCATCAATTTATTGAGGTTAATAAATGTTTTAATATGGTCTGTATATATCAGGTAAATGAGAAAAGAAAGTATTTTTGTTTAAAAACTGAACCCCACTAATGGTCTTTATATCCCAAGGGAACAGCATTAATGGTCAGGATTAGCAAAGGGATTTAAATACATAATTGCAAATTTACACAGTCGCTGGCAGTCAGCATTGGACCATATCACAGAGAATAACGGCATGCATATTCAGTCTGGGCTGTAGCCCAATAGCCTGGAAACATTTGTTTTATAATCAAATGTAACTCTCAAATGTCTGATTTTAAGTAATCAGTTATTTTCTGATTTGTAATCATTTTGTTTTAGTGCAGGGGTAGAATTAGGCACCAAACCTTTGAGATGGACATTTTATTATTATTTTTAGAAGTATTTTATTACTTCCAGATGGCTTACTTCAGAGAAATCCTTGACAGCTTATGAACTAAAATCATGAACTATGACAGCATCATAGTTCATGAATATTTAAATGAACAAGATTATAAATAAGTAATGTTAAAATAATATCTTATACAAAATAGTACTGGCATATCTCATGAGAGTGCAGCAGTGGTTCAGCAAGTCCTGACTGTGTTAGGAATAAACACACTTAATTGGAAACTGCCACTATTTTTAGATGACAGAATCCACTGTAAAATAAAAAGGCACAATATGTTGCCAGAGTTCTCCATACCACAACAGCTTAAAAACATTTAATTATGTCAATATCTGCAAAGCACTACGGCAAGGCCAGAAAGGTGCCGCTCGCAGCCGATTTCTATGTTTGCTTGGGATTTGACAAATTGTCAACCACATGTTTTTCAGGCTGTAACATATTTTGATTTGTCTTTTTGTGGTTGTGATTTTATGACCATGACCAGAAGTGTCCCTCTTTCTGCCTTTCTTTATTTTGACAGGTACATTCATGTGAGTGAGTCAGGTGTAATTTTTGCTGCTCTGCACCAGATGTGCCCACAGTCCAGAGGTTTGTCAGATTATTTGATCAGAATAGTCAGATTCATTTGGCCCCACTGCATGATTGATTATTGTAGTTATTCAGCATATGGGGAGTAACCTCAGTGTTGCTCTTGACATTTTACATAATCTTAACAGCACACACACACAATTCCTTACAAATTCAAATGCAATTCATGAGCTCAATGTTCTGTAGTGGTGGAACATAACTGCTCTGCTGCACTATAGGGACTTGAAAAATTGAAATCGTGTTTTTCGGGACTTGAAAATGCAAGCATGCAGCATCTTTAATGCTTGTACTGGTGTAAACATTCTTACTGGTGTAAACATTCTTCTTATCTTACATCAAACTGGCTGTGGTCATAAGGGTTTGTCCTTTCTCTTAGCATGCTGTTCTGTTTGTCTTGACCCTCTTTGCTTAAGGAGTGGAGGAAAAAGTCCTATTCTGTCACATGCCTCGTATCTTCCTCCTCTATGTCTCTCTCTGTCTTGCACATGAGGAAAGGCTTGATAGGTCTGAATGGTAAATACTCTGGGTGTTAGAGCAATCAGAGAAGCTTAGAGCCATGAAGTCCTTCAGCTGTTATCAGCAACAGCCTGGTGGGAGCTGACACTAGACCTAATGTGATTCACAGCTCTCCTTAAAAGCCAATTAAAGCTGATTTTCCTTTTCCCTTCATTGATTTGGTTTTGTGGCCTTCTCTTTATTCATATATGTTACAAATGCATGCAGAAATACTGGAAATTTTCTCCTTTCATGTTGTGCAGCAAATAAATTCACAATGTTGGTCATGCATGGGCATGTCAAAGCTAGTTGTCAGAGAATGGAGAATCAGTAAATAGGAGCAAAATGACCAGGAATAACAATATAGGTGCATTCACGGCATGTTGGAATTACCATAATTACTCGTAGAACACGTAATTAATTACAACTTGTATACTCTGAATTCTATCTATCTATCTATCTATCTATCTATCTATCTATCTATCTATCTATCTATCTATCTATCTATCTATCTATCTATCTAAATGGATATATCATGCTCAGTGGCATACATATTTTTTTCTGATGTCTTTTTTTAAAATTGTTTTTACATATATAGTACTGTACAAAATGTGGTTCAAAGCAGGTATTTAAACTGTTTTGAGGATGCATAATTATGTTATATTTTGCTCAGTATCACCTCCAGAGTTTAGGTTCCCCAACTTCCAATATCTATCATAAACTCAGATTTAAAGTTACTGCCAATTGAACACTCTCCTGCAAATTCATTTGATTTAATTTCTCCAGCATTAATGGACTAAACACTATGATTTTTAATGCGTTACATACGTCCTCTTTGTTCGTTCTTTTTATGGCATGTCCGCCAACTTACTTTATACAATGTGACACTACATCATTACTATAAGCTACAAACGACATCTTTGTCATTGGCTCTGCAGCTTCAATTTAAATAATTGCCGCTGCATGGTAGAGCCTATTGATCATAATCTATATTGTCCCCGGTTTCAAAACACAGTTTTTAACCACTTCCCATTCCTAGTCTAATTTTGACTCAGGGGATCAATAGAGATATATATATAATAAGCCACATTGCCTACACATGAGCTGTTTTCCAGCAGCTCTCAGCGTAAACATAATGTCCAACCTGAATGCATTTGTCCTGTGGAGATTTATTGTATGTATCACAGCTAACTTGTTCCTTCAGGCAGCAGTTAGTGGATTATAATGGAGCTGTTATTGTGTGCCTAAAATGACTCATTCACTATATTTATTGCTTTCTGATGGCAGCGACTGTAAATAATCCTTCATAATGCAAAATATCTCCCTCATTCCTCAATAGAGGAAGTGGGCCAAATACTGACACTGGTTTATTGTTATCTATGTTATTTGTATGTTCCTAGCTAACATGAATAGCCGCTGGTGAGTCTTGCATTCATAAATGCATGAGCAGCAAGTATTGTATCATTTGTAAGAGGATTAGAGTTGTCATGATTGTATAGTGGACCATATAAAATGGACAGTTGTGAAACCTTCACAGTTGATTTCTAGCTTTGATAAAAATGTATTTGAGCTATTTTATGATTTACTATGACCATATTCCACTTTTTTACTACTGTAGAAACTATGTGAGGATTTAAAACATATATATATTTCTATCTCTCTCTACTTCTCACTGTTTTTTTCTGATGCTCCTTATGACAAGGCCTGCGGGGCAGACTTCCTGAGTTTGACTTGTTTTTGTACAGAGGGATTTATCCCTGCTGTTAGACAAACACACAGAGGCCTCAGGGTTTCTGGTCTTTAGGGGATGTCTCATCTTCTGTTAACAAAAGCCTAAACCTAGATAACTCTAAAGGAAAGCTAAGAATGAAGACGTGTACATGGCACATTATCATACTGACATGCAAATGCAGTGTTATTGTTCATTAACCTTTTACCTGGGAATTACACAATATAAATAAACCTAATTAAATAGACACGTAAACAAACAATGTACTGTCAGAAATGCTTTAATTGAACTGTCTTGAATATGACTACTTATTATAAGGATATTTCCGAATAATTGCTGTCATCCATGGCAACACATTCTACTGCGCTCACCCTGTTAACAGAAACCGGCTGTACCGGTTTCATGTCTCATATTTCACTCATGAATGCAACTGCTGTCATCTTGTGTCTCAGATATTGATTGCAGTGAAAATGACCTTAACTTCAGTTTTAATATTTATGTAATAATGTTGCAGGGTTTTCGAATTGTTAAAAAAATTTCTTAGAGGAAACTTTAAGATACTGTACGGGTAAAATTATAAAACAATTATTTGCCCACTAATGCCCAATTATGTTATTATAACATGCCCACATATTTATTTATTTAGCAAGTAGCTCTGTATTAAACAACTAACATAACATTTGTTTACTGTTATTTTTACTGGGATGTCATGCAGTAAAACGTGACCAAAAGCTTGTATCAATCTGTCGACATATTTTCGTGTCTGAATAGTAATATATTGTTTACAATGAACATTCACTATGAATATTTAATCTTGTTGTGGACAGGCATTATAAAAGTTGAAGTGATCAATTGAGTCCTTGCACTGCACCTGTACCAGTCTCATTCTCAAGGTTAAGATGAGTAAAATGTGTAAAACAGTGTAGTCGACACTCTCCTTGGAATACATCAGAGACACGCCAACAAAAAGCCCTGGACCAGAAGCTTCAGCAGCTCAGCTCTTTACCATGACCAGCCCCTGGAGATAAAGAAAATATTCTCATTAAAGCGCCCTTCGTAATTGGGGAGGAACCTCAGGGCTGAAGAGCGGGGGTCCCATGTTGGCCTTTAAAGAGTGCACAGAGGCAACAAAGAGACAGATAAAGAAAAAAGGGTCGAGATATTGATCTACGCACAAACAATATAGGGGAGATGGGAGAACCTGAGAAAGGAAAATCAATCATCACATGAGTTTTGACAGCACTTCTTTTGCTCTGTAACAATGCACTGAGTTAAATGCAGTGTTGTTTAGTTGTTTTTTTTGCCACAGAGTTTTAGCTAAACCGGAGACAGAGACTGTCAAACTGCCTATATGTCTCTCAAATGTACTTTGTATAGACCAGCAGAGTCCGTCAACTCTCTTTTTTATTATTTTCATGGTGCATGCCAAACTGTTTTAGCTTAAAATGTTCCCAGCGTTACTCATCGTATTACATTTTTACTTGTAAGAATTAAAATAGAATTAGAAACTTACTAGTAACATTAATTAGAGAGTTCTACAACTGATTGACCATGTAAAGTAAATGAATTATAAAAATAGAACTGCTAGAAAATCTTAACGATATGTAACCGTGTAATCCCCATCCATTATTCACGAGCTAGGTTTTTGCTCACAGAATTCGTGGATTGTGACCATGAAATAAAATTGCAATTTATGATAAAAGTGACGCTGGGAACAATTTAAGATATTGGTCCGTGTCACTGTGGCCTTTTCACATAGGGTTTTTTACCTCATCAGATATTTGGGAAATTCATTGTGAATGAATAATCTGCAGTGGTAGTGTTGAGAAAATGTGTTTGGCACAAAGTTTTGATTCTCCAAATGTGACTTTGGAAACTCTCCAGCTTATTTTGTCTATTTATATGCAGGAAAACAAGAGCGGTTTGTTGTGTAACCTTTAACAGGCCAGGAGGCACACGGGATGCAAACATGACAACTGAGAGGCAGGTCCTCTTCCAGATAAGTGTACAGCGAAGAAACATACCCATGGGACTGCTGTTTCTATACAATATGCTGCAATCTATTTATGGATGGAGACAACCATATAGGTCTTTCTTTTTTCTTTCTTTCTTTCTTTCTTTTTCTTTCTTTCTTTCTTTCTTTCTTTCTAAAAATTATTATAAAGTTTTAAACATTTCTATAATTAGCAAATGCACCAATATTAAAAGTGTGGCCAATACTGATAAACCAATAATTATTTTCAGGTAATGCCCAATAATTGATAAATTGGAGATTCTATAAAAATCTGTATATTTTGTCTAAAAATATTACAATAAAGTGCTAAAAACTTAATTTATTTTACTTCTTGTTTTGTTTTTTTTCTGGGATTTTAAGCTAGCTTACCTCTAAAAATCGGACCAAAAGTTTGTATCGGTCTGTGGGCAGACAAAGTTCATGCTTGGTGAATAGGTGCATATTGGCTAATCAGTTTTGGTGATATGAAATGTTAAGTGATCATTTGAGTCCTTGCAGTGCGCCTGTTCATTCAAGAAAAGACGAGTAAAAAGTGTAAATAAAATTACTAAAATGAGGCCTACTATGAGTATGAAACATTCTTAAATTTAGGGATCGCTAATAAACAGACAATTATTTTCAGGTTATGGCTTATAACCTGTAAATTGCAGATATCGAAATACTCTCTCTCTCTCTCTCTCTGTCTCTCTCTCTCTTTATATATATATATATATATATATATATATATATATATATATATATATATAATATATATATATATATTGTGTGTGTGTGTGTGTGTGTGTGTGTAGGAGGGTGATCTGCTAATGACGTTTATAGGCAACCCATAGCGACATGAATCTCTGTCGCTGGCGACATGCAGCAGTAGCACCTCATTGCAGTACACGAGATCCGGGGGGCGGAGTCGGATCCAAATTAAGGGGTGGGGTTGGGTAGGTTTAGGGGTGGGTTTAGGGATAAGGGGTGGAGCTGGGTAGGTTTAGGGGTGGGTTTAGGGATAAGGGGTGGAGCTGGGTAGGGTTAGGTATGTAAGGTGGGAGGAGTCGGATCTAAATCGCTGGCGGTGTGAACGGGTCTTTAGGCTACTTCTCAAAATGACATCGCAACTTCTGGCCTGGACGGATCTGTGTGAACGGGGATCGTTTTGACAACATTGTCGCCATACGAGAAAAATGCAAATGAAAATCTTTTCCTTTTTTAGTTCAATTGTTGCCTTGTAAACTTATTAAAGGCAGTTGCTTTATAAAGTAGCCTATAAGAAAAATGGATATAAATTAAAGTGCACATTAAGGCAAAGCTAATCTAAATGTAAAAGAAGGGGAAATAATCATGAGCAATTAAAATTTTAAAATATCAATAAAAAAAAACTCTAAAATCGGGTGATAACTGTTAGGGCAATGATATGTAGTAGCCTCCCTATAATCACTATTAGAGTTAATGTGTTTTAATATCAATTAGTAGTGGTAAATAGCATGCACATCTTATGCTGGTGGAGCAAATTCATATGAAGCTGAATGGCTAGTCCTGGTGTGAACAGCAGAAAGAAAATCCACAGTTGCATTTTTTTAAAGCAGCTGAGCCAGAGGTACAGCTGAGCCCTCTACAGGCAAACCTCAGTATGACCTCAGCTGAATAGCTAGTCTCAAATCTAAACCCTATATCTTTCACCTCTCATTGGCCTGTTAAAGATGTGGGCCAGCAACTGCCTAATAACCAGCAAACTGTAACCCTCTGCACTACTTTATTCTCCTAGAGGCTACATTATTGCAGAGGAGATGAAGTAGGCCTATATATAAGGAGCATCTGTGAGACTTATGTGCCCACACCAATCAGAAGTGCAATCCAAGGCCTTCTTAAAGACTCTTGCCATTTGGGCTATAAAAGTGATTGGATGTTCATGGCAAATTGACTGTTTCCAGTATAGGTTTCCATTAATAATAGCCACATTAATAATAGCCACAAGTTATTTATTGAATTGCTTTGAATGTGTAAAGCATGTTTTACTGTGTCTACGTGTGTTGAGGCCAATCTGTTGCAATCTACTTCTAATGCTGTACTGATGGAGGTAAGGAATCAAACAATAGAGCAAAATTATTAGAAAGAAATTCTAGATGACTGTGGTGATGTAAAAAGCACATGATTAATTGTAATCATTTTAAAGTTGCTCTCTGCAGTGAAGGAAATCAATATTCTAGGACTGTGGGCTGCTTAATGTGAGTATTGTACATTAGGCTTTTCTATAATGGTCAAATCATACCGTCTCGATTCAGCCAGCCTTGAAAGCCCGGCACTTGGGCTGTATCGTGTCCCTCAACCCCCCCACCAGCGAAAATGTATAAGGTACGACAAAACAAACCACCTTCTAAATGAGAACATTTCTAGAGGAGCATGTAAAACATCTATTTTAATCAGGCTGGAAACACTTGATGCAGTCTTGCAGGTGCTTTGTTATTGTCTCATTAGTGCCTCACAATAGAAGACTTTTGAATGACTTTTGCCCCATCCTCTGCCCAATTGAAAAACATAAACAGAGGCATCTGTTATAACAAATGAGGATGTGGAAGTGGGGGACATGCTAGGCAGCCACTGTGTCACAGAAAGGAATTGAACCATGTGACTCAGTCATGTAAAGTCCCTTCACAGGAAAATAGGCCAGGCTAAATGAAAGTGTGCTTTAAAGTCCATTTGTGTCTTTTGTGATTGT
The DNA here is from genome assembly GCA_036326025.1 of Chrosomus eos. NCBI lineage: Eukaryota > Metazoa > Chordata > Actinopteri > Cypriniformes > Leuciscidae > Chrosomus > Chrosomus eos. The sequence goes on along the minus strand of CM070835.1, from coordinate 16,326,442 downwards.
TCCAAGCTCTATGTGACAAGAATATATGTCCCAGATCTCTTAAATGATTTATTAACTGTGTTAGATGTGCACATACCATCTCTTTTCTTCTGTGTACCTATATGTGCGAAGGGTTTGTACATTATCACTGTTAATTGAAACTGTTTTATGTTCTAATTTGAGGTATTTTGGAGTGGGTGAGCATGGATGGGTTTTGCACAGTGGCTGTCTCGGATGTTTGCTGCCACCAGGATGCGATGGCAGGTGTGTGGAACTGGCTTCTCCTGTCTGGAATCTCAAGAGTATGTCTCTGGCATTCATATGCAGAAAATAGGACAGATGGATGTTAGAGCTTCCCAGTATAACAGAGCCAGTTGTGTCAGTCCATGTGAAACAACACAGATGCTCATGTCCTGCCAGACCATCAATCATTGATTAATGCTTCATATGTGCCTCTTTAAACAGTTACAAATATGAATCTAACCAAAAAATGTTTTTTTTTTTTTTTTTTTTTTTTTAAAGCAGTGTTGATTTGAATCAGAGCCCTTTTTCATACATTTGCTTTGTTGTGATTACATCCCATGTGTTGAGTCTGGCACCACTGCACTGTTGGCATTAAACATCCATTGCCAGACCAAAGTGTTGCTAGTAATAAATGCTAGACCACATCAATATGCTATAATCTCAAATATTATATTCTATATTTCTACTTCTTTGTGTGTGTGTGTGTGTGTGTGTGTGTGTGTGTGTGTGTGTGTGTGTGTGTGTGTGTGTGTGTGTGTGTGTGTGTGTGTGTGTGTGTGTGTGTGTGTGTGTGTGTGTGTGTGTGTGTGTGATATATGAGGACACAAATGTGTATAATGACATGGGTATTACACTGGTATTACAACTTACACGTGAAATATGAGGACATTGCATGCGTCCTCATATTTCAAAAAGCTTAAAAAACATAAAAAACAATGTTTTTTTTAAATGTTAATATCCAGCATGCTCCTGTAAGGGGTAGGTTTAGGGACAGGGGCAGTGTAGGGGGATAGAATATATAGTTTGTCCAGTATAAAAACCATTACGCCTATGGAATGTCCTCATAAGTCACAAAAACAAACATGTGTGTGTGTGTGTGTGTTGTGTGTGTGTGTGTGTTGTGTGTGTGTGTGGTGTGTCACATGATATCTGCTATATCTTGTTATTCCTGAGTTCTATTCTGTGTGTGTGTGTGTGTGTGTGTGTGTGTGTGTGTGTGTGTGTCACATTGATATTCCTTAGCTTACTATCCCTTGTTATTCCTGAGTTCTCATTCTGTGTGATAATAATAGCAAGTCTGACATCTAGTGGACTTGGAATAAACCAGAAATATTGAAGGATTTGTTAAACATTCAAGTAGGCTATCTGGGAACACGGCCTCAATGTTTTGTCAGAAAACCACTAGATGGCACTGTGACACAGAAAGCAGCCTCATTTGGATTCAAATGATGATATAAGCAACATTCTCTACCAGTTGAGCTACAAGAAATATGATATAGTTTATTGTTGTTATTATTACTATTATAAAAATATGTTTCAAGATGTTGGAAACAAGGTTCCAAAATTAAAAAACCCCATATAAAATGAACTTAAACCTTCTATAATATTTAGTTTGAGCTACTGAATTTGACAATTATAATATGCTCCTTTTGTTGACTGTTTGTTTTTAAAATTACAAATTTTGTAAGAGTTTAATGCCTTTTGTACAATATTCATGGAAAGTGCTTTCAAAAAGCATGCGATTCAAAACTTTCTCCTCATCTCTTAATTGAAGACATGCAAATCAGAAAACCTCACACATAAACCAAATTATTTATCTTGCTTTTGATTAAATTTCAACTTTGCGTATGAAGAGGTCCCTTTAGCGTCTGTGTGTTGCTGCACAAGGACAAGGCCCTATTCACCGTACATAGCAGATTACCTGTGAAAACAGAGGCGCAAATACATCATTTCAAGGCTGTTTAAACAAGAGTCTCATTTTTAATCAGAGCTGAAACAACACTGTTTCACACTCATCGAATAGGTTGTCCTCTAAGGTTTTTGAGGGACTATGAAAGAGATGATATAGATTTTTACAAATAAAGAGAAATGGTGAACAGCCGAGATGACCTTGATTTTAAGGAGCTCCATAAATTCCAATTCTCTTTCATTCCTTAAAATGACATATTTCAGAGCGCATATTTTATATGCAGTCTTTTAGAAGTAGTACATATATAACTTCTAAATCACGTTAACCTGTTAAGCGTGTGTCACATCTCCTTAGTTCATCTAAATAAATCTACGCAAACTTGTTCTGTAAAGGTGACATTATTTTCTTTGTTTGTTTGTTTTCTAAAAGACTGACTGGTGGAACCGGCGATTACATATTTCACAGGCGCTGATATGACAGGCACAATAATAGGGGTGAATTCATTTCCATTTATTTGCCAGGTTATTGTGTTTGATAAAATGAATCTTTCTAGCAAATAAGCTGTAAGTCATATGTTGTGTTCAAAGGAGGAATTTATGGGTAGGCAGCTGCTCCATTATGGCCCCTGTCAGCTCTCTCTTGCTCTTTCCTCTATCTCTTCTGCTCTCGTGTTATTGCTTTCTCATGTGTCGGAGCTGAATTTCCCCCTTCTGAGCTGCTCATGAAGGCATTAATTGGATAAGGGAACACAAATCAATAGCCGGCGATGATCTTGGTCATATATATTAATCAAAGCTAGATTTCTCAGTTCAGACATCTCCACAGGATTATTACAAGTCTGGGGCACAAAATTCTCATCTGCGTAATAACAAAAGCATCCAGCTGTCAATTGAAAAAGTCATTTAGAAATGTTAATTATCTAGTAAAGGCATGCATCGAGAGCTCTGGTTGCACTTTGGTTTGCTTCCAATATCTCAGGCATAATTTTTTTCCCCGTGTATTCTACCTCATAATCCCATGTTTACTGCCTGCAGCCTTTATTTATAATTCAGCACAGATTCTCACTTCTAAGTTTGCAGATGTCAGAAGCTCGGCAGGGGCTCCCCCTCTGCTCGCTCGTCGTCTCTTGTGTTTACGCATCAGGCTCACAAACAAACACTGGTTGGTTGGAGAATCATTTTTACCCCCCCCCCCCCCCCATACACACATGTCAAATATTGATTTCCCCCCTGCTTCAGTAGGATGTGAAACGTTGATCGCCTGCACTTTTCTTAGAGTGTCTGATAAAAGTAATGGGTAGTTGGGTTGGACTGAATCAGTCCACCTCCCTTTGCCGTTTCGTCTCATCTGGTTGGCTTTTGAAAACTTGATTCAAACAAAAATGTAATAATTGATGTTTGGTGGAGGCTGTGAAACGGGCAGCTGCTTGGCTTCGGTTCTAAGTGCATGGTAAGCTTTTTTTTAGGGTATGCAAATTTAGGTTGAGTTACTGCCTCGATGCTCTGAGCCAGGGGTAGCAGTCAGCATCCTTTCTCTGCTGATGCTATTATCATTCATTTACTTCACTGGTACAATGGCAGAAATGCAAGCGCAAAAAAATATTTAGATCATATATTATGTCTGGACCACTGAAGGACCATTCCCCCTGGTCTGCTGTGTGGGTCCGACATGGTAGCAAAAGAGTTTTTGCTTCTTAAATCCAAAACAAGTATTTTATAGTTAGCATTATTATGGTGAATTTAAAGACAAGGGGTTTGCAAATCAGGATCAGGGGACCCTAAGGTGCCGTGCTGTCAAAAATGTAGAATTTATGTGTACACATTGAAGATTGGAGTAATGACTTCTGGAAATTCAGATTTGCAATCACAGGAATAAATTACATTTTAAAATATTAAATAGAAAACAGTTATGTTAAATAGTAATATTTCACAATATATCTGTTTTACTGTATTTTAATCAAATAAATGTTTTGATGAGCATAGTGTAGCAGTAGTGTATAAACTATCTATTTCTCAAATTAGGCCTAAATAATAAAGCTTATATTTTAGTACTGTCAGAATGAACTTGTAAATGATTTGATAAATGAAATGTTTTTTAGTTTAAAAGGCACCCTTCAATTACATTTTAAACGTCATAAGTGATATGATATAATCACCTGTATTTATTTTGATAGTCATATACGATTAACATTGTCTTTAATATATACAAGAACATTTTAGCTTTGAAAACCCCTTATTTAGGCCATTTCAGCTGTTGTATGAACTCTAAATTGATGTGTCATCAGCCATTATGAGCTAAACATCCCTGTTTATCTCACAGGTTGTGCTGAATTATGCGTCTTAAGGAAAGCACTCCATCACAATTCTTCAAGCCCTGGCTTGACACATTCTCCTCATCCGTGTTTGTTGTGTTCTCCCCAAGATGTGCTGGCAGATGCACCGATACAGCTCCGAAACGAGGGAAAGAGCCATTTCCCTCCTTTATTGCCCTGCCATTCCGGCTTCTCCACACGTGAAGCGTGTGTTCTACTGCAACCATTTCTCTGACTCGGCAGAGCTGACCATTGTCATTTCCCGACCCGCGTCCGAGGGGCCATGAAAAGCCTGTGAGGTCTGGGTAATAACCTTCAGAATGGCTGTGATTGCACTTCCATTCTCCACAGAGACCCGAGGCCATAACCATCAAGACGGGCTAGCGAATGGGAGTGAACGGGCGATGAAGATGGGGGTTTGTTCCAAGAGGGAAGATTAAAGAATATAGCTAAGGGGTTTATGTGTATGTGTGAATGGTTGTGAGGTCTTAGCTCTATTTGGACCCTGGTGGTGGTACCTGACGCCATTAGTGACAGTGGGATTAGCCATCCCGTGTAGAAACTGCTGACAGGTGCAAGGAGAAAGGAAATAGGAAAAGATTGAAAAAAAGTAGATAGAGAGTGAGAGATCTAATCCTAATGGACCAGCACAGATTCTCCTCTACTCCTCTAATATCGTAAAAGAAAGTAAACATTAAATGGGCTATAGCTCCCACCCGGACCAACTAACAGGAGCCACGGCCCAATACTGATAACTCCTGACCTTGACAGAAACCAGACACAAGCTCTCCTAAAGGACCTGCTCTGTCACATCTCAAGCACTTTAAAATCAATGAGAGCAGCTAATAGTATTAAAACACTGCTATAAAGCTTTGTTTTGCCTGCTTGTTAGTTACCCCTAGAGGGAAATGGAGGCATAAGATATTAAACTACGTTGTCATAAATCTAATGCAGAGGGAATTTACTTATTATTATTGCTTCAAGTCATCCCATAAGCCTTGTGTTGTCTTACATGGCAACGCACACGTAATGCCTAAAGGTTTTCTTATAAAAAAGTTTGGCCAGTCTTAGAAGAGACTCTTGACCTCGGGAAGGTTAAACGCTGTAATTTGCAGTCGAATGGTTGTCATTTGGCTGGATATGGCTCATGTAGTTGGTTGGTGTATTATTTCTAGCCTGGGAGAGAAGGCCACTGATCGGTGCTTTATTGTAGTGTGTGACTAAGTGGGTGGGTTGAGACTGCACAGTTAATGGGTTTATAGAATCATATGTTCCATGGCCAAATCTCCCTGTTACGGTGCCAGATGAGTGCATTGGCACAGAAATAGCCTGAAAGCAAATAAATCAGGGTATTATTTTGGTTTATTTTAGTCATTAAATTGTAAGTTTAATTGTACTATATGCATATTATGTGTATATATTATAGTTTTATTTTTGCTTTCTTGATTTTATTTTGGTGTTGACAAGGTGTAATTTTAAATTTGTCCTCTCAGTGGCGCTGTAACATAACATATTCAATATTTTAAACAGCTAAATACCTCAATTGTTCCTTGTGCATTAATATAATAATATTTTTCTCTAATTTACTATTTAGTTGCATTATATGTTACTTCTCACACCAACTGATAAAAAAACTCAATAAATGCTAATTGATTTTAGTCCACTGTTTGTGTTGCCAATAAATCTGGTTTTGACGATATGAACTTGGCAAAGTATATGAAATCAGCATGGAGTTAATGCTCTCCCTGCTGTTATTGTTTTTTCCACAAATATTGAAGCCTGTGAAATAAACTGTGATAATATACTGTCATGTGCATGCATTTCATTACATAGAAAACTTAACACTTGTCGTCTTATGAATTGTTTTTTCACACTTATACCCTCAATTAGGATAGTTTTCTTTTTTTCACTTGGTGTTTTTTATAGGTTGCATCACTCACAAAATGGTTTTACAGCGAAGAAAGAATATTTTTCCCCTCTGTCTTGTAGTCAGACGCTTACATTGAATTATACAGACAGAGATCAATGTCATGATCAATAAATTCTCCTATCTGTGACCGGTTGGAATAGGTGTGCAAGGGTAGCAGTGTAGGAGGAAAGTCTAAAGTCTGTAATGGTCCTGTGATAAATTGTCAGCCAGACACCCCTCTCTCCAAAGCCTTCTGAGACGCAATCTACACAACCTTTTAACCATGTATACTTTTAAGTGCTGTTCTTTATTGACAGCAATAGGAATTCCTCTTTGCAACCCATTTCACTTCCGTAATCTGACGTATTTCCGAATTAAACAATTGTTTTTGATGGGTGTTACATACCAGAGTCTGAGCGTGAGTTTGCTAAAACAATACCAAAATAGCTATTTGGCTATTGGTTAACATTTCGCAATAGACTGAGGAAAGTTGTTTCAGAGGAAGAATAAGTTATTACAATTTGATCACATTAGAGTGCATTAGAAACCTATTATTTTATTTTGCCTCAGGATGTTGGCCATATTGAGATCACAGCTGAATACCACCTTTATATGCTATAATTCATACGGTCACCGTGATTTTGCCAAGTATAAGACACATTCTTGGATCAACATTATTTTGTTGATCCTGGAACAACATTCTGTCTGAAGATTTAGTCCAAACCTTATCTTAACTTAACCATAACTTATCCCTAAAATCAGAGGAAAATGGTGAGTGAATAAGAATGATGAAGCCCTTAGAACGTGTTGTAAGCCTAAACTGTAAACTTGTCCCTCAAATCTGATTGGTTGATTGGAATGTTGTCTCAGGAACAACACATATGTTGATCCAGGAACATGTTGTACTTGGTGAAATCACTTTCACCAGTTCATACATAGCACACAGTAATATTTTTCACATAACAGTAGAGGCCATTGGGCCAACCATACGTTTGTGTTTTTGTTGTTGTAACACTCCACAAAACTATGGAGCCCCTAAAGGGACATGGTGATGGGTAACAAAATGAGATGGGAGGAAAAAAAATATTTCAATGCTTTTGCATTCTCAAAAACGCCTTGCGTTCCCCCGAGAAACTTTGCCTTCACTTGCAACACCTTTGCGTTCCCCCAAGAAACATTGCAATTATTCGCAAAGAACACAAAAGTTTTGCGAGCAAACGCAAAGTTTCTCGGGGGAACACAAAACATTTGCAAAAGAACGCAAATGACATATGCATTGACGCATTGCCACAGATTTTTCATACGTTCAACCCCCCACCCCATTACCATGTCCCAATGAGCTCTGTACAAAATGAAAAGCCCACGGCAGAATCGCTTATGCAAAGCTCATGAGCTTTCTGTGACTTTCTCAGACCACAAGAGCCAAGGCAAAAGAATCAACGCATAGCATAAGTATCTGCAAATCAATACCTACATTAGTGATGGTATATGTTATCAGATTAACTCCCAAGCCATCTGTGGACCACTGAAAGCTAACTTTGTCCAGCTTCTTGGAAGTTTTATTCACTGTAGTGGATTGGTTTAACAGGCATTGTGAATGCAGGAAGCATCATGAATGTAGGTGGAAGGGCCAGTCAGAGAGAGACAGCACTGTTCTGATGGGAAAAGAGTGAAAGAGAGAGGCGGTGAGAGACCCACAGAGAATGAGAGCGATAGGGTAAAAGTGGGGGAATACTGTATCTACTGGGAGCTAGCCTTTTAGAGAAGTGGTTTCGCTTCAGGATCCTGATTTTGGATTGGACACCAATCCACAGGCCGAACAAAATGACATAGGCTAGTAAAATCATTGTTTTTAAATGCCCCTTTTGGTTTAATGCTTTCAGCAGCTTATAATTCAATGCACAACACAAAATTAACCTAATATCTGATAATTATTTATATTTTTCATACATTAGTTATTTCGGGTCCTTGAATCTGATTGGTCAAACAGCATTCTAAGATTGATGATATAACAGCAGTGGGACTTTTTTCACTATTTGAATTATCCTGATATTATTACTTGCATTAGTGGTGGGGATTTTTCAATAATTCTTTCTGCAGATTACATCATTAGGCAAATCAAGCAATCTTAATATCTATTGCGCTATTTACAATACAGGTTGTTTTAAAACAGCTTTACAGTAATTGAAATAATGATCAATGATGCAAACCAATGGTGCAGAAGACAATAGTGTCTTTTTTCTCAAGTCACAATATGTAGTGTCTCAAGTCATTTCAGTGTTGATTCAGTTCATTTCAATGACTTTTGCCAGTAGGTGACATAATGACTCAGTCATTTGAATACTTAACTGATTTGTTCAAAAATGTTGATTAATTTAGGAACTAAACAAGTTACTGTCTTTATTGAAGGAGTAATTTGAATTATTCACTCAACCGATTTGTTAAAATACACTGAAAAATTCAGACATGAAACATCGCTACTCAGTGTGGGACAGTTTTACTGAGGCAAAACTTTGTTTGGAATTATTTTTGTTGACTGAGCAATAACAGACCAAATGTTGTGTACAATCAACATCAAATTATTGTTAATTGTACTGTTGTGTAAAAGCATGAGCACACAATCGTCTGCTTCTTTCCTCCACCTTTTGAAGGGGATCTTTTGGACACTCATTGGGTCTTCCTTTATTCACATTGTATATAAAAGCATGCTGCATTCACTGTATAAATGTGTCTATCCTAACTATAACAGTTATATGGTTAGTGTGAAATATATGAATGAATTTACTGTTTTTCCTGAAAAAAAAAAGAATATTTATATATTCTTCCAAATAAGAAAACTGAACATATAGTTACTTGGTAAAACTTAAACCACTTCTAAAGATTTCTTCTGCTAAAATTATTTTCTTTGATTAGCAGTCTACCAATTAGAAGACCATTTAGAGCATTAATTTGGATGCTCGTTACATGAAATTAAATCAAAATCTTCAGGTACACATTGGAGCACTCTACAGAGCAATTTGACAGAGTCTCATTATCTTGTTATTGCACAAAATTAAAGTAGATCACTAATGCAATCAAATGTATTCAGTCTGATTACCAACAGTAATTTCCTGCAAGGCTATTAGATCCACTTTCAAATGCTTATTAATAATGAACCCCAGACAAAGGTATGACGTTATGGAGCCACGGATGAATTTTGGAGAAGTACAAAAAAGTCTTTAAAAGCATGTGTGAAAGTTTACTACTACTGTCAGAGTTTAGTGTGCAGTCTCTGCCCTGTTTTTGATCTTTAGCCACTTCTCTTAAATCATGAAACCATCTCCTGTTAATGTCCTCTTTCACTTCATCGCAATGGGAAAGGTTGCACATCTTCAAAGTTAAATAAAGTTTTAAATCTCTTGATTAAAAGATTACCAAAGCTAAACATATGTTGTATGTTCTGCCTTCTGCTTCTTTAACTTTAGCTTGCTTCTGAAACTTTAGAAAGGAGTTTTGGTGAAAAGTAACTGTTTATTGAGGATATGTTCATTTCTCTGCCGGATATCTGCCAAAAATAAATCTTTCTTTTTTTCTGACATTATATATCTTTTCCTATATGTAACTTACATTATATGGATGCATGGAGTGGTTCAACTAGACACAGTATTGTAGTAAATATTTAAAGGAGTAGTTCACTTTTAAAAAAAACTTTTGCTGATAATTTACTCACCCCCATGTCATCCAAGATGTCCATGTCTTTCTTTCTTCAGTCGAAAAGAAATTAAGGTTTTTGATGAAAACATTCCAGGATTTTCTCCATATAATGGACTTCATTTTGAGCCAAACGGTTCAAGGTCCAAATGACAGTTTCAGTGCAGCTTCAAATGGCTTTAAACGATATCAGACGATGAATAAGGGTCTTATCTAGTGAAACCATTGCTCATTTAAAAAATAAATAACAAAGTTTAAGTTTTTTAAGCACAAATGCTCGCCTTGCTCTGTTCTGTGATGAGTGTTCGTGACTGTCCTGTTCGAACTCGTTCATCAAAATTAACAAATCTTTTTTTTCGAGTCATGACTCAAAGGGTCCTAGATAAGACCTTTATTCATCGTCTGATATTGTTTAAAGCCATTTGAAGCTGCACTGAAACTGTCTTTTGGACCTTGAACCGTTTTGGCTCCCAATGAAGTCCATTATATGGAGAAAATCCTGAAATGTTTTCATCAAAAACCTTAATTTCTTTTCGACTGAAGAAAGAAAGACGTGGACATCTTGGATGACATGGGGGTGTGTAAATTATCAGCAAAAGTTTTTTTAAAAGTGAACTACTCCTTTAAACACATACAGTATGTGCTCTCTTAAACTGCTATAGGGGAAAAACAGCTGTTTCCTTTTTGAACATATGTAATCTGTGTGAGAACCATATGCTTAAACACGTGTTTATCATTATGTTACAGTATGTGATGTGTATGATTTGCCTCAAATTACACCTCCACTCATACACTGGCAGTCTAGCAGACCTCCATTCATTGAACAAAAAAAAAAAACCTTCCTTACATTGTCAGAATCAATACATTCAGAGATCAGAGTAGAGAAGTTAATGGGGTTTTTTTTAAAACATTTGTCACACCGTGGGAACTGTCTCTTTCATTCAGGGTATTGTGATTTTAGCTAATGTCAAATAAAGGTCTCTGTCCTTCTGTGATCTTGGTCAGACATTTAAGATAAAACCCACTAATTCTTATTCTGCACTGACGTGTCCTTTGAAATCTATCTACACTGAAAAAAATGAATTTCCATGAGTGTCATCCATCCATCCATCCATCCGTCCGTCCGTCCCGTCCCCATCCATCCATCCATCCATCCATCCATCCATCCAATCCATCCATCCATCCATCCATCCATCCATCCATCCATGCATCCATCCGTCCATCCGTCCGTCCACCCGTCCCGCCGTCCATCCATCCATCCATCCATCCATCCATCCATCCATCCATCCATGCATCCATCCGTCCATCCGTCCGTCCACCCGTCCGCCCGTCCATCCATCCATCCATCCATCCATCCATCCATCCGTCCGTCCGTCCGTCCGTCCCCGTCCATCCATCGATCCACCATGTGCATTTTCTTCCAATCCTGTGTTAGCATGGCAATAGCTGCAAGGTTGTGTTGATATGTTTTGCATGCACACAGACAATGTAGAGACAATATATTCATAGAACCCTGAAGCAATTTGCTTTGTCTGTCTTTGAGACAAAAGCCTTTAATAATCCACTTGGGCCCGTTCTTCCACACTGTGGCTATACAGTGTGAACTGCGAAGAGTGCATGGAGCATATATTTCTGGAGAATGTCCATAAATGAAAATCATCCTCTAGTGAAACAGAAACTTTCTTAGCAACAATTATACAGTCCTTAAATTTGCATTTTAATTAAAGCTTTTTGATTGCAGTCATGTCAAGCATTAAGTGATTTATAATTAAGAGGTGCACTGGTGCAGTTTTTGCCCAGGAAAATACAGTTTGAGTATTTTCCTCAGTTCTACTTGTAAATAAATGCAGCAGTGTGGCCTTTCCTCTGTGTAAGCTCCCCACAACACAGAGACTTATGACTTCCATACCAATCATGGGGAAATTTCACAAATTAGAAACAACAGAGGCTTTTCCCTTGCACAAGTGCTTTTTGCAAGCTTTCCTTCTCAAGAAAATGTCATCTTAAGCATAGTAATGACTAATCAACTGAGGGAATTGTGTGAGGTGTGTCTGTATAGTTTGTCAAGCTTTGTTATGTTAAAAGTATGTCCTGCTTAAACTGATCCCAACCTAAACAATAGGCCCCCTTTAAAATATAGACAGGATACAGTTTTCAGATGACAATTGTTTTTTTGTTTTTGTGATTTATGCGACATGGAAGGAAACTCAACTCCCATAGAATAGTTTCCCACTTTAAGTTCTCTAAGGAACTATATTTGATCATCTGTGGTGTCTAAACAATATAACACAAACGTAACCCACAAACTGTTGCAAAACTCCCAAACGCTTGTCATCACCACCACTTTTTTGAACATGAAACTTATTCCCAAGGCTCAAGATGAGTTGTTTTCAAAAATTATGAATAGTACCTTCGGCATGAGATGATTAACACCGCTCTAAGAGGAGTTTCCTTTTTTAAGTAGAATAATGAGTCTATGTTTAGGCATGCTGACTGCTAAAGTAAAAGGAAATGTCATCCTAACACATGAAAGAATTATGTGATCAAAATAAATCTTGCATATTTGCTGTAATGACCCTTGTTGCAGGTAGAAATCATTTATAGTTTAGTGGTCAGCTGTAAATGGAAATCAACTTTTCAAATCTCTCTTCTTGGTCACATGTAACAGGAAAAGTGGCCTAGAGCAGAATCCTCAAGTAGCCGGCTGCCATGGCAACCCGTAGACCTGATTCTTGCTGAGGTAAAGCACACAAGTGTCTGTGGGCAGTTGATTATGACCTTATAAGGTGTTTTTTAAGCTGAGAAAGCTGATGTTGTTTAGTCATAAGTGACATGGCACATGCTATAGCACTTCATATATAACAATGAACTGATATAAGTTCTAATACACGAGTAGACTTAAGGTCCTGACTCTGTGGTCACAAACAATCCCAGGATGTCTTTCGAAAGAGTAGGGGTGTAACCCCGGCATCCTGGCCAAATTTGCCTAGTGGCTTCTGTCCATCATGACCTCCTAATCATCCCCATATATACATATACTAATTGGCTTTATCACTCAGTCTCCTCTCCACCAATAAGCTGGTGTGTGGTGGGCGTTCTGGCGCAATATGGCTGCTGTCGCATCATCCAAATGGATGCTGCACATTGGTGGTGGTTGAGGAGATTCCCCCTTCTATGTAAAGCGCTTTGAGTGCCGAGAAAAGCACTATATAAATGTAATGAATTATTATAATTATTATCATTATTGGACTGAACAAATGCATAAAATAAGCTCTCTTAATTAATTTATGTCTCTTTTATTAATTTATCTTCTTTCTAGTATGGGGGCTGCGTGGAACACATTTGAAAACAAGGAAACAACAAAAACCTGTTTTATGCCAGGCATGTTTAAATTAAAGTGATGATTCACCTAAAAATTAAAAGTCCGTTCAAAACCTGTATGACTTTTTTTCTTCTGCAGAACATACAAGAAAATATTTCGAGGAATGTTTTAACTGTTCTTGTCAGTACAATGAAAGTCAATGGTGTCCAAAACAACATCTCAGGGGCGACCTCAGCATCCGTGTCTGGGAGAGTATGCGGCTCTTGGACACCCTCGGTGGCCGTGGATGGGACTCAAGGGCTGGAGACAACACTGGAGTGGACTCAGGAGCTGGAGCAGACACTGGAGCAGATCAGGAGCTGGAGCCGACACTGGAGCGGACTCAAGGGCTGGAGCAGACACTGGAGCGGATCAGGAGCTGGAGCAGACACTGGAGTGGACTCAGGAGCTGGAGCCGGCCCTGGAGCGGACTCAGGAGCTGGAGCTGACACTGGAGCGGACTCAAGGGCTGAAGCCGGCACTGGAGTGGACTCAGGAGCTGGAGCCGGCCCTGGAGCGGACTCAGGAGCTGGAGCTGACACTGGAGCGGACTCAAGGGCTGAAGCCGGCACTGGAGCGGACTCAAGGGCTGAAGCCGGCACTGGAGCGGACTCAGGAGCTGGAGCTGACACTGGAGCGGACTCAATGGCTGGAGCCGGCACTGGAGCGGACTCAGGAGCTGGAGCCGGCACTGGAGCGGACTCAGGAGCTGGAGCTGACACTGGAGCGGACTCAAGGGCTGGAGCCGGCACTGGAGCGGACTCAGGAGCTGGAGCAGACACTGGAGCGGACTCAGGAGCTGGAGCCGGCACTGGAGCGGACTCAGGAGCTGGATCAGACACTGGAGCGGACTCAGGAGCTGGATCAGACACTGGAGCGGACTCAGGAGCTGGAGCCAGAACTGGTGCGGACTGAGGAGCTGGATCAGACACTGGAGCGGACTCAGGAGCTGGAGCCGACACTGGAGTGGATTCGGACAATTAACAAACTATAGAAGCACGTGACCAGGAAAACTGAACAAAACAGAACATACACGTGACAATGCTCACCAAGACTGCATTTATTTGATTAAAAGTACAGTAAATATTTGTACAATATAGTGACTGTTTTATATTTTAATATATTTTAAAATATATATATATATATATATATATATATATATATATATATATATACAGGGGTTGGACAATGAAACTGAAACACCTGGTTTTCACTTTCATGTTCATCAAACCAATCTTTCACCAATCTTGCTGTGTGTATTGGTGCATTGTCATCCTGATACACGGCACAAAACTGTGCTCTTACCCTGCTAATTGGACCTTCACAGTCTGCTCTTATTGGTTCAATGTGCAATTAATGAAGATTGGCCACCAGGCTGGTCCAATTTAGCCATGAAACCTCCCACACTAAAATGAGAGGCGTTTCAGTTTCATTGTCCAACCCCTGTATATTCCTGTAATGGCAAAGCTGAATTTTCAACCGCCATCATTGCAGTCTTCAAAGTCACATGATCATTCAGAAATCAATATGCTGATTTGGTGTTCAAGAAACATTTCTTATTATTATCAGTGTTGAAAACAGTTGTGCTGCTTAATGTTTTTGTGTAATCCATTTTTCAGGATTCTCTACAAGTATGATTAGTTCTTGTCCTATCTTATCCAGTATGACCACATTGGTGATTAACATGGTAAACAGCTGACCACATTTGTGGCGCTTTATGAACAAATGCTCAAATAGTAACACTCCCAAACCTTTGTCAAATCCACACCTCTTTTTTTAAACACAAAGCTAATTCCTAAGGCTCAGGAGGTGTTATTTCAGCAGTTATGGATAGTACTTTCAACAACTGAAGTGACAAGTCATTTATGAAAGAGCACCTTCTCTGAACTCAGTGTATTGAGATACCTCCAGTCTCTCCGTGCTCAGAAAGTGGTCTCTTCTCAGTGCTGAATAAGTAATGACAAATGGAGCGGTTTGCCATAGAGTGAAGGGTTAATTGTTTCTGAGGCATCTCTTCGGAAAGGTGAAACACTAAAAACTTTGCAATGTCTGCTCACTGCAAATGCTGCAAGAGGTTCAGATTCTTCCAGAGAGTCGGCCATTTAAGTCAGTGGGTCTTTTATGAAGTGTGATGGAAAGGCAATAAATAATGTAGCACATATATCTTTTTATCTCCCTGGTCTAAACGCTAAGCTTTCAACAAGGCCTGAAGCAGCTGAAAATGTCTATAGCCCTAACAGAGATGTAGCTACTAATAATGGACGCCATTGGACGACCGGAATTATCTAGCACTGTAAGTAGCACTGTAGCAACTGTAAGTTGTATGTTAGTATATTTCTGGACCGATCAAACTATATGGACCCTTTTATAACAGTGAACGGTAGATGACAGGAATTGTTTTTTTTGTATTTGCATTTTCTCTAAAAGCACAAAAAAAATAAATCTGTGATAGCATTCCCATGACTTTCCAAAAGAGGGAAAAATATAGAGAGATTGATTACAGCAGTCAGAAGAGAGAAATATATCAAATTTGCCATCACTCTCTCAGCCGTGTAAGATGGTGCATACACCATCTTAAAAAATGAAAAACTTTACTACCGGTAAATTTGGAAACGCACAGTCTGTGAAAAGGGTGTCTTGTGTAAATGAATTTCCTCATTTTCACAAAGAAGTTAGGAATTATATTTTTTAGAAATGTCAAAATGTTTTGTGTTCTAGTACTTTTAAGGATGAAATAATGTGAGGAACTGGTCCAGAGTAACACAATTCCATCCCACTACAGAAGGTTATTTCCACTTTTCAGTAATCAGAGTAGACTTTCATATGATTATAAGTCACGAGTCAGGCTTACTGTTTATCTTTTGTAAACGGAAATTCATTGTCTTGCCCTGTGACACTAGGAATATCTTGACAGGGCCTAGTGAACAGGAATAAACACTGAAAGTGACAGTCTCAAATGGGCAGAACTGAGTTAAATGGCATGAGCGAACCATGGGAAATCACTGTCCATAATGGAAAAGTGGCTGTGGTATCTAATTATAGACCTGGCATGAGGATGCTGCATTTATAAACCACTCATGTGAACAAATAGAGCAGAATATATCTCTTGACACTACAGTATATCTTTAACACAAGTTGATTACATCGTTTTATACAGTAAATCCTCTATATAATGAAGAAATCTCTTTTGGTGGATGTTTGTCCTCTATTTCTTTCTGCAAGATTTAATTTAATTTAATTTAATCTATTTATTTATTTTATTATTATTATTATTATTATTAAAAAAAAAAAAAAAACATAATCATTGATGTTGACAACTGAACAACTGAAGAAGTTCCGCTAAAGAAGCACACAGGAAGTGGCATGGTGTTGGCAGGTGCCGCAGGTGATAACCAGACTGTCAGGTTTATGTCTACTGTGGTTACACCCTGCAACCGCACTATGAAATACTGATAGCGAGAAAAATTGACAAAGATAACAGTTAAAACTGATAGAAAAATTAAAACCAACAAGTAACAAATAAAATGATTATTCAAACAAATGAATAAGTAAAACAAAATATATAATGTCTACAATCACTGATATGTAACATTAGCTGAACAAGCACATTTATAATGTATTTAAATGTATTTCTCATTAGATACTCTTTTACTAATGGTTCTGACCTTATCATTTATGTCCATAATAATGTACCTAATGCAAGGCCCAGAGTATTTGAAAGGCAGTTAATGTGGCGTTTCCCGTCTGGGAGATCAAAGATAAAATGAGTGGCTGAAATAAAAGCACACCCTTCAAAGTTCTTCCCATACTGTGAGCTGTGATGGGGCGGGTTACACAATGTGTGAAGCTTATGCTCCCTGCTGTTGCGCTAGACCTCCCAAATTCTCATTGTTTCATTATACTCTTCTTGTGACCAAATAAACATTAAGTACTATTCGAGCTATTTGTATTTTATTCCCTTTTAGTGCTATTCAGCTACTTTTCAGATGAGAGCTAAAGTGATTTTGACACACATATCTTGACTGTGACTTTTATGTTTGCCCTCTTATTATTGCATTATGTGTCATTTATTCTCCATTTATTATTCTCCTCATTCACACCAGAGGTCAGCAGCTGTGAAAACAACTGAATAGAAGTTTTACTTAGTGGCACAACACAATGCTGTAAACTTACGTGTTGTGTGTGTGTGTGTGGAGGGAGAGGAGAGAGAGAGAGAGAGAGAGAGAGAGAGAGAGAGAGAGAGAGAGAGAGAGAGAGGAGAGAGAGAGAGAGAGAGAGAGAGAGAGAGAGAGAGAGAGAGAGAGAGAGAGGATGTTACTGTCTGGTTACAAACACTCTTTAAAATAGCGTATTTTGTGTTCAGAAGAAAAAAGAAAAAAGAAAGAAAAAAAATGCAGATTTGGAACATCCCGAGAGTGAGTAAATGATGACAAAATGTTCATTTTTGGGTGAACTATCCATTTAAGGAATATCTTCAGTGTCACTTCCTGTTTCAGTTGAATTGATAATTTTTTTGTGTGAAAATTAGGGAATATTTTTACAGACATCATACATGCATTGCAAAACAAAAGAAAAACAACAACAAAGGTACATGACGAAAAAATTAAACATCATATGAATGTCATGCATTAATGAAATGCATTACATAGAGACTAAATGAGATTAAATGCAAACATTTTTTCATAAGAATAATTGCTTTTCACAAATACACTGATTTGCACTGCTATGCAAACAATATTAAACATCCACTGACTGAAGCCAATCCATATACACGGCAGTCAGTTGTAGTAGGGAAAGTCTAGATGTACAGTTCAATTGCCCAATCAGAGCTGGAATCCTTCTTTCACGTGATCATTTGTGAGCAGTTGGGAAGCGTCGATAGGCGGGGACAATAGTGGGCCTGGCTCGTGGGTTTGGTTGTGTTGGTAAGCCTTGGATGAGATTTTGTGAGTTTTATTTATCATTGTGTGACTATTTTGCTGTTTAATACTAATTCGCTATGTTAATATAAGCAGACTGGGCGTTTAGGGTCCATGTCTTTATTGTACACTTTTACTTTAAGCCTCATAACGCTGGAATAACTGTTTCCTGTGTGAAAGTAACCGCCTGGATAGCAGCGGTCATTTCTCCTGTGAATAAAATCAGTTGTGTTCATTTTATAAAATATCATGTCATATTGGATAAAACTCCCAGAACTCCTTTAATTTTTTTTACGAGACGCTCAAATATATTTATTTTGTAATAGGCATACTATATAATTCCTTGAATGTCAAATTACGTTCATTTATTAATCGCGTTGTTGTTAAAATGACTATCGTTAGTGTCTCGTAGATGACTGTTTTTGTTAAATGTAAAGGCGACAAAAGTTTACAAGCTGTGAACTGACAGCGTTTATACAGCACTGTATTTCTTATTGCAGTTATTCCATGTGATGTTATGCATTTTATAGTATAATACACCTCCGAAATGTAATTTATAACATGTTAATTTGTTTTTGACAGACTCCGAGGAGCTGATTTGGACTGGATATCATCTCACCTTCTTTTTGGGACAACTTCATAAACAGATGTTATCATAATACAGTGGATAGGTGCTTGGAATAGTTCTGGATCCAACTCATAATTTTGTGTTTTTCCTCATGGATGGCATGGCTTTTGAAGAAACGTGATTTTTCATAAGTGTTTGCAAACTTGTGGGACAAACTAAGCGAAGTTACTGTTCAAGTGAAGTTTCATTCCAAAGATGGATCAGCAGGCAGCTGGAGGGGAAGACCCCAATAAACCCTCCAAAAAGAAATCCAATGAGGATGACAGCAAAAACAAAAAACTGGTATGTATTATAGCTGCAGAATTCATTTTTTTTTGTTTCTTAGTTACCTATGTCACACAAAGTGTATGAGATTTTGTCTTTAGAGGGGTCATTTCACATTTACACAAAGTTTCTGTATTTTTGCTGAATTGCCTATAACAACACCATATAAGTTGGAGTCAGCTTGTTGATGATGACACAAAATAAATTAAACCTTTTTGTGCAATGACCCAGTCAAGTTTTTAAACCTTATTTGGGTTTTAGTATCCATCCAGACAGCTGTAGCAGTGAAGGATTTGATCATTTTTGTTTGCTGTCAGTCAACAAAGTTTCTCTCAAACTTGTAGCAAAGATTTTACAGGCTCAGTCAGCACTCTCCGGTCTCAGTCCGCTGTTGAACCTATCAGTGTATTACTTCACAGGACTCGTGATAGGGTCAGTGGGGTCTGAAGTAGTATTTGTGATAGCTGTTAACCTTCATAGATAGCTAACTACATGTATCATAATGCCTTAGTAGTGAAACTGGAACTGTTTGTTTCAGTTCATGCTGACTGCCTTTTTGAAAGTTTTAAAACGTGGACAAAGTTTGCTGACTTACTGAACTCAGGGTAAAGAAAGGCCATGTGATACATAATGAAGTTATTTGTATGTTGTGTACTGTTACTTTTCTTGCATCAACCTTATCATTGCCATCATGTGATTTTAAGAAAACTAACAGCTAACTAAAGGTGTCAGTAGTAACAGAACAGTGTGGTTTTGGTTAGTTAAGCGTGCTAACTTAGGTAACTGTTAGATTCAGAGCCAAGTATTTATTACGGTATGTCATACCTGTGTGGAAGTGAAACTGATTAGCCTACTTCATCACTCTTGCACAGCCTTCTCCTATTTCATATGACACTTTTAATGACCTGGGATTCATTTGCTTTGACTTCTAATTCTATATATATAATGCTGCCTACTGGATGTAGGACAGTCTATTTGAAGTTGCCTCCTCATGAATGTATTTATTACTTTACAAGACTGCCTCACTTCCCAAAAGTTCTGGCCTTGACTGTAGACTTATCAAAGGAGTCTGAAGATCATTTAGTCATCTTGTAATGTCTCGGACAGAGCTTATTGTCACAGTAGGGTTCCAGATCAAGCGAGGTTGAATGAGTGTCTAAGTCTGTGTAATCCGCATACGCATTGTTACTTTGTTTAACAGTTTGTGTCCAGTCAAATGAGCGTGTCCTGTACCAGCTTCATAATCACAGCACTTTTTTGGGAGCTGCCTGCAGGAATCCATCCCTTTATGAGCCCCATTTGTGGAATGTACCTTTGGGAGTCAGATGGAGACATTCTAATAGCCAGTCAGTGTGTAGTTGAACAGTGTGCTGAAAGTAGTGTGGTAGGGGTTAGTGCTGGGCGGTATGACCAAAAATCCATATCACGGTATGTTTCAAAATTATATGACGGTATTTTATTTTTTTAAGCATGACTGGGTCTGTTAACCACATTTTCTATTGATTGAGAGAGGAAATACTGCAGTAGATTGATGCCCTATTTTCAGGGTCTGAAGTTAACACCCGCCAAGCGCCAAATGTGGGTAGATTTTCTGTTTGGCGAGTAAATCTCAAAAGGCTATCTGCCACAGGGTGGCGGGTGAATGTTCATTCCAAAATAGTAATGTAATAATGTTAATTACAATTGCATTTTGTAATGTTATAAAATATCTGGCATGATGGCTCTTAGGATGCTCATTTCTAGGGGTGTAACGGATCACAAAATTCACGGTTCGGTTTGATACGATACAGTGGTGTCACGGTTCGGTACAGTTTCGATACAGCAAAAAGAAAGAAATGCCAGAGAAATTCCTATTCATTAAAAGAAAAATTATTTTAAATAAGTGTTTCCTACATCTTGAAACTTTTAGTTTCCCTGTTAACGGCTGTAAACAAAGCAGCAAAGAAAGATAAAGAAGATTAAATGAATATAACATTGAACTTTTCTGAAGATAGTCAGTTCCTTCAAAATACATTCATATAAAACACTACTTTTTGACTTTGAAACGTGAAGTGCTCATGTTTATGCAGCGATGTCATACCAACCACAAATAATTCTCCAAAAGCTGTGTTGATATTGTGACCAATGTATGGGAAACAAAATAATGGACACTATCATTATAGTTTAACCTATCCATCTTCACCGTCACGGTTAGTAACACATATAGCTGTGCATCACCACAGCTATATGTGTTAATTGAACGCACACCGTTAATTGTATTTAATATATTGCGGTATATTCAAAATTCATATCATAACAAAAATATAAGTCCAGTCAAGTCATTTTATTTATAGCCTAGCACATTTAAACGAACCACAGTTGACCCAAAGTGCTTTACATATTAGAGCAGGAAAGGCAAAAAATAGTGTGCCTTAAAATTACAAACATACAAACAGTTAAAAAATAAATAAAAAAAAAGATCAAAGAGAATTAAAAGCAAGAGAATAAAAGTGTGTTTTCAAATTTGTCTTAAAACTGACAATTGTATTGCAAGACTTGATATGAAGTGGGAGGGAGTTCCAGAGTCTAGGGGCTATTACAGAAAAGGCTCTGTCCCCTCTGGTTTTAAGCAAGGGGGTAATCCATCGACCGGAAGTTGAAGTCGGCCGGGTGCCGCCATCTTGTAGCAGAACTTCACTTACGTTAGCATTTCCATTGGCTCCCATTCATTTTGGCGTCACTTTGAAGGCAAATAACTTTACATCTGAGACGTTTAAAGACTCCATTTGTCCATTATTTATTTCTAAAGAAACACGACAATGTATAAAGGGCTCCATTACCTTCTATGTTACATTATGGCCCCGTAGAAACAGTTTTTGTAAAAACAGGCTAATGATTGCGTCATAACCACTCGACTCTCTGTCGCGCTGTACAGAAATGACCGTACAAACAGGAGGAGAAGCTCGCAGGCAATCGGGGGGACGCCCCGTCAAGGGAGAAGCCCCAGATAATGAGTCCATAAAAGCAATGGGACAAAATACCCCTCTCACTCACGCCAAAGAACTCTTTGCTCAAGTTCCCCGTCTCTGCAAGATTAACGTTGGCAATTTTCATGCACAGCTACTAGAAGATTTACGCCTGTCAGACAGGTTGCTCACGTCATCAAGCTTAGTTTGAGTCGGTTTGAGTCTGCGCGTCAGGAACGGAAGTGCTCAAAAATCGCTAAAAATGGGCTTCAACTGTCTCAACGGAGTTCCAATGAGATGGCTCTGTCCACTTCTTATACTGTCTATGGTTTTAAGTCGTGTCTGGGGAATTGCAAGAAGCTGTTGGGTTGTAGACCTGAGTGATCTTGTGGCAGAGTAGATGGACAGAAGCTCAGAAATATCCAAAGGGGCTTGACCATGTAAAGCTTAAAAAAATAAATTCGCTTTTATAAATTCGGTATTCGGTATGAACCAGTATATCGCCTAGCACTAGTAGGGGTATTACCACAAACTTTTATTTTTGTGTCCCAGGCTGCCTGAAATTCTGAGGCATATGGGTGTGTTGTAATAGCCTATTTGTTTATGATGAGTTGTTTTATATCCTCTTATTCCCTGGGAACGTCTAGGAAGCCTCCATGAGTGGAGCGGGTGTGGCTCTTGAAGTTGAAAACTCCCTGCATTTTGGGTGCGTCTTAATCAGAAAGATTACTGTTGTTGTTCATACAGTAGGGATGTTGTACATTGAAGATGTTTCCATTAGGGCTAAAAGATTTTGGAAAATTGCAATGTGCCTATTTCCTTTTTCTTTTATGGGGGGGTTTTTAGCTAAAACAGTGTAATCGCAGCCTTTGCAGTTAAAAAAATCTTGTTTTATCATATTCCTAGCTCTAGTTACCATGTTGCCGGAAATAGTGCCATCATTGTCCCATTGTAGGAGTCAGGGTCCTTACCAGTGTCCGAATTCGTATACGTGATATGCTGATTCATGACCTAGGAACTAGGAGCTGATTGAGGTGCACCTTTTGTTTACTAGTGAAGATGGTTTAAGGGTGTTTGTATAATAAGCCAAAACAGCAATTTAACAACTAATTTTTAAGAACTAGGGTTCCCACAGTCTTGGAAAACCTGGATATATGAAGGATTTTTAAAAGTGTAATTTCAAGACCAGGAAAGCTGGTCATAATTTCTGTAATGAATGCACTAGGCTATTGTTTAAAAGTTTGAGTTGGTTAGAATTTTTTTATTTAATATTTTTGTAAGAAGTGTCTTAAGGCCTGTTCACATGAATTGCGATATTCGCCGACGTTTAACGCGTCGGAGTCGGGACTAAACAAAGGGCGCCAATGTGAGTGTGCACACCGACGCGTAAAACGCCACGCGTAAAAGCGTCATTTTTTAAAAAACGCCTTGGGTTCGTTTTTTTGGTTTGACACGCCGCGTCAAAAACTATCCGACCAATGAGATTGGCGCTTTTGCTCACGTGCCTGGAGCTTCTGAAGTTACAGTAAAACACAACTGGGGCGTTTCAAACACAAAACGGTCTTGCCGAGCACCATACATAACGGCGAAGAAGATATACGCGAAGAAATAAGACGAGGAAGATGCAAGGCAAGATGAATGTAGAGCTGCTGTCTTGTTGGTGTCTGAACATAAAGAACTATATGACAAATGCCACAAACTTGCTCTCTTCTTCTGAGTGACAAGCGAGTGTCAGAAGCATAAGTTGCACAGCGCCACTTTGTGTACCGGTATTTCTGTTTTACATTAAGCGCCATCTAATGTCAGGGAATGAATTTGCATGTTCAACTCGGCTCATCGTCAGCAAAAAACGCGTTAAAAACGCTGACGAATAACGCGAGCCGATATTCGTCCCGGTGTGTAAGGCCCTTTATGCTCATTTAAAACAGTAATATTGAATGATTATTATTACAGTTTACATTAACTATTTTGGTAACAATTTACAATAATTCTCATTAGTTAACATTAGTTTACTACATTAGTGTGCAGGAACTAATAATGAACTGCACTTTTACAGCATTTATTTTTCTTTATTAATTTTAAAATTTACTAATATATTGTTAAAATCAAGAGTTGTATTTGTTAACATTAACAATGCACTGTGTGAAGTAACATGAACAAACAATGAGCAGCTGTATTCTATTAACAAATATTTACAAACACGGTAAAAAAATTTATTGCTCATGTTAGTTCATGTTAGGCTAGTTAACACATAAGGAGTAGTTCACTTTTAAAAAAACTTTGCTGATAGTTTACTCACCCCCATGTCATCCAAGATGTCCACGTCTTTCTTTCTTCAGTCGAAAAGAAATTAAGGTTTTTGATGAAAACATTCCGGATTTTCTCCATATAATGGACTTCATTGGGAGCCAAACGGTTCAAGGTCAAATGACAGTTTCAGTGCAGCTTCAAAGGGCTTTAAACGACCCCCAGACGATGAATAAGGGTCCTTAATTTAAAAAAAAAAACCTTAATTTCTTTTCGACTGAAGAAAGAAAGACGTGGACATCTTGGATGACATGGGAGTAAGTTATCAGCAAAGTTTTTTTAAAAGTGAACTAATCCTTTAACTAATGTTAACAAATGTTAACAAGTGAAACCTTATTGTAAAGTGTTAGCTACCACTATCTATTCTATTTTAAAATATGATTTATTCCTGTGATGGAAAAGCTTCACATTATCATACTCATATGCTGATTTGGTGCTCAGGAAAGTTTGAAACATTTCTTATTGTTAGCTATGGCGAAAACTGTTGTTGTTGTTGTTTTTTTTCGTGCACATCAACCCCCTCCCAGGATTCTTTCAAACGAACAGCATTTTTGGTAATGATGCAAAAGTCTACTGCCATTTTGACCAATTGATCAATGCATCCTTGCTGAAAAAAGTGTTAATTTAAAAAAAATATATCTATCTATCTATCTTACTGACCTAAACTTTTATATATTATATATATTATAAAAAATATTTCTAGTGTAAAATCTCTACAAGAACTAAATTACGTTGCTGAGAATTTCATATTTGCGGAAAATAATAAATGAGAAACGATAATCACTGTACTAGTGGATGTTGAGGCTTCCACACACTCACTCATGACCCAGCCTTTTTGAATCCGGCCTTAACACTGATGTCACTCTCTACTTACACTAGTGATCTCACTGTTGCACATCCTGTTGCTGTTTTAGTGCCAGGCATGTTCTCTGTTGCCTAACTTTTCTGCGCACATAAGACATCCAGAACTTCTGCTATTACACAATAGCTTTCTGCAAAATTAAGGAACTCATACACCTAAAGAGTGGTGAAGTTTTAATCCAGACTTTTTATCTTTCTCTCTGCAACAAGTTTGTCTCTATAGCACCCATTATGGTAAATGGCAGGTAATGGTTGGTGGTAAAAGATGTTCTAAAACATCTGTCATAAAAGGTGGTTTGCATCGGCTATTACTGTCGGTCACTGAACAGTAAGACCCGCCTTCTTCGATTTGATTGGCCATCTCGATCATTTTGACATTGACGAGTGGATTTATATCCCTGAGGAAGAGCAGCCTAAATTGTTTTATCTGCATTTAATTTTTTACTTTTAAAACTTTTTTGTCATCCTAACAACAAACAGCTTTACTCATTCTACACTAAAATATCCTATAAAATAGGATGATAAAATATAATTCTATTATGTTTAAAAAAAAATTATTCATACCTCAGGCAAAATCATTGGCACTGGTATGTACAAATATTTATATGCACAGACCAAAAATCACACTTACAGTAACATGCAGCACAAAACAGCCAAAATCAATCATTCTTTGTCAGTGGGAGTTGGTGATTTGAGTGACAGCATTCGTTGGCCATATGTATCTGTCTAGCAATTTGACAAATTTGAAAGAAAGGATTTCCCTGTTTTGTAGGATTTGTGTGGCTATAATATAAATGCTGCATCATGTTAATATTTGTAGTTATGTAGAGCTGCACGATTATGGATAAATTGAGTGTCACGGTAAAAAAAAAAAAAATTAATATTCTCCCACAATTCTGAACAGACAACTAAACAAAATAACATGTAATCTACTAGAGGTTCTGACAATATTAATTGCTGCACTCTATTTACAAAAATAATGAATTAATTATGAATAAAAAATAAAATAAATGGTTTGAATAAACGATTCAATGACTCTCTTATAAAGAGGTGTATCTGTGTTCCCCTTCAGTCGCTCACGTTCGACGTGACGTCGACGTGACGACGTTAGGGGATCACTTCAGGGAGCCCTATCAACTTCGAGTATCTAAAGAACAAGCCAATGAACGTTGGCGTGCGTGAAACGCGTCACGCGCCCCGCCCCGCAGCGCGGGTATAAACAGGAAGCGGACGCCGCACTCATTGTCTTTCGCTTCGGAGCCGAGCTTTGTTTGACTCTGAGTTCTACAGACTGCTGTACGTTGTATCTGTCGACAACTAGAGGGAGAAGAAAACTCTGCTGCAGTGCTGGTGTGACGGCGCGATCAGTGGTGGCCGCGAGCATCTCTAACCACAACTGCCGTTTTCACGGCACTGTTTATGTGTGTGTGTGTGTCGGTCTCGTGGGCGTTCCTCATCTGAGAGTGTACCCGATTACACCGCGGCTACCCCTGGGTGCTTCAGCACTAAAGAGTCTATTTCTTTCCTCTGTTTGTTATTTTTACTAAAAGAGCAACACAAGCGTGACCCTGCGTCCTTTTCAGGATGTCATTCCGCTTGTGCGTTTCTGGGTGCGGTCGTTCCCTGGCGCCAGCAGATGGCCACAAGAGTTGCCTCTCGTGTTTGGGCATTCAGCACGCTGAAGCAGCTTTTGTGAATAGTTCATGTTCCCATTGCGGGAATATGACTATGGCAGCGCTTAGATCGAGACTCGCTTACCTCACGGGAGGTGCAGTCCCCTCGCCTATGCCCCGATCTAGTGCTTATTCTGCCCCGCAGAATAGGCCTACTTCGGCGCATGACCAGGGTGATCTGAGGATTACCGTGAGGGCTTCCCCGTCGAGGCAATCTCCGCGGGCCCCTCACGCCTCTCATGCGCTGTTGCCATCCGCGCCCCTTTGCGATCGACTCGGTCCTTCTCCTGAACGGCCGGTCGTTTCCTTTGGGGCGCCAGCTGACGATCAGATGTCGATCGCAGCATCGGAGGGGGAGCTTCACTCCTCTGGAGATGACGACTCGGCTGCGTTGCCCCCTTCTGGGTGTGTAGCGTTGTCCGAGCCGGATCCAGAGTGGGCGGCTATGCTTTCCCGGGCCGCCGAGAAGGTCGGGCTTGTGTGGAATCCTCCGCCACGTCCCGAACCTTCTCGGTTGGACGATTGGTTTCTCGGGGCGGGCCGTGCTGGTTCTCAGTGCGCCGCCCCGGTACCTTTCTTTCCGGAGGTGCATGAGGAGCTTTCTAGGACGTGGAAGGCACCGTATAGTGCCCGAAGTACTGGCGAAGGACGCGATCGAGCCGGTCCCTCCAGCCGATATGAAGACCGGCTTCTACAGCCCGTACTTCATTGTACCCAAGAAAGGCGGTGGGTTACGGCCAATCTTGGACCTGCGTGTCTTGAACCGGTCCCTTCACAAACTGCCGTTCAAGATGCTTACGCAGAAACGCATTTTCAAGTGCATCCGTCCCCAAGATTGGTTTGCAGCGATCGACCTGAAGGACGCGTACTTTCATGTCTCGATTCTCCCTCGACACAGACCGTTTCTTCGCTTTGCGTTCGAGGGACGGGCATATCAGTACAAAGTCTAACCCTTCGGGCTGGCCCTGTCGCCCCGTGTCTTCACGAAAGTCGCGGAGGCAGCCATTGCTCCCATGTGCGAGCGTGGTGTTCGCATTCTCAACTACCTCGACGACTGGCTTATTCTCGCCCAGTCGAGAGAGCAGTTGTGCGAACACAGGGACATGGTGCTCAGTCACCTCAGCCACCTAGGGCTTCGGGTCAACTGGGAAAAGAGCAAACTCACCCCCGGGCAGAGGATCTCTTTTCTCGGTATGGAGTTGGACTCGATCAACATGACAGCGCGCCTCACCGAGGCCCGCGTCCAGTCAGTGTTGAACTGCGTGAGCACGCTCAGGCGCAGAACAGCGGCTCCACTGAAACTGTTTCAGAGGCTCCTGGGGCATATGGCATCTGCAGCCGCGGTAACGCCGCTCGGATTGCTTCATATGAGACCGCTCCAACACTGGCTCCACGATCGAGTCCCGAGATGGGCGTGGCAGAGCGGCTCGTGCCGGGTCCAAGTGACCCCGCACTGTCGCCAAACTCTCAGCTTGTGGTCAGACCCTTCGTTCCTGCGGGCAGGTGTTCCCCTAGAACAAGTGTCCAGGCACTCTGTGGCACCACGTACAACGGGCATGCAGCTTCAGGTCTGTGGACGGGGCCTCAACTGCATTGGCACATCAATTGCCTCGAGTTGTTAGCAGTACATCTTGCATTGGGCCGCTTCGAAACGCCGCTTCGTGGCAAGCATGTACTGGTCCGTACGGACAGCACTGCGACCGTTGCGTACATCAACCGTCAGGGTGGTCTACGCTCCCGCCGCATGTCACAACTCGCCCGCCATCTCCTCCTTTGGAGTCAGAAGCATCTGAGGTCGCTTCGTGCCATTTATATTCCTGGCCTGCTCAACCGTGCAGCTGACGAGCTCTCACGGCCGCAGGTGCTACCGGGAGAATGGCGACTCCATCCCCAGGTGGTCCAGCTGATTTTCAGGCGCTTCGGGACCGCACAGGTAGATCTGTTTGCCGCCCCGGACACGTCTCACTGCGAGTTGTTCTATTCCCTGACCGAGGGGACCCTCGGCACGGATGCTCTGGCACACAGCTGGCCCCCGGGCCTACGCAAGTATGCGTTTCCCCCAGTGAGCCTTCTTGCACAGACCTTGTGCAAAGTCAGGGAGGACGAGGAGCAGGTCGTGTTAGTTGCGCCGTATTGGCCCAACCGGACCTGGTTCCCCGAACTAGTGCTCCTCGCGACAGCCCCTCCCTGGCCCATTCCTCTGAGAGAGGACCTGCTCTCTCAGAGACGGGGCACCCTCTGGCACCCGCATCCGGACCTCTGGAAACTCCATGTCTGGTCCCTGGACGGGACGCGGAGGTTCTAGGTGACCTACCCCCAGCGGTAGTTGACACCATCACTTCAGCTAGAGCCCCCTCTACGAGGCGCCTCTATGCGTTGAAGTGGAACCTATTCGTTGAATGGTGTTCTTCTCACGAGGAGAACCCCCGAACTTGCTCGGTCAGAACCGTGCTTTCCTTCCTGCAGGACGGGTTGGAGCGAAGGCTGTCTCCCTCCACCCTTAAAGTGTATGTTGCCGCCGTTGCCGCACATCACGATGCAGTTGAAGGTAAGTTGTTGGGAAAGCATGACCTGATCGTCAGGTTCCTGAGGGGAGCAAGGAGACTAAATCCTCCTCGCCCACTCTCTATACCCTCTTGGGACTTGTCTCTGGTCCTTTCGGCACTTCAGAGACCACCCTTTGAGCCTTTGCAGTCAGCTGAGTTAAAAATTCTGTCCTGTAAAACAGTACTCCTGGTTGCATTGGCCTCCATCAAGAGGGTAGGGGACCTGCATGCATTTTCGGTCGACGAATCGTGCCTGGAATTCGGCCCGGCTAACTCTCACGTGATCCTGAGACCCCGGCCCGGATACGTGCCCAAGGTTCCTACCACTCCCTTCCGGGACCAGGTGGTGAACCTGCAAGCGCTGCCTTCGGAGGAGGCAGACCCAGCCCTGGCTTTTCTCTGTCCCGTCCGCGCTCTGCGTCTGTACGTGGACAGAACGCAAAGCCTCAGGACCTCAGATCAGCTCTTCGTCTGTTACGGAGGCCAGCAGAAGGGGAAGGCTGTCTCCAAGCAGAGGATGGCCCACTGGATAGTGGATGCCATCGCCTTGGCTTACGAAGCCCAAGGCGTGCCTTGCCCGCCCGGGTTGAGAGCCCACTCCACTAGGGGTGTCGCTTCTTCTTGGGCGCTGGCACACGGCGCCTCGCTGACAGATATCTGTAGAGCTGCGGGCTGGGCGACACCTAACACGTTCGCTAGGTTTTATAGCCTACGTGTTGAGCCGGTTTCTTCCTGTGTGCTCGCTTCAACCAGCCGGTAACACCGAAGTTTCCACTCTTGTGTCGGCTTGCTGCGCCTCTCCCCTCCACATGGAGCAGATACGTGCGCTTTTTGCTCCAGTCGAGTTCCCCACTCAGGCGAACCCTGTGAGTCCTCCGCACCCCTTCGGCAGTCGGACGTTGCGGAGCGTCCGACGCCAGGCCTAGTGCTCGTATGCTTGTGTAACTTGTGCTAGGCTGGGGTCCATATGTGGTGATCCCTGCGGCGATCCCATATGAGTATTCTTCCACGACCAGCTCCCTGCGGTGAGCCCGTGTCTTTCCCTTGGCAGAGTCCGCTCTGCCGTCACTGTCTGGTGTAGCCTCCCCCTTCTCAGGCTGGAGCCACCCCAGTGACATTCCATATGTCGCACTGCCCTCTGGCCAGTCCATATGTGTATCCTCCACATGTTACCTCCCTTCGGGCAGGATGTGGCTTCCGCAGCGTCCCTCTCCCCTGGAAAGGCACGCTTTCCCAGTGTTATCCAAGAGTTCACGGTGTGGGTATATGGAACAGCAGTTGAACTCCTCTACGCAGGTCTTCCGCCCCAGCCATTGGGGGTCTGAGAGCCTTCCGTAGGGCGCTGGATGTGGCAGCAACCGATGGCGTCTTCCATGGGATCCCCTAACGTCGTCACGTCGACGTCACGTCGAACGTGAGCGACTGAAGGGGAACGTCTCGGTTACTGATGTAACCCTCGTTCCCCGAAGGAGGGAACGGGAGACGTGACGTCCCGCTGCCACAGTTGCTGACCATCGCTGTACGGCCGACTCAATCTCGGCTCCTCAGCGAAAAACAATGAGTGCGGCGTCCGCTTCCTGTTTATACCCGCGCTGCGGGGCGGGGCGCGTGACGCGTTTCACGCACGCCAACGTTCATTGGCTTGTTCTTTAGATACTCGAAGTTGATAGGGCTCCCTGAAGTGATCCCCTAACGTCGTCACGTCGACGTCACGTCTCCCGTTCCCTCCTTCGGGGAACGAGGGTTACATCAGTAACCGAGACGTTTTTGAACAAATCTCTTGAATGATTGAATTCATTTTTGTTTTTTTAACAGTCGCTTGTTTATTTGTTTATGTATTTAATAGGCACAATGAATTTGACATTGAAAATGCATGGATATTCTTTTGAATGAGAGCCATCTCTGGTCTAATGATAAATCTGTCCTGAACTGCATTGCAATCATTTCCTAAAATGTCATTTGTGTGGAAAATGTTACAATTTTAAGTCTGTAAACAGGACGTTAACACAGGCCAGAGATGGGACGTGCCATAGACAGACATAAAGAGGAGAACAGAAAATATAACAGTATTTTTAAAACTGAAGTCAGACCATTCTGCACTAAATCTTGAAATTATACAATATAATTTAAATAAAAAAACAACTGATTATAGCCTACTACATGCATGTAGGATCTTTGTTTGGATTGTGAATACAGTGGCAGACCTAGAAATAATGATACTGTCGGGTTGAAAAGACCCCAGAGTTTGTGGAGCTGTTTCATACCTTTAGGCTACACGATGACAACTGCTCTCTCTGGGTCAGCGTCAACTCAAACACAGATTTGAATGTTCTGCTGTGATTGTAGCTTTGACATACCAGAATGATTGTTGTTTAGGAATGAGATCCTGTGGATGTTTGAATCGAGATTGCAATCTTTTAACACTTAATTGTGCAGCTCTAAGTGGTATATTTATCCATAGTTTTATTTGACATTTTTTAAATGATTGGTATCACAGATAAGTTATAATGTCGTAAGACTGAGTTTTATGTGGACCCCCAGCACCTGAGCACAGATGCACAGGAGATCCTCTTCTCCATCTTCATTGGTTTATGGACATTTGAACCTCCTTTTGAACCTCTGTACAGCACTTTGGTCAGCCGTGTGGCTGTTGTATAAGTGCTATACAAATAAACTGAACTTTGAAGTGCGCCGAGTCGCATTCAGTCTGTGTTCACAGTCAGTGTTTAAAATCTGCTGCAGTCATTGGAAACAGTCTGTAAGTGTGTTCAGTCAGTCTTAGAATGTTTCAGCTAGTCGTTAAGTGTGTCCCCAACATAGAGACATTTAGGCCACGCCCACACAGGGGGAAACAATCCAACCATCTCCATCTTGACTTTGCATTGTGAGAAGCTGCCCCCTTATAATTTCTGATTTATAACAAAAAACAAAACAATGTCTAAAAGCTGCTATGTGACAAGGTGAAACTTTATTTGACAGCCTTATTTTATTTATCAAATTTATTTTTTTAAATAGATTAATTTAATTATTTTAATAGAATAAACTATAAATTTCATTGCAGAATTTGTCATGCATTTAATTACTCACTTTAAATAGTAAGATATCATATATATATATATGTTTTATATCAGCCATTGCCAGTACTGCTCTTTCTGTCAAAATAGAACTGTCAGTACATTTAAAGATCGTAAAAAGCTGTAACCAGTTATGAAGCCAACCACCAATAACTTTAGGGAACGACCTACTAGCGACCAACAGATCTTTGACCTTATTTTAAACGGGATTAACCGGGGGGGTGGACACATTTTATGGAAAACTTATGTGTTGCCAATAGATTCCAGCATTGAATATGCATGTATATTCTTTTGAATGAGAGCCATCTCTGGTTTTATGATAAATCTGTTCTGAGCTGGATTAGAGAAGGTTATAACCCCTTGAGCATGCTAAGCATTATCACCCAGCCTTAGATTTCTGTAATGCACTGGGGCTAATCTTTACAGTTTGCCCCAGAATCAGACCCACGGGGAGAGAAAAGAGGCAAGAGGAAGTTTTTTTTTTTTTTTTTTTTTTTTAACAGCATATAGAGAGGGATTGACATCATGGAGCTTTTGTTGTTGGCACAAATAAAGACAAACACAGTTTTGGCACTTTTCAGTTTTCTTATGCGATGTAGACACACCAAAGTTTGTTATTTTGTTAGCCGGTTCTTTTTATGCACTCGAATTTCAGTGTGAAAGAACGCAGGTTTTGCATTTATGGAATGAATTCCTCACTTGTCTTCTAACTGAGTCTTATGAAGTCATGGAAGTGGAATTCTAGCCAGCGCTTTTCCTCAAAAGGCATTTGGAGTACAGACTGAATGGAAGTTTACCTTCATTAAATTCCATTGCAAATGAATGAAACTCCGAAAATAGAATATAAGCCTGGATGCTGTTATGTAACATACCATAACGGAGCACAGATTAGTGCAGACGATTTGTACAGCATGTCCTCGTAGTCGTGCTGTAAGTGACGTACACTGTGTTTGTTGTGAAAACCAGTGACCCTGAAAACATAAATTATCTACCTGTGTTTTAATAAAGGAACAGGTGAATTAGACGGGATGTGGTGGGTAGGCCTAGGCTGTTTATGATTATTCAAAACAGAGGTGTGCATGGGCAGATTAAATTCGTGAAACAGACTTTTATCATTCCTCAGAACTGCTGTTTTGTTCACACGAAGATGGTGAAGAGGTGTGCAGTTGGGTGGATTTTACTCCAAATACTTTCAGTATTAAAAATCATTGTAGGATAGTTTTGATCAGCTTGGATGTGTTGTAGAAGTACACACTGTTCGAATAACCTTAGCTTTTTTTCTCGTGAGAAAAAAACTTATCTGAGGCAGCTGTTGTTAGTTTTCCTAGAACAAATGTAACAACTCTCTGTTGGGACTTTGAAGGTTTTTAGCCAGTCTGTTCTCCCAGGACAAGTTAAAAATATTGACTGTAGTGTTTGTTTAGCCGTGACTTGTCAAGGTTTTTTAAATTCATCATTAATGATCACATAATGAATGACAATCTGTATATGTACAGCTCTAAACAAACAATATATCTTGGAAATTGGGCACTTTTATTCCCATGCTGTCAAGCTGTTATGTCCAGATTTGAAGCACTGTTGTTACTGCTACTCTAATATTATATTTCCATATAATTTATACAGATATTCCTGTTGTAGTATGGTATATTTAGTATATTAGCATGCAAATAATGGTCTTCTTAAATGTTGTCACCTGCAGTTAAGCATAAGTCAGCTTACTGTAAGTGAGAAGTTCACTGAGGTAGACCTGCTTTTATGGCTGATACAGATGAGCGGTCCTGAGATAAACAGAGGCACTGCATTTGCAGTGTCAAACATAGACATTGTGGCTGGAACATCAGGTTAATATTATCAACCACAAAGAATAATACATTTTGGTTTTGTTTGTTTGATCCGTCTCGTGAAACTTTTGAGGTTAGCAATAGCATTGTGCAAGCACATACAATGGGGTTCAAAAGTCTGAGACCATGCTTTTAAAGTCTGAGAAAATTATTCTATTTTTTTTCCACAAATTATATTGTCTGCATGATTTGAGTGAATAATTGACATGAATTTTGGAATGTCTTAGTATTTGGTTTATTTTTCTTAATTTAATTACTCCATAAGTTCGTAAAAGTATTATTTTTTTAAATATTTTTTTATATAGTATTAACTTTTTGAATCGACTTTTATATTTTCAGTTTTAGTAATTTTGGTGTTTTACTGCTTTTGTCATTTTATTCGTTTTTTTTTTAAATGATTAAGATTTGTTTTATTTTTATATTGTATTTTTAGTACTTAAACTTATTTTATTTCAGTTAGTCAAGTCAATGTTCAATTAAAAAAAAAAAAATAAATCTATAAACTTACAGGTTTAAATTAGAACCCCAGAATTTTCAACGTGGTCTCACTTTTGAAATATATGGTTTGAGATCTCAGAGAAGTGGAGGACCTACAGGAAATGGAACACATGTTGAGTGTCTCAGTGCTCACAGGAAGTAAAGAAGGGAAGTGCTTTAGTTACACTGGGGGATGATTCTGACATCACCCTTTCAAACAGATGTTTCTGGCAAGTTTACAACATTTGCTCACATTGACACATAACATATGGTGGCCCTATCAGTTGAATTGGAGCTCAGAATACTTAATATTGTCATTTCTTAGGGGGCTCTCTGACTTGAATCAATCACATGTGATGATGACTGTCCAAGGAAAGCTGTTCACACCAACATGTTTCAGAGAAACATAAACATTGTCTCAGTTTTCCTGAAATAACCAACACACCAAAGATTTTTCCCATGTTAAGGCAAAAGAGCTCTTGGAATGGGTTGTTTAATGAGGGCCCCTCCTGTATTTTGAATTCATCAGTCATTCATGCATTGTGCTGTACAAAGACAAATCCCCTGAAAATTGTGTTCTGGTTTAAAATATTTTTTTTTATGCTAAATAATATCTTTTTTAAAAATTTTGTTTAGATGCTAGCATGTTCTTCATTCAAATTAGTTGAGAACAGTGCATCTTTGTTTGATCAGATGAATGAATAAAGAAAGGGTCTGTTCATAAAGTCAAGGGCATCTAGAAGCATGTACAGATTTAATCCTCAATGATGGTTGTGAACTAAAATAAGATGTAGGCATCTACATTCTTGGTATACAATTAGTCTTTCCGGGTTTAAATCGTACATCTTTAAAGTTAACATGAAAACAAGTTTGACTGTCTGTTTATTTTGTCAGTGCATATTCTTGGTTATGCTATGAATGAATCACTGTTGCACGCTATTGTACTGGATATATTTTGATGATGAAAAAACACAATGCTTGTAAAGGCTAATATTTTATGTATTTGAGGAGCCGAGAAGAGTGTCAGTCTGGTATTTGCCCTCTAATCATAGCCAATACATCCTGTTCATAGCACTTTATCTTTTATAACACAATATTTTGGCAAAATGTATTAAACAAAAGGAAAAAGTTAGTGCCCAGATAATTACAATAACCTTTGTATTTTTCTCTTAAAGTTTAAGTCTTTAAGAGAAAGTAATGCTGAATTGCTAAAGATGTGACCGTTAAGGACTGACAAAACACAAATTTCATAAACTTTCTGGTGAAAAACCTTGAAACTCCATTTGAGTTCGATTTTGGGAAAATGTTAACAATATAATGACACAGGCAAGTTAGGGGTGCACGATATATCGACTCAATATCGTTATCGCGATATAACGTTGCCCGATGTTATTAGATATTTTGCTTATGATGCATCCCGTCCGACATGCACCTCTCGAAAAATATGCGTCGCTTGGTAGCGTTGCATTTCCCCTGACTCATTTTCTGGTTCTCCTTCTCCATAAACAACATGAAATCAAGGAGAGGGTTAGGGTTACTGGAGAGGGTTACTTTTCATGCTACAGATTTCCCAAAGTGTTCAGAAAGAACAGGGGAGACTCAAAATGACTCTAGAGTCGCTACTCGCTCCAAAGCTAATCGCCGTCACTCTCTCACTTCTCCCTCGCTCCACTATACAGTCCCCACACACACACTTACCGGCTCGATGCACACACCAGCGTAAGTAAACATCAGGCAGTGTTGCCAACTTAGCGCCTTTGTCGCTATAGGAGCTAAAATAAGGATTATTTTTTGTGTTAAATAATTAACTATTTTTTGTTATTTGAGTCGGCACCACCTAGGGGTTGAAGCAGGAGATGTAAGGCCTCTGGGAATAAAGGACCTGTGACTGACTTTACCTGAGGGCGTGGCCAGAACCGGAAGTGACAGTCTTTGACCTCACGGCCTGACTCCATGTTACACAGATCGATTCAATCCTTTATTTAATTGAGATTTAGATTTTTTTGATTTTGTATAAACATACTTTTGTGTAATAAATATTATTTCAGTTTGGAAATCTATCCTGTGGACAATGGAATCCTTAGGAAAGTGAGCGTCAAGCTTTTTTTTGTTCAGCCACCAAAGTGGACTATTTATCTGCTACAGTCGCAGACCCCTTTAGCGAAATTTTTTCAAAAAAGCGACTAGTGACAAATCTAGTAACTTTTTTAGACAAACCTCAGTAATCTCCAAATGTTGCCAGTACTGTCCTGGGAGCGCGAGCTCTTGCTTTCTCCCTGCCGTCGCTCTCTCTCTGCGTCTGAAAGGAGCAGCAGCTCATTCTTCTGTTGAGCGCACGGCAAGGTTTTTTTTCTACAGACTTATCACTTATCTGCTTCTCTTTTGTTTTATGTTTAAAGAATTTAGTTTGACCATTTTTTTTTCTTTTTCTTGTGCTTATTACTTGTAATCACAGAGCTTTCATCCAGTTCTCAAACTCTCTCAATTCAGATTTTTTTAACATATACAAAATTGAGTCATTCACTATATCATAGCTAATGTTACTTGTTCTATTGTCTGACAAAAAATAATATAGGAAATGAAAACATCTTTATTGGACATTCGGCTATATTATATGATTTATTGATATTAAAAAACAGTATGTAAGCATGAATAGACATGTGCCGGTATTCGGTAATGCAATAAATCGCGGTAATGAATATGCACGATATTGTTATCGCGGGCACTTCAAAATACCGTGAAAAATAATAGATCCGAATTTAGAGTTTTAGAATGCGCATTAGCTTATTTTCCATCAACCGTTAATAAAACCCAACTGCGTATATGCTGCGCAAAACACGTGCGCACTCTGATGTAAACAATCCCCACATAAGCACTGTGTGCATGCGGCGCAGTGCGCGCTCTAGTCTAATGTAAACAATCCTCGCATGGAGAAGAAGCATGGCGGAAAGAGGAACGCTGCCGACGATTTATCTCCTTTCTAAAAGCAGAACTGCCAACTATGAAGGTAAAAGAGTAGCTAAACTTGAAAACACATAGATGTGAAATTGAGAACTTCATAGCATTCAGCTTGAGACTCACGCAATCAACACTTTTCACAGGCTCTCACGCAGAGAAAAACCGCGGAGCAAAGATCACTGACACCGACAGACTAGACTAGAGAGAGCAGGTTACTTTTTATATGAAACAAATTCTCAGCTCTCAGGATCTGTCCATTTTATTACGAAATCCAGACAATAAATACCGTTTTGGCGCTTGTAAATGTGACGTGACAGATCACTGTAGCACCTTAGTTCAAGTGAACCGATCATCTGTTACTTTTTATTTAAAGATATAGTACAACTTCCCGAAAGGTATATATGCCTCATACATAATAGATCAATCAGTGTTTTACAATCACGGAAAGAGGTAAATAAAACTGCAGGAGAACAATCGTCACAGAACGTTACATTTTACCTCTCATTTGGCCATTTAATTACCAGCACATTAGTTGACTAGAAAAAATAGAGAGGAGAATTTTTCGCTACATATGTGCACTATATTACATATTTATTATATTTTTACTTATGTCATTAGGCTACATAATTATTATTATAATGAAAACCACATTATATTTAATTTGTTAATTTTAACCTTTAATAATAACAGCTGATAGGGCTTTCTGTATGTTTACAGAATTATGTGAGATATATTTTTTCTTGAGAAAAATGTACATGTAGGCCAGGGGTGGGGAACGTTGGTCCTGGAGAGCCATAGCCCTGCAGAGTTTAGTTCCAACCCTAATCAAACACACCTGAACCAGCTAATCAATGTCTTTAGGATCATTAAGGCTACAATCAGGTGAGTTTTTTTCAGGGTTGGAGCTAAACTCTGCAGGGCTGTGGCTCTCCAGGACCGACGTTCCCTACCCCTGATGTAGGCTATAGTAGCCTACCTAATATTTATCCAAATGAGTTAAGATTGAATCAAGATTGAAATCAAATCAAGAATTGAACTGAAATCGTGAAAATTGTGTTAAGCAATAATACAAACAGTAGCCTACCAGTCACTGTACCATGTAAGCATTGTAACATGTTGTCACTAAACTTAATAAAATTCTGTTTAGTTATCAAATGTTTTGACAATCACAATTACACCTATTGTGATGCAAATTGTTTTTTTTAGATCCCCCCAATCCATCTGTTTCTCTTATGTAAATAAAATATCGTGATAATACCGTATACCGTGATAAAAGCTCAATCAATTAATCGCAGCATGAAAATTTGATACCGGCACATGCCTAAGCATGAATTTAGAGAGAAAACACATTAGGCAGGCAGAACGCAAGAACTCAAAGACCGTAATAAGAGAGAGCGGCAACAGCCCTGGTGAGATCATTTTGTTTCTTTACTTTTAATGAACATAATTGTGTGTTAAGCGTCTGTGACTACTTTCACTTTGATTTGCGATAGTTTTCACGTTGACTTGATGAATAGATGCTCATCTGCGGTGATGCTGCAGTAGCGTTGTCATATCTGACTATAACATGACATATAGCATAAGACGCTCTCACACGTTTATTTTTTTAGTGTTTTTGGGGGGAGTAAAATTTACATATGTGGTTTCAACAACCAGATGCATTTACACTTGTCCAGTTTCGTCTGAAATGCGGCCCTGAACACCTCCTGAAGTGGTTTGAAACCCGGGCAAACCCGTCTCGAATACGTTTTTTCGGAGGGCATTTACACCTGGTCTTTTCACGTTCGGATAGCATATGGCGAAACCTCTACATGCGAGTTGCCGGGGAAAGTGCAAATTGCCTTCTAAAAGTTACACGGTTGTTGATGGGCCCTGTTTCTCATGACATTTTCTTTTTTCTTGTTTTTTTATTGTTTCTAACATGTCCTGTTCTGTAGACTTGCTCTTTATTTATTGCTTTTTATACTAGTGTACATACAACCAGTACAACAAGTCCTGTTCTGTAGATATGCTCTTTATTTATTTATTTATTTATTTATTTTATACTGTACAACCAGTAAAACATGTCCTGTTCTGTAGACATATGACTGTCAGTCATAAACTGTGTTGTAAGAACTTGTTTTATTTGTTATGAATCTATTTTAATGTGTTTTCCCATAACTTTTGTAATTTTACATGTTTAAAAATATCAGACTTTTTCTATATCGTGCACCCCTAAAGCAAGTGCCACAATACTAACTTTGACAACATGGTGTTTAATTTTTTCCCAAATAGCGGTTCAAAATTAGCCTGCCATTTTCGCAGGTTTCAAAACACACACTACCTGCTGGATATAACCTGCCATTCATTTTCATAATAATTTTACGGTTGGTGACATATCCTCCTCGGAAAAACGCCTGATATCCAAAAGCTAATGCCAGCGACTCCCCTATGATGACTTGAAAGCTGAGTGTGGGAATTTCACTCATGTTGGATGCATCAACGTCACATTGCATTGGCTGTACAATATGAATTCATGATTGGCTAACTGCCAAATTAAAATATTAAACAGAACGATAAAATAACATTAACCTGTTAAAGGTCATTTTAAAATAAGTGTTTCTGTTCAGAACGATTAGGCCTAAACTTGTTCCTGTTAAATTTTTGATTAAACTTTGTGTCTGAATGCTGAAGGAAGAGATGAAACATATTTTTTTTAGGTTAAAAAATACATTTACCATCTTGAAACTCTGATCAGTCCATTAGCTAGCTGAACTCAAGCTCATTCTTATTCCAGAGGAAAGATCAAATACCTCAGTTTAACTTGCTGTTTTCTGTCAATTATTTACTGTAGACTAAAAGGATTATTGTTCATTTATTGGTATTATATATCATTATATTAACACTGAATATGATTACCTTCCTCCCACATGTATAATTATTTGTGCATTCATCAAACTGCACTTGCCCTAGGTTAATGCTAGGTTTTGTTGTTATTGTATGGACTTCCCAAAGCAGCAGTGTGATTTCTTTTTTTTATAAGCCCCCCCCCCCCCCTTTATGTATGATGATGTGTGTTTGAGGTCAACACACATGTCAGAGTCTCACATAAGATTTGTTGCTTGATTAATTCAAAAGGTTCATTGTACTCCATACTTTGCAATAGTTGGTGATTTGTACAAAAGTTGTTGACAAGTTCTTGTGACACAAAAAGAGTGACCTTGGGTTGATCGTGTGATGTGGTGAAAGGACAGCTTGGCATATAATAAAGTCTTTGTTTTAGCAGCAAAGTTATCATTCATCATCTCTAGAGTCTATTCAGCTTTAGTCACTCTGCACATTTCTAAATTAAAACTCAGCTAAAGCCACAAGGCACACCAGAAACTCAGCGCTGAGTTTTTTTAATGGTGCTGGGTTTCTCTGACAGCATGTGCATATAGCGAAATGAGTTGTCTTTCGCTGCTTATTTTGCTTCAACGGTTTAAAATGACTTGTTTTTAAACCACAAATGCTTAAAAACGCATGCAAAAGAAATGCTTTCGTGACTGCGTAGCACAGCACCTTCACGTGAGTGTAACCACGATAGAGACCATAGTACAAAATTTCTACCAGTTTAATCGTGTCTACCAGTATATCACCCATCCTAAGGCTGTGTCGGAAATTAGAGGCCTGCATTTCAGCCCAAGCCCGACGGGCCCCGACTTATTTACGCTCCTAGGGCCGGGCTTCGGGCCAATTTTCACGTCATAGTTCACATGCGGGCCGGGCCGGGCCGGGTTTTAGGCTTATCTTTTTTATAGCATATTTTAGACATTAATTAAAATAAATATGAGAAGATAACGATTAAACGCAAACATAGAAAGACGTTTTATAACCTATCACACTGACATATGACTGACATGACAGTCTGCTCACGCTCACGCACACACACACACACACACACACGCACGCGCACAGGTTTCCCGGCGGCGCGATGTGAGATTCGCGCGACCGGCTCGTTCTGTGTTTAGAGTCCCGGTAGCGAGCGTGACTTCAGCGCAGCTGGAAAAAGTACGACTGGATTAAAACCTTTCACTGTGGATGCTGTGCTTTTTCTTCACGATGCTCTGAGACTGTTCTTAGCCATGTTTGGAGGCTGTTTTTTGTTTGACTTCATTTTCATGAGTCTGTTGGAAACAAGGATGTAAGGTGGAAATAAGAATGGCCATGTTCTGTAGTGAAGACTTGATTTTTGAGGTAAGATAACCTGCATGGTTGTTTTTAATGTAATTTATGTTGATTTTTTTAGATTGCGTTCTCTGTATTGTTAGCCTATTGTATAAACTCATTTAGTTTGCGAGCGCTGTTGCTCTGAGCAGCAGAGCAGTTTGCCTCAGCTTTTCAAAAATGACAAAAAACGTTTAAACAAACGTTTAAACTAACGTTAACTGTCTGTGTGATATGCTTAAGTTGTTTTATATCTATGGATTTTATTGTAGCCAAGTAAAGTGTTGATTTGAGAGGCTATAAATCAATGGATCAAACATGTTTAACTCGCTGTCGGCTACTTGGTCGTCATAAAAATAAAAAAACATTTTTTTTCTTAATTAACTTTATAAAGAAATGAAAATAAACTTACCGGTAAATACTTTGCCTTTGAAAACGAAACATATCTGGTTTACTGACTGCAACATAGGGCAGGCTGTGTATTATCCTTTTTTTGTTTTTTTTTGTTTTTATAAACGGGCTCGGGTCGGACTCGGGCTGATCATTCTGATGAGCTGTCGGACACGGGCCGGGCTAGGGCCTGAGCGTCTCGGGCCAGGGCCGGGCTAGGGCCTAGATTTGAGGCCCGTGCAGGGCTCTATCGGAAATCACCCCCTATACCCTTAAATAGGGCACTATTTGAAGGGACTTCCATTTGAAGTGGTGTCTTAAACCATAGTGGACGTTATAGAGTGCACTCATTTAATCCCACAATGGACTGCAATAACGAGTGTACAAACCGATGTATGCTCAATGGCTGGAGAATACCCATAATGCACTGTGACGGTCGTGCCGAATGAATTCCCATGTCTCGCCAGAAGATAGTACCCGGCCGCAGCTGAACCGTCCGTCCGGCCGTCCAATGTGGCTACAGTGTAATATCAGGTTTAAATTCCTTTTTTACTTGATTATTAAATTAAAGTTTTATATATGCTTGTTGAAGATAGCCTACATATTTTTATCTTACTGCTGGAGCTGCCAGTTTGCTTAGTTTCAAATGATTATTAAACTGCAAGCGCAAACTATTCTGGCAGCCCTTCCGGCGCACTTAGTGTCCGAATTTACTCACTCGTTTTCATTCACTCTTTCAATGACAATGACAATGACAATTTATTTGTATAGCACTATTAAAAACAACAGCTGTTGACCAATGTGCTTTCCACATACTCACAAATCAATAAGGAACTTTATATATTTAAAAAACATGTAAGCACATAAAAAGACATTTCTTTAATCAAAAGCTTTTGAAAAAAGTGGACTATATTAGTGGAGTAATGTAGGGAATAGTGAATTAGGATGTACGGGGTGATTTCGAACACAGCCCTAGTCTTAATGTTTTAAATCCTCCAGTGAGCAAGCTAAAAGAGACTGAGGCTCCATAATGTTTTGGTAAAAAAAAAGCATATTTTTGCAGTTACCTGAGGTTATACAGACTTTTCATTTTTGGGTAAAATAATCTTTTAAACTTTCATATCGCAAGATTTTTTCGATCTTGAGAAATTAATTCAGTCCTAGTGTGTCCAAACATTTGACTGACAGTGTATATGAGTGTAGAGCTAAAACTACTTATCTTTCTTGACTATGCATGATAATTATCATGCATAGAAACTCAATGAATATTGGTTATGATTACTTTTTCGTTCTTATAGATCGTTTTCTAATCTTCCACTTACCCTCTGACCAGTGGTGAGCAGTTTATAACTGGGTCACTCACTGTATGATTATGGTCTGATTGATTAAACTATGGATTTGAATAACTGTACTACATGCTATGGTGAAGTGAATTGTCAAGTCTGAGAAACGGGATAGAAAAAGACATGGACAAAGGTTGAGGGAAAACGGGGAGGAAACCGAAAAGTGAAAGTGACTTTTGAGGGTGGCTGACTGCAAAAAAAATATTTCACATGTATTTGAGTTGAACACCACCGATGACATCACCGTTTCTTCTCCTGAAGTGAAAGAGCGAGTTGACACAGGTTCCCTCTCTGTTTGGGGGAGAACCACAGAAAGCCAAACACCGGAAAGAGCTTAAGTCTGTATATCATTAGACAGATTACATCTGCAGGCCCCGCCTTATCTAGCTCACTCAGATAAGCCATGGATTGAAAATGAAGTCAAAGAGTCGGCCACCCCTTCTACTGAATGTTCCCACTTTGCCTCATTGCAAAAATGATGATGTACTTTTACAGTTGCATAGATGGATATATGAGGCCTGCTGCAGTATCTCTTCAGAAATGGCAAACAGGCACGTCTGGCATCACCCCAGACTCTCCAGCAGGGCTATCGCAGCACCAGCTTCTGCAAACTATGTGTTGTGCTGTTTTCCCATGGAAAAATTGATGGCCGTTTGTCAGTTTGATATAGGCTAATATGAGTTGCAGATAACATCACAGCTGAATGTGCATTTCAGCATGCTGATGTCATTTGTTTAAATCAAGGGGGATTGAATTACAGTTGTTTTCCATGGCCATTTTCACTTTAGTGAGCTCAGTACAGGGATATTACACATTAGTACACATCAGTCTTAGCTGTGCATCTAATGTAAATGACTGAATAAAAGCTTCGACTTGAAAGCCCTTTTTTTCAAGGTGTAT
This sequence comes from Chrosomus eos, assembly GCA_036326025.1. Taxonomy (NCBI): domain Eukaryota; kingdom Metazoa; phylum Chordata; class Actinopteri; order Cypriniformes; family Leuciscidae; genus Chrosomus; species Chrosomus eos. The sequence goes on along the minus strand of CM070835.1, from coordinate 16,281,948 downwards.
GGAAGTAGTAAGCCTGTGTATTATAGAAGTGTAATATACAAATTGTGTATTATACAATTTTGGGGGTGCGGGTGGCAATAAGTCGATGACCAATATTTTTTTTATAGATTGTATACTTTTATATATACAATTTATACTTATTCTATATTCTTCATATTATTCAAATAATTGAAAAATAAAACAAAATTAAAATCAATAGCCTAGTTTTAAATCCTACAAGTGAATCTAGGCATCACAACATTATAATTTACAGTATGAAAAATGCATAATTATTTTGAGATTTGATAATATATATCCAATATCAGATGATACAAATTTAAAAACTATCAGCTGATAACTCATGTGATAGCCATATGTTGTGCACATCACAGGTATGGTGGTGACACTAATGTTTAGTAAATAATTAAATTTTTTCATTCATAATAGTCAGATGGCATATTTAATTTGAAATGAATTAAAGTATCTCGTCAGGGATAGATACACAGTCCTTTCAACAGGTTGATTGTTGTAATTTTGGCAGAATTTGTATGTTATGTTTTTAAATAGTCACCAATCCTTAAATCGTTTTATGTTTATTTACAAAAGGATTCAACACTATTTGTGCCGTGTTCCTGATCCTTTATCTCTAAAAGATTTATTCATCTGGCATGTACCATAACCACCCCTTTGTGCTATTACCATTGTCTCTCTTCCCATCAGGCTATTGTTTGGGATCCTGTTGGCCTGTGGTCTCACTCTCTGGGCAAATACAACCAACAATCAGTGTTGATTCTAGCAGGGTATTGGTCAAAGCTTTTGTGAGCACTCCGTACAAGAACAGTGCTGATATTTAATCAAGAATTTTCTGGGCTTTGCTGTACTGCAGGATTATCTGCATCACCAAGGTTTATGACCAGTTAGTAACCCATTCTTTTTAATATCTCGATTCTAGTTGTGTGAATTATATCCTTCCTGATAGTTGTGTACGTCTATTAGAGGGGTTGACACACTCTTTCCAGCTCTGTATTTAATTAAAACATCCCTGTGTGAACAGTGTGAAGGAGACGAGGTGTCAGCCACTGAATGCTCCATTCTTGAGACGGAATGACTGCAAATTGCCAAGAACTGTTATAGGTTCATGCGATCCATTGTTTGAGTACAATTAAGACCAATTAAAATAACCCGATTTCCCAGAAAGCATTTGCAACAGCTTTTTGTTGCTATCCTCATCCTCTGGTTGTTTTCCCAATGTAAGAATGGCCAACAAAGCAGATGGTGTCAGCTAGAAACTACTTCACAATTTGGACATGTTTCAAAGTCCATTCAATGCCTCTATTGGCTTTTTGTAAAACATTGATTGACCAACTGTATGTTTTGATTGGTGTGTGCCACCTAGTGGAGGAATACATAATAGCACCATTTGCACTTCTACTGTCAAGTAATCCTTATACTTAGTGCTCTCTAACCAAAACGAGGCTGTTCTCTCCTCTCGAGTGTTTCCAATTAGCTAACTTAAGAGTTTACTTAGGTCAACACATTACAATACTACTTAGGCCTGTGCAACTGTAATTTATGTCGCTGTTTATGTGGGTGCTGGGGGCTGCATTAATTTAGCTATTGTGGGGGTTTGGGAGTTTTCTGCAATGAATAAAGCTTTATTTTGATAAAGAATTTAATAAAGTTCTGTTGCCCTAAAGGAGTGTCGTTAAATCATAATGCAATATTTGGCCCTGTTGACTGTCTGATGTGTTGTCGAGCTGCAATATTAATGACCAGCCCTAGAGTCAAAACACAATTATGCAAAGTTGTTAAATGGTTTTTAATTAGATTTTAAGATTTTAATTACTTTCAATAACAAATGCACATCCGTGTTATGCAGGGTCTTACACTATGAAGCCACTTCGGGCTGTTGGATCTGTAATACAATAATCCCTACACAGTCATTATTATTTTAACAATATCTTTCCATGAAAGTCTTTGCTGGCAAGTTTGGTTTGGGCTTTAAACCGAATTCTTTATGACCCCTTTAAACCATTACACATTCTTTGTTAATAAAGGTTAGTGTAATAGATGATTCACTCCCTTGAGTTCTTGACACACCTCCATTCACATCAAACCTCCCATTCCATCACAACTGTTGCAAAAGCTGTGTACAGCCTGCAACCCTGGGGCAGTGCTATAATGTCTGGGTAAACGCAGGACCAGGGGGCTGAGAGATTAACAGTAGAGTTAGGAAACCTGCGGGAAGTTCTGCTTTATGGCAGCTTCTCCACAGAGCTCTGCTCATTAACGCTCATCCGGCTCTGCACGGCATATGGAGACCCATCTCTCCCCCTGTGTGCTCCATCTCATAAACGGCTATCACTGCTGTAGCCAAAAAGATAAAGCACATCTGTTAGGCAGTGAGTGAAGGCGGAGAGGAGAAGTTTTTTTTTTAAAATTGTGTTTGAGGTCAATATAGTCAGACTGATCAGGTTTAAACATGTATATAATGGGTTGCTTCATTAAGAACAGAACTCACAGTGAGATTCAGCGCTCCCTGCTGCATAGACCAGCATGTGTTGGGTTTTGGATGCTCATAACCAGCATGGGATGCCAATGTTTTGGTGTCACTATAATGTTGATGGATTAGCTCAACCAGCAAGACTACTTTGGTCCACCATCTTTACCAGAAAAGCCACAGTGGTCCTCTACTATTCTCCTTTTAACTCTGCACTAACTCGTTTGTTCATTTTGAAAAAAGATTCCGTTACCATGCCTGGTTAAACAACAAAGATGCAAATTTGTGAAAATGGTGACATCTTGAGCATGTGCAGCATATTATATTGTGTTTCTTTACAAAGTGACATTGTCAACTACTGAACTTCTTTTTTTGTATCAATGGAAAACATGACTTTGTTGTAATTCAATGACGATCTATTACAGTGTATCTGAACAATCTATTGCACTGTAGACCATTCTGTTGACTAAAACACGCTCATTTGTATTTTACTTTTTTATATGTAATTTAAATGAAAATAAAAATCCAGTATTCAGCATATTCCCTGTCATTAATAATGTTGTCAGGTGGCACAACTGATATTTATCAAATGGTGCAACCATGTAAATTCTTGATTTAATCCAACAAATATTAGGTCAAAGTGAAAAAATGGCTGAAAACTAGATTGTGAATAGTTATTGTATTAAAATCATTTACTGCTATACTTGTATGATTATTTTTGTCTTTATCGGATGCTAAAGATACTAATGCAAAAATTATAAATGAATAAAATACACAACACAGAATAATAATGTGTTAGGCACTGTAGATACTCTAAGGGTTACTTTTCTAAGAATTCATGTATTATAAAATTAGGTATATATATTTGCAAATATTTGGTTGTACCACCTGACAAAAAAAAGGCAAAAAATGAATTTAAACAGTTTGAAACGTTATCTAACAATCTAATTCTAAACTTTAAAGCATTGTTCCTGACTCAAAAATGTGCATTACATAAATTATGAAAAGATTTTTTTCAAAAACTATTATTTTATTTGTCATTGACCCAAATGTAGTCAGTCATTCAATCAGTCAGACTGTTCATCCTGAGGAAAGAACACATGGAGCTGAAAGGAAGGGGACTAGGACCAAAGATCCTTGGCAAGCTTTTGCTATTTCCTCTAATAATTTTTGTCTGAGTTTAGTGTTTCCCCTAGGAATTTTTTCAGGGAGGTGGTAGACACCCCGAAGCTACTAGTGTCGCGGAACGGCGTGTTACGGATACGTGGTGTAAAATTTGTAGTAATCAAAAATGTCTAATTAATTGAAATCATGAAACTTATACAATTATTAAACTTATACAACATTTAAAAAAAATTCTATGAAATGTTTTTTTCTCCACAAATTTGGTGTTGTATTTTTTTTCTGGTAGTCAAATGAAAACATAAAACATTCATTTAATTTATTTTAATCATATGAAATTAAACTTGTCAAAATCTTTTTTTTGTCATTATTCCTTAAAAAAAAAGTTTTGATGATAATTTATTTTTATTAGTGTTAGTACTATTATTACATTGAGACGTATCTAAGTTCTATTGTACAACAGTAATATATTTCTGTCAAGTTAAACCAAACTTTAATTTTGACTGGTTGCCGTGAAGACCTTTGAAGCTATGTTTCCATCCACACGTTTTTATCCGCATTAAGTGATATCGAATGAAAAATGCCTTATGGAAACAGTAAAATTCGATTGAATTTCATGAATATCGACTCAAATGAAATACGATCGGTCTCATCGGATTTTATCTTGATCGATATACGGCTTATGCGATAAACGCTGATGGAAACGTTATTATGGTGCGATCCATTTTGCCTAGTAAAACTTTGTTCGCAAATGTTGGCTTGAATGTTGTGCAATTCGGTGAGAAAATGAATGGAAACACCTTAACATGTCTCAAATCAATTTGATATACCAATTTGATCGCAAAACAGCATGTGACGTCATTACGCAGTGACGTCAGGTTTTTATCCGCTTTAAAGCCGTTTGATGGAAACACACTTTCACCAGCTTTATTCGCATGAGGTTTTTTACCAAACTTCAGATAATTCGATTGACAAGTGGATGGAAACATGGCTTGAGTTTCTGTGTGTTTGACATGACGATAGTTTTTCTTAAATGAAGCAGTTAAATTCTCACAAAGTGACTTTCAGAGCAGATCTAGAGTCTGGAGATTCATGCATTCGTTTCCTCATTATAGGCGGGCCGCCCCCTAAAACAATGGTAGGGGAAACACTGGAGTTGTCTCTGCTGTGACACAGGGCAGGATGTGTCTGTTTATAGTTTGTCATTAAAGCTTTATTTCAGCTATTTTACTTTTGGAAGACTGGTTGATGTGAAGTGATATATTTAAAATAATTCATCTTCATAAGTCCTGCTGTTATATAAACACAGACTTGTTTGTGATGCAAATGAACAGACTCCAATAGGCCTACATGCAACAGAGTTTAGTTTATATTTGTTTAAATTATTTAAGTTACTCATGCCGACTTGTACCAGCAGCGGGTTTGACTTCTCATGCTGATCTCCTGCAGTTGGTTGCTTATGATCTCATCATTTTTTTTTTTTTTTTCATAAATCTGTCATTTAATGCATGTGGTTATGGGCTCTCTTTTACACAAAGACACAGCAGTGTTTTCATTTGCCCTCACTTATTGTGCCTTCCCTTCAACAGAACATACACATAAAAACATTGGCTGATGACATGGTAAGGTGTCTGTTTCTTTTATTTTGTGTCTTTCTTTTCTCTTATGTTTTGTTCTTTTTCTCATCTTCGCCATTACTCCGTGTTGTTAAAGTGAAGTGATCGACAGAGAGAGATCAAAGACAAAAAGCAAAGAAAAACTGTTTTTTTTTTATCACCCTGTCATCAGGTCTGTCATAATTAATCAGTCTAAAGTTCACTCCAGATCAGCAAGCTGGAGTTCAAGCAGACACATGACAACTTGATGTAATCATTCATGATAATTTGCCAGACCCTTGTCTTCAGTTTGACTTTGGTCTCTCCTTGAACACTTGCATTTTACAACAGAGTGTGTTTGATTCTTTTATTTCATTCATTTGGATTTCATCCATATATGCATGTTCCCTCCATGTTTTCAATGACAGACTAACAGTGACTTGTGCATGGTTTGATTTCACTCTCTCTGAGCCAGTAACCCATGACTGGAACGCTGGCAGAAGCCACTCGCATCTCTTTCAAATTAGCTAGAAACCTAAAACACACCATAGTCACGTCTTGCCATCTAATGTACTAGTCCATAAAGCTGTCTGTGACATTGTCTTTGTATTCATTATAAATGTAATGTGAACGTGAACAAGTGGAAAGATGATACAGGTAATATCAGCCCTGTGCTTTAAAAAGTACAGATTGGAAAGGTGAAGTAACAGGAGAGCAGGTGAGTCAAACATGAAACCTTGAACCATATTTTATAACTTTCCAATTATTAACCAAACAATTTTGTATTAACAAAAGGAAAGTTTTTTTTTTTAGTCTGTTTAGTAGCTTGAAGGCCATTTATTTGCTAGTGTACTCTCAAATGTTTAATTTTTTTAAATCAACAATACAGTAAAAACATTAATATTGTGAAATAAAAAAAAAATATATATATTTTTTTTTATTTTAAATAGCCTAATACATTACTAAATGTAAATTGTTATAGCAAAGCTGAATTTTCAGCATTGTTACTCCAGTCTTCAGTGTCACATGATCTTTCAGAAATCATTCTAATATGCTGATTTGGTGCTCAAGAAATTCTCCTTCTCTTTCAATGTTGAAACAGTTGTAGTCTTGTGGAAATCATGATACTTTTTACAGGATATTTTTATTTAGTAGAAGATTCAAAAGAACATAATTTCTTTAAAATAAAAATACTTAACACTTTTTTTTACTGTTACTTTCGATCAATTTAGTGCATTCTTTGTGATTTATTTTTAATTTTTAAAAAGTCCTTTGTGTCCAATCAAATTTAATTAAAATGAGAATGTTCTTCCCTCTGAAAATAACCAGCATAGTTAAAGCCTACTAGCGTTTTTTTTTTTTTTTTTAAGAAAATGAACACACCCATTGATATATGCTTCTCCTAAAACTTCCCTTCTTAATAAGAAATATACCAACAGAGGGCAGACAACTGCACTCAGGGGATTTCACAGGGTCATAAAAGTTTTTCAGAAGGCATTTCCACTGTCAGATATATGTGCTGTTTATTTTTGTATTTATTTGATCTGACATATGCACCAGTTATTTACTTAGTTATTTGTCTCTCCAGCGTGACAGAATCACCAGTTTTCGAAAGCAAGGCACAAAGAAGGAGAAGCCTCTTATCCAGCACCCCACAGACCCTATCTCCACCCAGAACGAGCTGCCTATGCCCCAGCCTTTTTTCGACGAGCGCTCCATGAACCTGTCAGAGAAAGAGATCATCGACTTGTTTGAGAAGATGATGGTGAGTTTGTTTTCTAATGCTGTGATCTGCACTGTGTGCCCTAGGCACTGTATGACCTCAGACGCACTGATGCATATCAAAGTGTGGAGCTTATGTTAAGGGTGTCAATTAGCCATCAAAACCAGTTTTCTCTGACATTATACCGCTCACACACTTTACCAGCAACATAAACTGAGTTTAGCAAGGATTTAGCTTAAGTTTAAAACTGAGCTGTAGGTAAGTTGTTCAAATCAACTTTTTGTTTGCTTTTTAAATTATTTTTCCTCCAAGCATTCACTTCATTCATTATAATATCTGCAGTACTTACAGATAATATAATATTTATTAAATACAAGGCCACTTCAGAGTACTTGAAGAGAGTACACTTTAGCCCCTTTCACACAGCGCGATGATCCCGGCAAATTGCCAGAACGCCTTCCGTGTGAACGCAAGCACGACCCGGGATTGATGCCGGCATTGATCCCGGGTTGAGGACCTAGTAACATTGCCGGGATCAGTCCCGGAACGCGCCCTGTGTGAACAAAAGCCAGGACCAATGCCGTAAGGGGTGTGTTATAGTGATGACGATCCATCGCGCGACTCTGTTGCTCTTAGAAGAAAGTTTGTGTTCGTCATCAACAAAGAAAGAACGAAAAAATGTCTGTAAACTGGAACGAAGCAGAGACCAGGAGCTCCTCACAATCCGCGCTGAAGCTGAGATTGTTCGCCAGCTTTGTGGAAAGGTGCGCGCGTGCACATGTTTTCGACGCGTACGTTCCACGTCTCATCCTGATGTCACGCGGCTTTCCGGGACATTAACGGGATGTGTGTGAACGCACTCACAGATCCCGGCAAATCACTGGCAGTGTGAATGAACCAATCAAACAATCCCGGGACAAATGCCGGGTCACATTATCCGTGTATTTTCCGGAATCTCTGTGTGAAAGGGGCTTTTGATGACTGTGTTTCTTAACACACTTAAAGGGTCAGTTCGTAATACTACATGTGCACTTGTAGAATAATGCCAAATTTAAAGTTTTACTTCATAGTAGGGGTTGAACGACTTCAGATTTTTTGAAGTCGACTGTTATGACATCAAAGTCGAGTCGACGTCGACTAGTCGATGACGTCATTCATAAAAACACAAAAGATGGGACTGCTTTGCAACATGCCACAATTTGCAATTAACTAACAGATGCTGACAGCACATAATGGGGCCGTTTACACCTGGACTCTTCATGCGTTTTTACTGATCTGATTTATCAAAACGATTCCATTTACACACAAATATGTTTTCACAAAACGGATATAAATCCGATCTTCAAACAACGGACTATATGCAGATTTAACGGATTTCACGTCACCAACAGTAATGCGCTGCATTTTATTGATCATCAGCTAATTTCAAAATCAAAGACCGCAAAAGAGAGACAGCACTGGTAAGATTATTTTGTTTCTTTACTTTTAACGAAGATGATTGTGTGTTAGCATCTGCGACTTACTTTCACTTTGATTTGCGATAGTTTGCACGTTGGCTTGATGAATAGACGATCAGCTGCTCATCTGCAGTGATGCGTGTTGCAGCTTCATCGCTATAAATAACGTTTATTTCTAGCATTGTTAGGAGAAGTCCAATTTACATATGTGGTTTCAACAACCAGATGCATTTACACTTGTCCAGTTTCGTCTGTTAAATCCGTCTCGAATGCGTTACGGATGGCATTTACAGCCCGCTGTTTACATCATCATGATTATGATCGCATTAGTGATGCGCAGATCCAAGTAATAATATTCCAATTAATTGCGGGTAAATTAGAGGTAGGCTACATCATTAATATGTTATAAATAAATGAAAAACATAATGTTTTAATGATTTTAATAAAGACTCTAATTTCCTGGTAAAACAGTGAGCGTGCGTCATGCTTTTACTTTCGTTTTCAACAATATGGGTTAGTAAAGTATTTACACACATTAATGTACCAATGCTGCTTTCTTGCTGCAATAACCCTCTGGGCTCTTCATCTGTTGTCGTCTGCAACATGTTAGTATCAAAATTAGCGCAATCATAGTGTCACATGATCAACGGACTAGTCGACGTCAAGCTTAAAGCGTCGCGGCATTGCATTAAGGTCGACTAGTCGACTAATCGACTAGTCGGTTCAACCCCTACTTCATAGTACATTTTAAATCATTATGTTTTATTAATCTTTTGCCTACTACCTTAAAGTACACTTATTTTGATGTGCTGACTTGCATACTAAAGCACACGTAAAGTACTCAATTATTGTGTTGATTGTTTTATTCAATGTTACTTTTAAAGTTAAAATAAATACATAGCATGTAAGTTTATGTAGAAAGACATTAAATGGGTGTTTCGGAAATGTAACGCCACCACAATCTTGAGTTTTAGCTTCCAAGGCTTTAGCAATTGTAAACACTGTTAATGATGTTGTTGGTTTTACCGGATCAGATCGATCCCGAGTCAGATTCTGAAAATTTTCTTTAGTGGGCCTTTAAGTGGTTCAAAAAAGAACACTAAATTTATATAAATGCAATTAGCTAAACTTTAGTTTACATGCAGTTGTGTTAAATGTAATAAGTAAAGTCTTTTTTATAATGGTCCTTTTCCTAACTGGAATTGAAATCAAAAATCTGTGGTGACTCAGCGTAGCCGTCTGTTTCTCATTTTAATACCAAGTTTACGATTCATGGATCGTCAAAGACACCTTATTTTTCTTCATCTCTCTTCTGCTGTCAGTCGCGAGTGGAGAATGGGAATTGAGAGGTTTGCACTCTCTGCCGACAGGATGCATTAACTGAGCGTTGGCATGGCTTGACACTTGTTCATTTTGCCCTCTGGGAGTGAATATACATTAGCTACCATGCTTTTATATGCATGACTCTTCTTGCTAATTCTGTCATGAAGTGTGATATGTTGACAGGTGTCAATAGAGCATCTGCTACATAGGATAGAACAAGCTACTGTTACGGATGGGGGGAAACGGCGTATTATTGTCTAAACAGTTTTATTTAAAGCTACAATATCGCTTGGGGTCGCTAACCTCTTACAATAACAAAGGTGTATGTTGATGAAGCATAATTCCAGCGGAATTATGGAACTTGTCGTTAAGCTGATGGATCTTATAATGTGTGTGGATGAGTGAATACATTGATGTTGCTCACCTGTCTAATAAAGTACATGCAAGACCTCTGTCAAGTCGAAGTTTGTCACGGACGTGGAGCTCTCTCATCTCGAAAACGCCACTCTGATATTGATCCTCGTTTTAGTTCTCTTTTTGTCCCAAAGTCTGCTTGCCATTGTCCATAATGTTTGAACAAAACAACAACAACAGTGTGAGCGCGCCACTAGACGTAGCACTGTTGTCCACGTCTGTCGCCATGGTTGCTATGGCAGTATGAGCGTAAACCAGGGATAACGCGGATATTACGACATTGACAGGCGACAAGTGAACAGGGAGTCCGGGATGAGCCATTATTTAAAATTGTAATTTCTCTGTAATTAAAAATCTTCTGGAACTTTTGGGATATTGTAAGTCTCACTGCAGCAAATGTATCACACTGTGCAAGTGTTTTTTTGATATTTTATTACATAATTCTTACATATTCTTTAACACATGGTGAGGGCTGAATTCACCCTATCTGTGAAGTTCCTGCTGTTTATCTGTACAGTCACACAGTCCCCAAGACACCAAAACCGACAGGGCTGCTGCATACACAGGCCTCAATTGAACTTGTGCTTGTTTTGGCCAAGACAACTCAAATAACAAAATCTGGCTGCAGAACAATGAAAGGATTATTTCCCAGACATAAAAAATGAATGCATTGTATGAGGTTTTTTGGGGGGTGGAGGGGTTAGAGCTCTCCCCAACCTGTGGCTGTCACAGCAGATTCTGTCTTTGATGCTTTTTTATTCTTTGACTGTTTCTGTGGATTTATTGTCTGGGAAACTCTGCCAATTTTGCAGCACCTGAGCAGAACTGCTTTTCAGTGCTCATTTTATGAGCTCTAAACCGCCTTCTAGGCTCGGCAGTGAATTGTACACCTCGTTAGGTAGACACCACATTGATAATTGACCTGTACTTGCTTCAAAAGGCAAAAGATTCCTCTACTCCCCACCTATACAATTCTTTGATTTTTCTAAAGATGCAGCATTTAATGTGGGAAATTGACTGCTTAACGTGTATGGTGATCAACAGCTCAGTTTTGTTCTGTGTGATGCCTGCAGTGGCATTCCATTGTTATTTTTGCCTTCTAGTTTGGTATAATAGAGACAATCAAGGTTAAATTACAGATACTTGATATAGTATGGTTTGCTGATTTTAATAATTGATAATGTGACTTTTTTGTAAACATTTAGTAATGGTGAATGTAACAAAAAATAAACTTCCGTTACTGTATCATTCAAAAGTTTGGGGTTCGTTATAGATTTTTTTTGGGAAGAAGTATTTAATGCTCATCAAGGCCGAATTTAGGCTATTTGGTCAAAACATAATACAAACCAGTAATATTGTGGAATATTATTACAAATTAAAATATATTTATTTTAATTTATTTTAAAATGTAATCTGTTCCTGTGATGGCAAAACTTCAAAGCTCAAGTAACATTTCTTCTTATTATCAATGTTGAAAACAGTTGTGCAGCTTAATATTTTTTTGGAAACCTTGATACATTTTTTCAGGATTCCTTTGATTTATAGAAGTTTAAAAGAACAGCTTTTATTTGAAATAGATCCTTTTTTTTGAAAATGTAAGAATTTGTGTCGCTTAATCAATCGCGTAAAATGCTTTCTTGCTTAATAAAAGTTTTAAATAAAAAAAATATTCTACATTTTTGAACACATGTGTATACTACTGTAGTTTTTTCTTTCTTTGTGGTACAGAAAATGTTATTATTTTGTTTTGTAATTTCAAGTAATTTATTAATAATAAAAATAAGTCTTTTTTGCCCTTTTTTAAAGTGATAAATAGACTAAATTTAGGTCATCATTGAAAAACATCAAACATGGGTTCTATTGTTTCTTGGGGCCAAAATATTTGACTTCAAACATGGTATTTATATCTGAATTGTGGTCTAGAGGGAATCAATTTCTGGACTTGCAGAGTGAGTACAATTATTTTAATGTGCCTGCAGTACATTTAGCTGAACAGCGTCCCCAACTGTCCAATTTTGCATTCGCTCTTAATTTTCCATTGATGTTATATTGAACATAGGAAGATGAGTTGTCTTTCTTAGAGCTTTAACATGTGAGACCTATGCCTGTCTTCCTCCTTTTTTCAAAAGTATTGTGGAAGTGACCAGGGGGTCTGGTCATATGTAGAACTGAGTCATGCCACACATTGACTTTAATCGTCTTGCATTCTCTGATATGGTGGGCTATAATCAGTTTGATTTGTTCATTTGTTTCAAATGTTTGCGCCAATCCTTCACCCGTCAGAGATTTTTGGCCCACCATATTTCCTCATTGCTTTAGTAACTGCCTGTCACTCACATAACCTCTCAATTGCTGTTTTTGTTCTCCAGATAGCGGAACATTAAACCTAGGCTTCAATTTGCTGCTTGACAAGCCAGGCAGGTGTACATGCCTAAAACATGTTGCACAGAATGGAATTGGCTTTTTGTATTGAAGGCATAATAATCATAACGAAGCAATTGAGGGAAAAATGCTTTGCTGCCATTGTCATTGAGAATATAGATCAGCCGGTCTGTTGGTCTCCATATAGGAAAGATTCATGAGCCACAAAACAAAAGTACATCCAATCTAATATATGAAACTGTGGGAGATTTTTCATACTCGCGTTTCCCTCCTTCATACTCAAGGCACACACAGATATCGATTCACATCATCAGTGTTCAAGCTAAATTTGAGGTTATTCTTCAATATATAAACTTGAAAGTATTGACCAAATGCAAATAAATAACCCCCCCCCCCCCCCCCCCCCACAGATCTCTGAGATTGCAGTGCAGTGCTAACTCGTGGAAGAAAAATAAGGGTACACTAATGTGCTCGGTCATCAAAGGGCTCTTGTAAACAGAGGAGCTCTTCGACAAATGAAAGCCCCAGCCCTTTGATGAACAGGGTTAGTGGCCATGGCACTAAGCATATGATATGCTTGCCTTAATGTGTGCACAACGAGAGATAGAGCCACTGTCGCCCTTCCTTGCTATTGTGCGTGCATGCACGCAGCTGGACCCAAGGCCTGATAAAAATGCACAGCGGTAAATCCTTTCATGAGCCGGGTGACGGCATGTTAAGACACGGGTGAGGGCTCTTAACGCGCCTCTCCTGCTGAGAAACAGCACTGGCAGGATGTGACATGCCAGCTTCTCCGGTTTGCATCATCATTCAGTCAACCACTGCTATTCCTCCAGCACCATTAACATTAAGACAGAGAGAGAGGCGCCTAGTCCAAAGAAGGACTCTGGGATTGATGAGGTCAGATCGTTCCCCCTGCAGATGCAATCACCCCCAACTACTCTACATCCTCTCTCTCCAAACTATACTCTGACAACGTTCTTCTTCAATGTCTAGTAGTCTTGGGGGACATCCAACTTACTTTTGCCTTCTGTTGTGTGTACTTTAGTTATTTAGTAAATGTGGCCAGATGAACTTAAATATCAGTGGCAGCATAATTGTCAATCCTGTTCCCTTTCTTCCAGATTGAAGGAGAAATAGCTTCTCCTTGAACTTCGCTGGATCCTCAAAAGTATATTTGGCTTATTTTGATGTATGGCACTTTAACTAATAAGTGTTCTTCCGGCTGTCCTTACATTCCTAAGCGGATTGCTTCGATTTTTGGAGAAATCCTCAGAATCCCACTGCAAAATAACCCAATTGACTAAGATCAAACATGAAAAATTATGCCTTTGTTCCTCCAGGAAACTTGGCCACTCTCCACAACAATTTAATGTGAGAGACAAATCTACTGATTCCATTTTCCTGGAACCCCTTCTCGGTGCCCTTGGTTGATCAGTCTCGCATTCTGTACACACTGTGTGTACTAATGGTCTGTATTGGTAACTAACTCCATTGTTCCTGTGGATGACTTTATGAAGTTTCCCGAGCCCTGAGATTAATAGAGCTTCAAGTTAAGAGTACGAATGGAACTGGTCTCACATTGCAGCTGAAGGAGAACAAAAGGTACTTATTTATACCTTTGCATTAGTGGATCCGACTGCTTCCGTAAATTGATTCAGTTATGCCAACCCTGGCCTTTGATTTAATAATTCCAAGCTTTGAGGACATAATTAATCATGATGGGTAAATCATGCTGTAGAGCGGGAACTGGATTAAGGAGCCAATTAAGAGGCACATCAACAGGGCTCACTCATTCATTAAAGGCCTTGTTTTACGTGAGGGGAAAGGAGAGAGACAGTGGTTTGATGTAAATCTGTTGAAATGTTCCTCTTTGAAAAGATCTCCTTCACTTTATCACTAAAAACACCAAGAGTCACAGTTTTCAAAATTGGCATCTCTCTCTCTCCTCTCTCTCTCTCTCTCTCTCTCTCTTCTCTCTCTCTCTCTCTCTCTCTCTCTCTCTCTCTCTCTCTCTCTCTCTCTCTCTCTCTCTCTCTCTCTCTCTCTCTCTCTCTCTCTCTCTCTCTCTCTCTCTTCTCTCTCTCTCTCTCTCTCTTTAAAAATGTTACATTCAACTAAAATAAATAAGTAGCTTTGAAATCAACAACCCTCCCCTTTCCTCCTTGAGTATTTTCATTTGTCTGTCGTTTTTTTCTTCTTTGCGGATACCCACACATTCATGGGTCTCATTTGAAAGCAAAGAACACAGTACCCTTTTCCCTTCACCAGAGGGCAGCATGGCTCCATAGAAATGCATCCTGGGTGTATCTCAGGAGAAAGGCTCTTTGTTGCACATACGACATCTCCTTGACTTGTCATGGAATTGATAAACATATATCAAGGCTTTATGACTCACTCTAACCTTGGTTCTATAGGACAGTGTCCTTAGTGCGATCATGAATGTGCTGTGAGAACGAATAGCAGATTTGAATGATTTTAAGATAATTACAATTTATGTTTTTTATTTATTAATTTAATATATTTAAAGTGCATTATAATATATATTACATTTTTTTTTGTGTGTCTGTGTCTACAGGAGGACATGAACCTGAATGAAGAGCGTAAGGCCCCTCTGCGAGAAAGGACCTGAGCACCAAACGGGAGATGGTGGTCCAGTACATTTCTGCCACGGCCAAATCTGTAAGTGCACCGCGACACTGGGGCGGTCGGTCTTAGAAAGAGAGAGAAACAGACAGAGGAGAGAGTGGGGATGAACCACATGACGAGACACTACGGAATAATGAGCTTAACCTGATCTGCTTTCTGCCTCTCTTGCTAAAGCCCCAAATCTTTGATTGCCGCCTCCTTTAGCTCTTTTATTTATTATTTATTCTGATTTATTTATTTTGTATTTTTTCCCCTCTCACCTTTTTTTTCCTGGGTGCTTATCAGGCTCCTTTTGTTGTATTGCACTTTCCAAAAGCTTCATATTGCCGGGGATCAAGTTTTCATTAGAATTTGGTACGCATCACTGTCTCTGCTCTGTAAGCTGAAACATGCCTCTTTCATCACCGTAGATGAATAAAGGCTGGAACGCCACCGCCTCGCGGGGTAATCCAAGGCTTTTGGGGCGAATTCTCTTCATTCCCTTTATGAAGTAGGTCTTGCTGAGGTTAGACTCCATGTAAACACCAATGTTCCCCTCACCCGCTCTGTAGGCGGCTCCTCTGGCCAGCCTTCAGCGTCCGTTTTCATTAGCTTTCCTCCCGGCCATTATAATTAACCAGCATTATTAATAATGATGATAATCAGAGATGATTGAATTCTGCAGCAGTGAGCCACACATATTAGTATTGTAGTCTCAAAGTAGGAAGGGTGGAGGGGGTTCCTGTCTCTGTGTACCCCTGTAGCCCCCTCAGCACCACCAGAGGCACTCACCAGCAGCATGTCATTGTGGAGGCTGAACACAGCGCTCTGACAAGCGAGGAGGAGGTTGGGAACGTGTGCTCTCCATTCTGGGGAAGATATGTGCTTTTATGTGATAAGAGATGTTTAACACAGGCACAACACACTTTTTCCTGTAATGCTCAACTTTAGCACCCAGAGATCTCCTCCTACTCCTCCTCTTTTAAACATTCATCTCAAGCTACTAACCAAGCTGCATACCATATCTGCATACTGCTGATTATGTGGGAGTAGCGCAAATATTCAGCCTTGTACAAATTATACTGCTGTTTTTTTTTAAAATAGATATTGTTGAATTATATGACACAATTAATGTAACTTAATTAAGCCACTGAAAAAATTCTTTAAAAAACAACGTGCCCTTGTCGTTTATGGATATTTTCCTGGTAGTCAAAAAATGTCCTTTCTGCTGACAAACTATTAAAGTCAACATGAAACAGAATAAAGCCGCTTTTCCACCGTCGGGTCGAACGGTTCTAAGAACGTTAAGGAACGATTCCAGTTATGTTTTCACTTGAGCCTGGTTCGGCACGGCACGATCACAAACCGTTCTCAGCTCGTAATTCTCAGCACTATTAGCTAACCGAAGGCTGGTAGAATGCGTGTAGTGATGTCGCCACTCAGGATTTGGTCACTTGTCTGTTGCCTGGCTACCAGTTTCACTTTAGCTTGCTAAACGTGCTATTTGAGAGACTTCATTTTTTAAAAATAAAAATAAAATAAATATCTGATCATCCTCTATATTGCAGTCGCGGTTTATCTCATCAGTAAACCGTTCTGTTACCGAGGCAACAACTGACACATTTCTATTGGATTTCAAAGAGCTCTGTTATGCACGGTGGAAAATGAAACCATATACGTGCCGGCTGTGCCGGATCGGCACGTCATGGAACGGTTTAGCAAAGAGAACGGTTTGGCTCGACAGTGGAAAAGCGGTGATGTGTTTCCTAGTGAAATAGGATAAAAAAAGACTGTAGGATTGAGGAGAAGGATTGAATATTTGTAATTATATTTGATAATTGTTATTCATATTCCTGCAGTCATGTAAATATCATGAATTATATTAATTTCTGTAGTAAAATCTTCTAGTTTCATTGGCCATAAATGCCGATTTTGATTCCACCATGTTGACTTTAACAATGTTCTGTAAATCTCTTACAAGCATGAAATGGCTGGAATTTTTTGCGTCTTTTTCACTTGACAAATTTTTAACTAAAACCTGCACATTCTGTTCACTCTCGGAATCATTGTTCGAATGCATTTTATTTGTATGTCGAATAGCTACTAAGGGTGTTTTTGAGTTGTGAGTTGCTTGGACTAATGCTGACACGCACACACTGACACATGTCCAGAGAAAGTCTCTGCTGTGCTGTCTGTCTCTGTCTAGCACTGGGTCAATGTCCTCTCTTTGGTTGGCGAGTGGGAGTAATTAAGTGGTGGTCTGACTGTAGAGGAGGCCCGTGGTCTCCGCTTCAGCCGCTGCAGGTGTAATTTAGCAGGGGTGAGCGAGGCCAAGAGCAGACCTCACAGAGACGGCCTCTGCACACCTCTGCATTAATAATCCAAACCCGTCTAAATAAAGGAAGGGATAGTGGAGTCCATCCATCCCACTTAATCTGCTGCTATCTCCCCGAGTGTGCCGATCTGCCTACAGTAGATTGTGTTTCAGCACACAGCTTTACAGAGCAAATATTAGTGGGAAAACAAACCCATCCGATCCACTCCTGTTGCAGCCTGCCTGCCTGTCTGTCTGTGTGCGGCAGACTCCCACAGCTCTGCCTGGCAGGAGGGCAGAGCGATGAAATAAAAGAAAGACGGAAGAATAGAGAAGTTTCACACCAGCGATGTCTGTCCTCTTTGATAGCTCAGATATTATTGCTTGTGTGACAGAAACTTACAGCTCCCATGGTTCACAGTTCCTTTTATTATTTACAGCCAACACCTTTTCCCTTGCAACACATTTATGCATGCTTTCATTATATTATATGGTCTCACCTTTTTTTTTTTTCACACTAAACATTTTTGAACCGCTATTTGCCAAAGAAAAGCAGTGTATAAAATGCATATTTATTCCTTTTTTATATTTATTAAGTCCTTTGCATTGTTTTTTTTATTTATTTGTTTGTTTATTTATTTATTTATTTGAGATCCAAGCATTTTCTTCTTGGAGGCACCCGCTTGAGTCCTTCAGCATGCACAGCTAAGAGCTCTCTCCACACTTTCCAGGGAGTCTCAGTATGAGGCTTTTAAATGACTGCCACCACCACTATAATGTCTTATTAAAAGAAAGCGCCTTTACATTTAATTATACAGCCTTCTTAAGTATATACATTCTACTCGCAAAAAAAAAAATCTTTTTTAAAATAATAAAAAAAGCATTTTTTATTTGACACAACAGATGTTTATATTTTACAATAAAAATGTGTCATTTAAAAAAAAAAGATTTTAAATGCTAAACATTTTAATTTTGCAGGGGATATGTAACCTGACCATAACTGTAAGCCACATACAGTGAAAACGAATCGGTTACCTAACGTAACCTCGGTTCTCTCTAGATGAGGGAACGAGTATTGCGTAAGCTAGCTTACGCTACGGGAAAGATTCCATCTTTCTGAGAAATTGAAGCCAAAAATTATCCTATAATTTTGTATCCATTGTCAACGCAGTTCAGCTGCAGCAGACCATGAGAAGGCTAGCTAGCCGCTCATTGGTTCGCTCACGGAGAACTGCTTAAGCCTATGAGGGAGCGCGGATGAACCCGCGACCAATGAGAGTCTGACTCGCTCTCCCTACGTCACCGCCCCCGAAGCGGGCGTGGACGAGGCTATAAATACCCCGAATAGGCTGAATAAAATCTGGTTTTTTCAATTCTGAAGCGAACATCGCCAGTAGCACAAGCACGGCCAGGAACGCAATACTCGTTCCCTCATCTAGAGAGAACCGAGGTTACGTTAGGTAACCGATTCGTTCTCTTACGAGAGGTTCTCTCGTATTGCGTAAGCTAGCTTACGCTACGGGAACCCATTGTCAACGCCGTGCGTGCTAAGCATCCACTATTAGTCCCGCGGGGCATCCCGGGGAACACCGAAAGTGGGAATGAATATATGTATCTGTGACAAACGGCCATCGGAGCGGGCCGGTTATTGTGTAGTACATAAGCACATAAAAGAGAGGGACAGAGCGAACTCGGTCTGTGTGAATTAACCCCCTATAGTGCAGCTCAACCAGAAGAGCTGAAACATACTAGACTGCTAGTAGTTTAGCCTGCAAAGCGGGTACTTCCAGATTGTAAAATCTGACAAAGGTGGAGGGGGAAGCCCATCCCGCTGCCACGCAAATGTCGTGAATGGAAATCCCACTGGACCATGCCCACGATGAGGCCATGCCTCTAATGGAATGAGCCCTGATGCCCAGAGGGCATGGCAGGTCTTTCGATGCGTATGCTGCTGCAATGGCATCAACAATCCATCTGGGTAGGGACTGTTTCGAGGCGGCCAACCCTCTGGTGCGCCCGCCGAACGAAACAAAAAGCTGCTCGGATCGTCTGATCGGAGCTGTGCGAGTGACATATAATCTCAGAGCCCTGACCGGGCATAGGAGATTAGAATCTGATTCGCTATCGGAAGCAGGCAGAGCCGATAGGGATATAACTTGTGCCCTGAACGGGGTGCCAAACGCCTTGGGAACATAGCCATGCCTAGGTTTGAGAACGACTAATGAGTCATTAGGTCCAAACTCAAGACAGGACGCGCTGGTCGACAGCGCGTGCAGGTCTCCCACCCGTTTTACTGACGCGAGCGCGAGTAAAAAAACGGTCTTTAGCGACAGGTACTTTAGGTCCACGGTGCTTAGCGGTTCGAATGGGGGAGCTTTCATAGCATCAAGAACTATGGAAAGGTCCCAAATCGGCACCGAAGGGGGGCGCGGGGGATTCATCCTTCTAGCTCCCCTGAGGAAGCGGACTACCAGCCCGTCTTTGCCCAGTGACTGGCCGCGTCGGGGTTCAGCAAACGCCGCGACGGCTGCCACATATACCTTAAGAGTGGACGGGGATCTGCCCTTGTCCAGCATCTCTTGGAGAAAATTTAGTAAGGAGGGAACCTCGCATAACCGCGGGTCCAGACCCCTATCTGTGCACCACTTCGAGAACACAGACCATTTTGACGCATAGAGCCTTCTGGTAGAAGCCGCTCTAGCCTGTATGATCGTGTTTAACATTCCCTCTGGCAAAGCAACGGGTAGTTGTTGATCACCCACGCGTGAAGCGCCCAGCGCTCTGGGTGGGGATGCCAGATCGAGCCGCGAGCTTGGGAGAGGAGATCTGCTCTGACTGGAATGGGCCACGGCGCTGTCTGTGACAGCTGCGTGAGCTCCGGAAACCAAGTCTGACCCTCCCAGTGCGGGGCTATGAGGAGCACCGAGTGCTGCACTTCTCTGATTCTCTGAAGCACCTGTGGTAACAGAGAGACCGGAGGGAAGGCATAAAGCGGGCGGCTGGGCCAGGTTTGGGCTAGCGCGTCCTCGCTCCTTGAGAAAAATATTGGGCAGTGGGTGTTCTCCGCCGAGGCAAAGAGGTCCACCTCTGCTCTGCCGAATAGACGCCACAGTTTCTGGACTGTAAGAGGATGCAGGGACCATTCCCCGGGGGGGATGGGGTTCCTGGACAGGCTGTCTGGACCGTCGTTCAGATGTCCCGGCACGTGCGTCGCCCTGAGCGAGAGCAGGTGACACTGAGACCAAACTAAGATGCGTTCTGTCAGCTGGAAAAGATTCCTGGATCTGACTCCGCCCTGACGGTTTATATAAGAGACCACGGCTATATTGTCCGAACGGATCAGCACGTGGTGGCCCTGAATGCGCGGGAGAAAGCGCATGAGCGCGTTCTCGACCGCCAACCTCTCCAAACAGTTTATGTGTAGGAGGCTCTCTTGAGCTGACCGGGGCCGAAGGCCGGTGAGCCCTCGCAGACCGCTCCCCAACCCGTGTTGGAGGCGTCTGTCGAGATGACTTTTCGGCGTGAAACTGTCCCCATGGAAACGCCCCGCTGAAACCATTCTACCACTGACCATGGCTGCAGAGCTGTGATACAGGTCTGCGTTACTTTTATCAGCTGGTGGCCCGTGGTCCACGCTCGGTGAGACACACGGCTCCTCAACCAAAGCTGAAGCGGGCGCATGCGCAGTAACCCCAGCTGGAGCACCGCGGAGGCTGAGGCCATACAGCCCAACGCTCTCTGAAATGTTTTCAAAGGCGTGAGTCTGTTCATCTGAAAAGATGCGGCGAAACGCTGCACACGGTGCGCGCGCTGCGTTGACAGACGCGCCGTCATCGTGACCGAGTCCAGCTCTATACCCAAGAAGGAGATAGTCTGACTGGGTTGTAGTACGCTCTTTGTCCAGTTGACAGAGAGGCCCAAAACTTTCAGATGGTCGAGGAGAACTGTACGATGAGACAGTAACTCTCTCTGAGATTGTGCCAAAATCAGCCAGTCGTCCAAGTAGTTCAGTATTCGCAGCCCCTGACTCCGCAGGGGGGCGAGCGCCGTGTCCATGCACTTCGTGAACGTACGGGGTGCTAGGGATAGGCCGAACGGTAGGGCGGTGTATTGATAAACCTGGCCTTCGAGGCGAAACGTAAGAATGGCCTGTGAAGGGGATTTATCTGGATCTGAAAGTATGCATCTTTCAGATCTAGTGATATGAACCAGTCCCCCTGGCGCACGTGCGCGAGGAGTTTTCTGATAGTGAGCATTTTGAACGGTCTCTTCATGAGAACTTTGTTCAGCGATCTGAGGTCTAATATTGGTCTGAGACCGCCGTCTTTCTTGGGGACAAGAAAATAACGGCCGTAAAACCCCGACTCGCTCATAGCCAGAGGCACCCTCTCTATAGCCTTTTTGCACAACAGAATTGCTATCTCTGAACGGAGCAGCGCGTCACTGCTTCTGGGTTCACAGTAGTTTCTAGCCGCGCTCGGAAGCGAGGAGGGCGGCGGCAAAACTGTAAGCGATAGCCTAGCTTTATTGTGTTTAACACCCACTGCTTCCCACGCTTTTAAGCGTGACGCTAGGGGGTAAATGGCTACATGGTCCCCGTCGCTGCACTTCGCGGGCTGCGTGAGCGCGCTGATAGTGTTTACAACAGCGGGACGTACACTCGGAGGGGAGTTTATGGGCCCTGTAACAGAGTGAACAGAAGTAAGACGCGCACAGGGCTTGTGGGCGCGCTTATACACTCTGAGACTCGAGCGGGCTTGGCCCGCATTATGAGAGTGGACTCTGTGTGAGACAGGGGAACTGGAGTGTCTTTGTGTATGAGTGAACACAGTGTTGTGGGCACATTCTCTACACAAGTTTATGGACCGTGTAACAGAGGTGGGACGCGCGCACGGGTTCGTGGGCGCGCTTATGTACTCTGAAACTCGAGCGGGTTGGGACCGCTTTATGAGAGTGGACCCTGTGTGAGACACGGGAACAGGAGTGTCTTTGTGTATGAGTGAACACAGTGTTGTGGGCACATTTTCTACACAAGAGGCTTTTACTCTCTTTTGAGATTTCTCTGGGACGCCGTAAACACGGCGTTTTGTGTATGAGTGAACACAGTGTTGTGGGCACATTTTCTACACAAGAGGCTTTTACGCTCTTTTTGAGATTTCTCTGGGACGCCGTAAACACGGCGTTTTGTGTATGAGTGAACACAGTGT
This sequence comes from Chrosomus eos, assembly GCA_036326025.1. Lineage (NCBI taxonomy): Eukaryota > Metazoa > Chordata > Actinopteri > Cypriniformes > Leuciscidae > Chrosomus > Chrosomus eos. The sequence continues at coordinate 16,259,304 of CM070835.1, read as the reverse complement.
TGTGGGCACATTTTCTACACAAGAGGCTTTTACGCTCTTTTTGAGATTTCTCTGGGACGCCGTAAACACGGCGTTTGTGCTCATGCAAGCGGGAAGGGATACCGGCTTGGTAATGGCGGGGTACACTGCTGTAGTAGCCGCGTGAGCGGGGACTAACAGAGGGCGAAACTTTGACGGCGATCCGGCCGCGGCGGGAGAGCGCCGTCTTTTTCTCAACCACGCTAGGCAGACTTCGAGTAATCAGTTTTCAGCGCGATCCTCTGCCGAGGCCCCCGGGGAGGCGGCGGTCTGTGGCGGCTGTCAGAGCGAGCGAGGGCGGCCGCCCTGGTGTCGCTGAGAAGTCTGACTGTGTTTAGCTAGGCGCTAGGGTGGGGCTCGTGCAGGAGGCTGGTCACGTGAGCGGCCTGCAGAGGAGCTAGCGCGACGAGGCAGAACAAAATTCGCAGGAAATCCTCAATCCGCGACTAAAGGGGGATTTTTTCCCCCGCTCTCGTCCCATTCACGAAGTAGCTCACTCTGTAGTAGACATGGGGTGCAGAAGCTGCTTGGCCGGCGGCTGAAAGCTTGAAGTCGGACTGCAGGCTTTAGCGGGTAGCACAGGTGATGAGCGCCATCTCGCGGAGGGCGGCATAGACGTGCGGCGACCAGGTCCTCTACAGGGAAAATGGAGATAAAGCCCTTCTCTGCGGCTCCGTCCACAACGCGACGCGGGGTGGAAGAGTCAGAGCGAGTTCTAGCAGAGAGCGGGGCGTTCCAGGACTTCGTGAGTTCTGCGTGCAGATCAGGGCGCAGCCCGTTTAGCGGCGGGAGTCGAACGCTGGTGGAAGTAGCTGCGCGGGTCCCGGTTGATTCTCGGGCCGAGGAGGCGTGAGAATCGGACCAATCCTCACCGTCTGAAGCGAGAAGCGAACATGTCTCCTTGGTGTCCGCGGCGTCAACGGAGGCAACAGAGCGGCCACTCGGCGGCAGCTGTATGTCCGGAAGCGGCGGAGATGGAGAGCGGGAGCGAGAGGCTCCGGCGGGATGAACGCTTCCGGCTGGGGGTCCGGCGGCCTCTGAGAGCGGCGTTTCTTTCTCCGCGGCGAAGTCAGAGGCGGCACGGAAGCATCTTAGTGGCCGAAGTCGAGCCCGCGGGGTCAACAATGGCATAGTTTCGCAGAGCTCGCAGCCGCCACAGCGGGGGCGAGATCGGCGTGCTCCAATCCGAGGCAGAGAGCGCAGAAGAGGTGGCGGTCCCCAGCCTCGAGGGGAGCGCGGCAAAAGCCGCCAGAAAATTTACGAGACATCTTGAAAAAGACGCTCGCTCTTTTAGATACAACAATATATAGGAAGCATTTTGTATAAAGGATACAATCCGTCGGATGGCGCTAGCTCACAGGACGGCTGAAGGTGGCGAAGACGGCCGGCTTCCTCAGTCTCCCAAACGCTCGCTAGAAGGTGCCTTTTCAAACGACGGCGGCTTCTCTCTCAGGATCAGCAGATGCAGGTGCGTCGCTGAAGGATGAAAAATCAGATTTTATTCAGCCTATTCGGGGTATTTATAGCCTCGTCCACGCCCGCTTCGGGGGCGGTGACGTAGGGAGAGCGAGTCAGACTCTCATTGGTCGCGGGTTCATCCGCGCTCCCTCATAGGCTTAAGCAGTTCTCCGTGAGCGAACCAATGAGCGGCTAGCTAGCCTTCTCATGGTCTGCTGCAGCTGAACTGCGTTGACAATGGATACAAAATTATAGGATAATTTTTGGCTTCAATTTCTCAGAAAGATGGAATCTTTCCCGTAGCGTAAGCTAGCTTACGCAATACGAGAGAACCTCTCGTAAGAGAACCAATGTTGCCTCGCTGCTCTGCTGACGTCCTTGGCCATTAACTTTTCATGAAATGCTTTCTCGCTTCTTCAGTCTCTGACAGGTGTCATTGTCCTCATGAGTGCCAAAGCATGTCTTTAACTAGTCATTTCTCTCTTGCTCTGCCAGTGTCATGAAAAGCTTTGACTTTGCTTTACTGTTTCGCACTTAAATAAATTGATTCATGTAAGGAACAGATATTTTCTAGGCGGGGTCTTTGAGGGGAAAGGAAACAATGTTGTACCCATGATATTCACATGAACATTGTCAATATTGTGGTATTACAGAGACATGGAAACTAAATTACAGCACAAGTTCTTGTAATAGTTTATGACAGTTCCTGAGAGATGATATGATCCTGTCTAGAATGCGGGAGCTAATAATAAATAATTAAATGAATAAATGTTGTATCATGGAGCATTTGATGGTCATGAGAAGAGCAGGAACGAGGATATAAATACCCATCCCTTGATAAGATGACATTTCTTCTGAAGTTTGTTTACAGGAGCTACTTCATAATAGAGCTCCTTTATAATTAGCATATTACATGACGGCCTAATTCTGCATTACTACAATTACCATTATCTGGTTTAAGTTTTCATTTTATTTTCTGCTCTTCATGCTCCTCCTCAGGAATTGACAGCATTAATACCACAGTAAAGTGACAATGAGGTGTTTTGTGTAAATTGATGTTAGCAGCAGCTTTTCCCCTCAGGCTCCTCCCTGACAGTTCTTTATGCGGTTTCAAGATAATGTCTGTTCTTTTGATCAGGTTGCAATAAAAATACAACATTCATCAAACCCAGCCAAAATGGTGCTAACAATACTTGGCAGTCACCCAGCATGTCTGGTGAAAGCACAAGCAGGTGACTTTTTGTTTAGGGTCAAGACCCAAACCCTTAATGATTTGTTTGAGCATATTTTCCAGAGATGCACAAAATTGGACTCGAAAGAAGCACTCTTGATCAAAAGGTTTCTCTGTTAAAATTGGCTTTATTATAGTCATAAACCTTAACCTAAAAATGGGATTGTGGGTGTTTGTTAAAACAAAGGACATCTATGTTAAAAGAAAGAGAGCAGATCAGATTTAGAAACTACCACCTCCAGTTTTGTATTATTGAAATGAGAATAGTGCTCATTTCAGTAAAATCCCTTTCAGTTGTAGAACAAATTATGCTCCTAGAAGAAAACCTTCCCCTAGATATTCAGCCTGGTAATTGTCATTACGGCTTGGCCAATAAAAAAAAACATGCTGACTTCATCGAGCTTTGAGCTATGTATAATTTGACACTTGATAGAAACTACCAGTGACATTTGATTGATTTTTGGCCTATGGAGGCATTTTAGGAGGCCATCTGCTCATGAATAAAATAGCATGTTGGGGTTAATTTAGTAAAAATCTACTAGATTCATACAGAATGTCATTGAGTGACGATCCACTCTGGATTTTTGTATTGACTGTCAAAAATGCCCTTAATATAGAAACTGCTTGATTGTCCTGAAATAATGATATTGTTGAGAGAGAGTTTGTATTTTATTTACTTTAAAACATGACATTTTCACATCAGTAATTTCACACATCAATCATTTCACCAGCCTTTTTTATTTCTCCACAGTCTTCAAAACCAATGAGGAAACAGAGAGATGCTTTTAAAAACTCAATCGGAGATCAATTCATCATGATTCTTAAGTTCCAAGCAGTCATCACAATGGCAGACATTGTCTTTAGTGTCCGTCTAAACCCTCTCTCTCTCCACCTTGTTAAGTGTGTAATTCTCAGCTGACTAAGCAGCGTAGCAGAGAGGGCCAGTGTGATAGTGATTTAAGTATAAGCTCTAATACTTCAGCAGGATAGTACCGCAGAGATTCTGGCCTACTAATGATTGTGCTGTTTGTGTCTTTTTGCACATTAACTTCCCTCCGCTGACCGCTGCATGCAGATAACTGGGAGCAAAGTTGCGGTAAGTAGAACAATTATTTATTCGCTTTTGATTTGTTATAGTGCAATATTTCTCTGTCTTTGTCTTTCTCTTTCTCTCTCCCCCTCCTTTTTTATCTAGAATATCTGGAAAAGTAATTTCTATGGCTTTAGATTTTTATTTTATTTTCAGAATTAGGGTAGTTTATAGGCTATAATTTGAAAGTTCCCCTCCCAATCCCTGCATGCAAATTGCACATTTGGAAATGAGTGATTCCTCAATTGTGCTCTCCAAGAATAAACTAGAACCTTTTTTTGTTAGTTTAAGCAGTTTTTCTTTGAAATGGATCACTGCCTAACACATATTAGCATTTAAATATTGTAACACCAAGGATGAGCAATAGTTTTTAGGCAAATAATCATAATCTGTGATCTAATCTGTTTATTCTAATGTTCTGTATCTAAATGGGTTTCATTGTGTTCATTCTTCCCCCCAGACAGCATACTGAGAATGTATCACTTAATTAGATTTTCCCACACACACACACGTTCTGTGATTGAACAGTGGAAAAGAAATATTGAGTGCGCCCCCCTACCCCCATCCTATAAATACGTTCCATTTTGCAGTGGGACGTTCAGCACAACCCATTTGCAAAGCCATGTCTTTGTCCCAGTAACATTACAGCATGTCACTATTGTTTCTGAAATGTTCATAGCTGCTCGTGTTGTTATTGTCACTTATTTTCGCCCCTCGCCCCCACTTTCTCAAAAATGATGGTAATAATCTTTATAAATATATACTGTCTGGGAGATGGCAATGTTTCCTCATTTCACAGCTCCGTAATGCGGTAATTGCAGACTGGCTTTTACTATTTCTCACGTAGTGCGGTAGCATAGCCCATATGAGGCTGCTTGTTATTTGTTTTATTTTATTTATTTAGAGGGGCTCCGTTATTGCCTCCGCAAGTGTCACTTGTCATTTAAAATGCTGTTTTATTGTGTTGCTGGAGCTATGAGAAAGGCCTGTAGATGTACGTGAGGAAGCTTGAAGATAAGGAAGCACAGGTAAATGTTATTTACAATACAGCAATAAGCTGCCGCAATAAACCCATTTATTTGCAGCGAGATGGCCCGTTCATTCAATGCTTTCATGCTGCTTGGCGTAGAATTGTGTCGAGTGAAATTTCTATAACTTGTCAGCAATAAAACCTGCTTGATTTGATGAGCATGGAAGTATGTTTTGAATGTTGCATCATTTCTCAGGGCAGAGCAGGAAAGTTACTTTGGGATCGGCTTTATTGAAGAACTGTCTGACAGTGTGCACCCAAACAAGTCCATTCCTTTTGAAGTTTTTCACAGTTCAGAGGTTGCTGTACTTCCTGGCATTCCATCGGACTTCTCTGTGCACTTCCTGTAGATTGGGGAGTGTGGAGGTTTGCAGGGAAGCTGTCAGCTCTTTTATTCACCTTGTTTCTGTTTCTCTCGTTCCCAATATCCCACCTTTATTGGGTTTTATTGTGGAAGCCAGGTTCAGTGCGACCAAGATGATGCCCCCTTGCTGGGCAGATTGCGATTTTCACGCTGTCAATGTGGTTTGGAGGTAGACCGACCTGTCTGAGCCGCGTCTCCCTCAGGGATGAAATCTCTCCTGCAATCTCTCGCAGGGCTCAAATTCGCTGGTCAGCGTGTCCGCATGCTGCTGAGTCACATACACTTCAGCAGTTTGTATCAGCGCAGCTTGATGGTGATGATGATGATGGTGACCTTAGGGGGCGTACGCTGTGCACGCCGCCCCTCCGCGGTGTCCGATTCATCAGGAATGTTGTTGCTTTGATTGTCAGGCTAAGAATGATAGATTGTCTGTCGAAATGCCCACGCTTTATCGGCGTGGAATTGATGAACCCCTCTGTGAGGGATTGGAAGACCACGTCTCTCCGTGATTAAATAAAAAACAACCAGCACACAACAGCCAATCGTGTTTGGCCCTTAAGTCGGTTCTACTGTTACCTGTTAAGGTCACATGACTTGACCTGCAAAGCCTTTCTAGACCTCAGGAGGAGATCAGTAATCACACAGTCAGGCCAGCAGTTAGGAGAGACTGCCTGTTTCCACGGAAACATGGCGACATGCTCAGAGTTGTGGGTAGAGAGAGAGAGAGGAGCCGCTGAGACCTCAGGGACAGTCTGCTAGGGCTGTTAGAGTGCAGCTGCTCTCTGAGAATCCCTGGTATTGTCGGTGAGAAAATAATGGACAAAGCTTGTATTTTAGAAATGATTTAGCTTCTTTTCACATGGGACAAAGAACTTTCCTGGCCCTTTCTTGGGTGAAATGACATGGATCTTTTCGTTATGTTAAAGGGTATAGTACTTAAATACTCTCTTTGGAACCAAAGGGCCTTGAAAATCATATGTGAAAAAGAGCAAAACAATGGCGATCAAATATAACATTTGGCCATTAATTATTTTTTTAATTAATATTTTGCGCAAAACACAAAAGTTTCCCCATTAGTATCCAGGATTTTTGTACAGTCTGATATGGATATGATGCTTATGCTTATATGCTAATGCATTCAAGTCATGTTGGAAATATTGTTTTAAACAATCTTAAACAAACCTTTTCAGTGAGAAAAAATGGCAGATGCAATATCATTTTTTTTTGTAAATTTGTTCAAGTGAATGAATTCCCCGTTACATTAATTCCCCCCAGTTACAATAAAAATAGTTAGGTCACGTAATACAATAGTATTGTACAATTATGATATAGTAATATATACAAATTCTATTTATACAACACCTTCAATAATTAAAAAACAGAAAGCAAATGTACACCTGATGCACACCTAATCATTTTGTAGAAGTGGAGTTAAAAAATATTTTTGTGGAAAAAGTACATCATCTTGCTCCGACCAAAGTGACTTGAGTACACCTGACGTCATAACTCTTAAATCCAAACTTAGGATTGCACTTAACAATGAAATGTATCCTCCAAATGATGTTTATCAATTACATTGTCTGCTGATGATTTACCTTAGTGCCTCTAAAATGTCCTAAAAAGCTTCTTGTTGTGTTGTGAGTATATCACTTTCCTTCTAATTATTTCTTAATTTATGCTTCTTTCTATTATCTTTGCTGTGCACAGCATTATGGGTAATGTTGAGTATCCTATAAACTTTATAAATAGAAGAGCCTTTATAGTATAAAGGCTCTTCTATTTATATCCTATACAGCCTTTTGTTGTTGAATATTTAGAGGCAGAACAGTTCACATTTTGACTGACTTCTCTTCCTCTCCAATTACCTTCCCTACCCTTGCTTTTTAGTCTCCCCTTCGCTTCTATGTTATATTCCAGAATTTGTATTCCCAGGGTAATGAATAACCTTGGCATTTGTGTGTGTGCACCACTTGTTTCATCGGTATACTTTTACCCAACATACTCCTTTTCCAAGGCTCATCTATACCACAGCTGTACAGGCTCATTGTAAGCGCCTGTTTAAAGGCTTTTCTGCAGTGATGGTGCACTGCGTCCTCTTTCACTCGCTCTGCTCCTCGCTGGCACTGGCAAGCGTCTGTGGAGAGGGCCCTTTTAAACTAAGCTAAGTTTGAATAAAATCAAGGACAGCCAATCCCTACCTATGCCTCAGTCTGAAAGGGTCTCTTTATTTCAGTTTGACCATTAATGATAATTATGTACTGGAGTATGAACTGATTTGATAGGGAACATGTCCTTGGTGCTTTAAAAGACTTCCTAAGGAACAAATAAATCCAATAACCTTTCCCCCCCTTTGTTCCTGTTCATCGTTTTTATAGATTCATTTTAATTAGGTTGAAGGAATTGCACTTGTTCTATGTCATGGTTGTGTCTGTTGATTTTTATTATTTATTTATTTATTTATTTATTTATTGTTTAAATGTAGTTTTTATTTTTAGTAATTTTATGGGTTTTTGTCATTTCTTTTTTGTAGTTTTACTTTTTGTTAAGTAATTTTCTTTAGTAATTTTAGTACTAGTTCTATAATCTTTTTTAAACATGTTTCTAAGGAAATGAGAATGGCCAGTGAAAAATGCACAATCATTGTGAGTTTTGAGTGTTTGCCAGGGTTTTGCTAAGGTGTTCTGAATGGTAGTTAATGCATTGCTAAGCGGTTGCTTCTGGGTGGTTTTTAGGTGGTTGCATAATAAAGTTAGACATGAGCCTAATACATTTGCGTCCCTCCATTTGTGAAAGTCTGTGATTTTTCTTTTTCTTTTCTTTTTTCTTCTTCTTCTCCTTCAGGTGAAAATTGTTAGTCTGATTTCTTAGAAAAGTAATAGCACACCTCTCCTTAATGAGCTATACAATTTTGAGAAATGATTTATGCCTGTAGCACAATTGGTGGGGACGAGTTATGAAGTTTAATACTTAGCAATAGATTAGAAAAGGGTTTTCTTACCTAAGAAAAACACTACTAATAATGTGTTGGTATTAATTAGTTTGCAGTGAAAACTGAGGTAGGAGTCACACTAATTTTCTGCAGTAATTGACATCAAATTTACTTGGACTATTCCTTTAATGTGAGTTAATAGAAATGTAGCATATATGTTAGTAATTCACCTATATGGTTGATCCATGTTATAATAGAATACATTCTCACATAAAGGTCTTTAATTTCTGCCCCTTTTGCTTGGTTTCATCATAGAAGCTGATCAGATTTACTGAGTTGGTCCTGTGACTGTATCTCAGTGATCAACTCTGAGACCTGTGAGTTTTAGTTTTGATTGCGTCTCCAAGCTCAGGCATATTGAAGTTTCTCTGGGTTGAGATTGATACTAGCGCAATATTCATTGCGACACCTAACCTCATCTCCTGTGGGATCTCGACTGATGCTTCAGTGCTTGTTTGTACAACCACAACCTTGCATAAAATTTTAATTCCATTCAGTCAAGTACAATGCGATAGATTTACCTTTAATACCATTTCCAGTCTTTTCTGGGGCTGGAATTGCGTTTCACAGACCCAGACAGAGTCTAGATTTGTTGATTTCATATGGAAAACGGCAAGACATAAAGGTAGCGGTTATCTTATCAAACCTGAATATAAAGCAGTCCTACATTTTTCAGGATAGCCGACACTAATAAATGCCGTTTCTAACACCAGTCAGACAGTCTGACGTGCTCTCTCTCTCTTCGTACATTGTTATATCGCACACAAGCTCTCAGAAGTCTTTTGTAAGTCATGGCAGACCACACCATAAAGACAAATGTCTTGTCATATAGGACACGCAGTCTAGAAAGTGTGTAAAGAATTGTAACCTGATAGACTGGCGGCGTATGTCAATACCAGCTCCCACCGGTGACAGAAAAGGTCTCTTTGTTGGCTGACTGCTGCTGCATTATGCCACGTGGCCTTCTTTTCAATGGGAAACAAACAATCAGCACTCCAGCCTTCAAAAGAGGGGAACGGGATCTCATTATGATGAAGAGAAGATGAAAGGGAGCCAAGAGTGGACATGGTGTTCTCGTATTAAAGGGAAAAGAGATGGGCTCTGTTTGTGTGTAGGTGTGTGTGTGTGTGTGTGTGCAACGAGCTTTCTCGTGATTGTACGCCACTTCTGTATGAGAGGATCCCATTTGATGTTCACGCTGTGACTTGAGCGAAATATACGCAAGTCCTGTCTATCTTTCTTTTTTTAATTCCAGCGGTCCCTCCGTCCACCTAGATATTATTACCACCCTTCGTACTGCTCTTAGCTCCGGTTATGAGGTCAGGAGATTTGGTAAGGGCTTGTCCCGTCACTCTCCTTGACCACCTTTCAATGCCGTTACCTCACATTCTTGCCCTTTTTCCAGCCTTAGATGTGATGTATTTATAGCGCACAGCATATTTTAGACATCAGCGACATCACTTTAGCTGTACGAGTCCTGGCGTTATTTTTTTTTTGCTTAATGAAAGTTGGAGGATTGTGGTCTGTTTTTCTTTCTCAAAGTTTCTTCATTAACTTCGGGTGTTTAGGTCTGGCACTTGCTCCGTGGTTTCTGGACAGCGCTTTTCTTACAATTAGGGTAGTCTGCTAGATAATTTCACTTGAACCATAAAGCCATGAACACAGAAATATCCACATTTAATGTCACACGCAGACAGCTCAGGAACTGCGCTCGGGGAACAATATATTTGAATGCTCACGACTTCCCTATTCATTTAAGTTTTCTGCGTTTATTTCAGCCTTGAACTAATAAGAAGCTATCTCATTAGCTTATTGAGAGAGAGAATGAAGGGCGACATATGTCACTTTGAGTGATTTATGGCCCTTGATTGACCACGCCCCTTTTTCCCACGCTAAGCCCCGCCCCTTTTTCCCACGCTAAGCCCCGCCCCTTTTTCCCACGCTAAGCCCCGCCCCTTTTTCCCACGCTTAGCTCGCCCCCTTTTCCCACGCTTAGTCCCGTCCCCCTCCCACCCACTTCCGGAGAGATCATGTGACCGTGGGAATTCCCACGGTACGGAAACCCTCCCATTCGAACCGGTTCCGGAACCCCACCCATTCGAACCGGTTCCGGTCTGGGCACGTGTTGTACACCTGTTACGAGCACCTGTCTTGATCAATGTAAAAAATGTTCAAAATAATGGAAAAACATTCAAAACAATACATTTTCAATCCTTTTAAGAAGGATAGCAGAAAACAGAGATAGGTTTAGTGTTTTTTATATTAACATGTAGTGATTTAAAACCATTAAATCCATTTATATCATTAAAACATAGTAATGTTCCATTTTACATAAAACATCTGTTTTAAAAAAGTGTTTTCAATCACAATAATAACTAAAACAGCGTGTATTAAAATTATATCAAGTAAATAGTTATGTTTTCTTAAAACATCTAACATCGCTTGTATTAAAATTACATCAAACAAATAGGTCTAATATGTCTTCAGTGTTCACACACACTTGTAAGTTGTTTAAACTGCATTTCTTAAAGTTATCAAAGTGTTTTAGCTCTTAAAACATCTAACATCGGTTGTATTAAAACTATTTCTATCAAACATTTACAACTATTTTCTATCATACATTTAAAAAAGTTGTGTTTTTTCACAATAACACAGTGTTTAAAACTATTAAAATAACTTATATCATTAAGATACTATTGTCTTTAGTGTTCATACACGGCGCTAATATTAAAATTATATCAAGTAAATAGTTGTTTTCTTAAAACGTCTAAAACCTCGTGTATTAAAATTATATTATGCAAATACATCTAAAACAATAGTTCTATTTTTATCACACATTTAAAAAAGGTGTACTTTTCACATAACACTCAGTGATTAAAAACCATTAAGTCATTTTTATATCATTAAAACACAGTGTAGACCTTTACCTTTACACATTATTTAGTAAAATGTTCCATTTTACATAAACCATATGTTTTAAAAAAGTGTTTGCAATCACAATAATAACTAAAACAGCGGGTGTTTAAATTATATCATGTAAATAGTTTTTTACTTAAAACATCTAAAGACGGTTGTATTAAAATTACATCAAACAATAGTTCTATCTACATTTAAAGAAGGTGTGTTTTTCACAATAACGCACGGTGCTTAAAACTATTAAAACAATTTATATCATTAAGATACTATTGTCTTTAGTGTTCATACACATGAAAAAGTTTAAAAGTGTTTTCTTAAAGTTATCAAAATGCGTTAGCATTAAAAACATCTAAAACCGTCTGTATTAAAATTTTCTATCATACATTTAAAAAAAGTTGTGTTTTTCACAATAACACACAGTGCTTAAAACTATTAAAACAACTTATATCATTAAGATACTATTGTCTTTAGTGTTCATACACTCTGCTAATATTAAAATTATATCAAGTAAATAGTTGTTTTCTTAAAACGTCTAAAACCATGTGTATTAAAATTATATTATGCATATACATCTAATTACTATATTCGAAGTTGCACTTTCCACAATTACACATCGTTTAAAAATATTAAAATGTTGTATAAAGTTAAAATACACATATCTTTAGTGTTTCATACACTTGTAAAATGTTAAAACATTAATGAAAAAGTTTAAATTGTATTTTCTTAACGTTACCGAAATTTTCTAGCATTAAAACATCTAAAACAATGTGTAATGCAATTTTATATCAAACAATAGATCTATTTTCTATCATACGTTTTCTAAAATTAAAACATCAAACAATATTAAAGCATATTAAAACTTTATGTTAAAAATCACAGTATCAAAAACACATGCATATTAAAAAACTGACTTACGTTTTTACATCCACGCTTTGTTGTTAAAAGAAGAACAAAAGTAATCCTGTTTAAAGATTTAATCCACCAGCAAAGATACATCCAGCACCAGAGGGATTGTCCAAAGGTATTAATCCATCTCCAAAGGTATATCAAACTCCAAAACTTTAGAGATTTTAATTCACAAAGTTGTGTAAATGTAATTCCCCGGGAGCTCCGCGAAACACGTCTACACTCTTACATCCCAAAAGTTAGACTGACATCCGTGAGGTCTACAAAGCAGCCTGACATAGACTCCACCCCTAGACCCTCCCACAACAGGTGATGAGGCGTGGGAACTCGGTTCCCACGCGCACACACGCTCTCATCCCACGCGCACACACGCACACGCATACGTCACACAAGCACCCCCACATAATGAAAGAAGAGACATGCACCCATGCGATGCGCATGCGCGGACACACACACGCACACTCATGTTCCTCCCATAGGATAGGACAGGTCATTGTGTGTGCTTAAAAAGGAGGACGGATTCTGTGCACAATACTTGTGATCTTTATCCAACTAGAAATGGCCACCGCTGACCCTAAAACTCCTGAAAGGAACATCAATGATGTTATGGAGGATTTAACACTGGCTCCGAGGAAAAAACATGGACCATGTTTAACTCGATTTCTCCATGAGTTGACGGATCGTGTGAAGTATACTTTTCGTCTGTCCGGGGGACGTGCGTGCACTTACGAGTTTGACAAGGAATTACGCGAGGTCAGACTCATCAATATCGATGATGATGATTGTTTCACGTCGAAAATGAATGAAGATCCTGATCTGGTATTCACAGAAAAGGATTGGATTTTATTTTACAAAACTGTCTGGAGAGATTTGAAAGATGCCGGGAGCGAACCACTCTTTATTGCAGAGTGGTCTGGATTAAGTTTTGGCACAAGGTACCGTCTTCTCGCGGATCACGTCAACAAACATGCAGAAGACTACATCTACATTTTATGCACCGACTTTGTTCGAGACCCCCCGCAGTACTCTTGGCCTATCACGGAGGAGGAACATTTTAAATTTTACGATTTAAAGTTTATGTTTCAATGGAAAGATTTGCCGATATTGGAGGATATTTTCTCTAAAATCAATCAACTCTTCTCATGGGGGAATGCGTATGATAGGTACAAGAATATTAAAGTCCGTCTGTTCAATCCCGAATGGTGCACACCTTCCAGGAGAGGCGTTCATGTGTCTCCGCCTACATACTACAAACATTAAACGAGGATCCTGACAGACTGTCTCAAACCGTTGCACTGGATTATTGATGATGGTCATACATCGAAAAGGCATCATGACGGTGGATGATACGTCTAACGAAGTTATCGAATCAGATGAACACTGTATGGAAATTATTGAACGATTGGAATAATAGGTAGGGTAAAAAACTACTCACCTGTGTGTGTGTGTGCGACTATCAACGACATTCTGAACAGTTGTCTGAATGGAGATATATTATGTGTCTTTGTACGTATGTAACTGTTGTTTTTAAATTGTCAAGGAATGAATATCTCGATGTCTGTAAAATGAATGATATTACGTGTGAATACATGTTGGAGAAAAATTTATTTCGATGTTTGGATGATATTAAATTAATTCTGTGTATGTTGTAACCTTATACTTTTTTCTATTCTGAAATAAAAAATATAAAATTCATCCCATGTATGCCGGTACTTTTTTCTATTCTGAAATAAAATGTATAGACATGACTGAATGAATACATATTTAAAAAACTTTACTCAATTGTATTAATTTACGTGCTATGATGTATTATTTACCACTCTTTTATTTTTCCTTTTATAAGCGTTTTAACTCACATCTTCATTACCACATCATCTGATTATTTGTTTATCTTTCTGTATCAAACATACGCTTACGCTTTTACAACAGTCAAATCTAACATATTTGAAGAAAAACTAATACTTATCATAATAACGTAGTGTAGCCTATTAAAATGATGTATAAGTTAAAATACACTGGTCTTAGCCTTTTTTAAACATTTGTGAATGTTAAAACGCTAAAAGGCCGGTGGTCAGCCATTTACAGAAAAGTAAAACAAGTTAAGACTTTTTCATTACAAAAACGATACATTTATCTTTCACACATTGTTCGTAAAACTGTTAATATCATAAAATATCAATCTGTGCGATGGTGTTAAGTCAAATGGAGAGTTTATTCTATATACCAGAATTCACTCTACTCTAATTAAAATAACGAGCAACTTCACCTCTTTTTAAAATATTTTTATATCTGCCTTAACTCGCGTACTCCAAACTGATTATTTGTTTATCTTTCTGTATCAAACGCACACTTACGTTTTTACAACAGTCAAACCTAACATATTTGAAGAAAACTAATACTTTTCATAATAACGTAGCGTACCCTATTAAAATGACGTATAAGTTAAAATACAGACTTATTAGCATTTTAAACATTTGTAAAATGTTAAAACGTTTAAAGGTGAGTGCTCAATCATTTACAGAAAAGTAAAAACAAGCTAAGACTTTTTCATTACAAAAGATACATCTATCTTTCACACATTATTCGTAAAAAAGTGTTACATTATACGTAAATCATCTTTACACATACTAGTCTACTATAAATAAACTAGCCACAACCTTTTAACCAATCACAGGTAGACCCAACACGCACCCACGCATGTGCAAGCACAGACTCCTTAATGTCTGAGCGTGCTGTGCCACATACAGATGCTATTTTTCCCTCCTGATGAGGTGTGAGATCTAGGAATTACTTTATAACACATAGTTATCTAAAAAAAGCTAGGAGATAGTCTTATACCGTTCTGTAGTATTCGTAAAACAGTTACGATTTACATAAAATATCATTCAGTGCGAAGCTGTTAAGGCTAATTCAACATCTAAATGTATAATTTATCACTCTTTTAATTTTCCTATTATAAGTGTTTTAACTCACATAACCATTAGCTACTACGTCTGATTATGTGTTGGTCTTTCCGTATCAAGCACACACGTATACGTTTTTAAATCGGACAAATAGATCTAATTCATTGAAGTTACTTTACACAATTACACATAGTTTAAAAGTATTAAAATGATGTATAAGTTAAAATACACAGGTCTTAGCCTTTTTAAACATTTATGAATGTTAAAACGCTAAAAGGTCGGCGGTCAGCCATTTACAGAAAAGTAAAACAAGTTAAGACTTTTTCATTACAAAAAAGATACATTTATCTTTCACACATTGTTCGTATAACTGTTAATATCATAAAATATCAATCTGTACGATGGTGTTATGTCAAATGGAGAGTTTATTCTATAGGGTTATATCAGATCGTAGTACTTTATCACACTATTTTATTTCCCATACATATATGAAAATTGCACAGAGTTTACATGTTGTTTTAAAATCACCATTATTTTAATGTTTAAAATTTAAAAACAGGGCAAGAAATTATTAATTGGAATGGAATAATGATTTATTTCGCACGGTAGGCCTAAGCTGTAACTTTTACAGTCATGTTAATCATATTTAACATATTTATATTTTCTATTTAACACTTTTAAACGTCTTTAAATGGCTTTCTTTATTATCCAATGTTTCTGCTAAGTTTATGAGAATCACTTTGAATTTTCTTTTTGACAAAATGTGTTACAGTCAATACTGCATTCACGGATCAAAATCACTCATACCATAATAATCTAAAATCTAAATATATCACCGTTTTCGTTTTTTATAACATATAATAAGCCACACGTTTCATGTTTATCTTCGAAACGAACAAGTATACTTTCAAGTCAAAGTAGAAAATTTAAGGTAATCATTGCACGATTGTTACTATCCGTAAAATAATTGAAAATGTTTATCGTGAGGCCTGTCATGAGTGATCACTATTAAACTTCATGTCAGTCTTGCAACCATATCACGATGATGCTTCTGCCATCTATCAGTTGAAAATTGTAATTGTTATGTTATTATGAAACGAATGACAATCGAATCTTTTCCAGCTTATGGCACAGCCGTAGTTATATTTATTTGTCAGATCGATGATTTTAAGTGTTTGATCCACACACACACACACACACACACACACACACACACACACATACACACACACACACACACACACACACACACACACACACACACACACACACACACACACACACACACACACACACACACACACACACACACACACACACACACACACACACAGACACAGGACTCCAGAGAGTCTGCCGTAGCATGGGGTCATCATGCTGATTATACTGTATGTGCTAATTTGATCTCCTTATGGTGAATGTAAGAAATATTTTATTGCTCCGGTTATCTGTAGAAGTTGAAACTACTGGGGTCGTTTGTCATATGTTTTCTAGTTGTAAATCAGATGTCATACAGAGATGAAAGGCCTTCTTTGAAAAATGTGTGCGGGAAGAGGGGGGTGTTTGAAAAATGTCATACGCGTTTCTTTAAAAGATCCGGAGTAGTCTATTTCATTTAGGCTAAATACGTTACCGTGTACGGATAGGGGTCGCTGAATCGATCTACAAAGACATGGCTGAATTCCATCAAGGTACATTAACCATATCTCTTATTTGAACAAAAACCGAAATGTATAATGAATGATTGTTAGAATAACGTACATTCTTCACTCTTATCAACACTATACAGATGCTGTATTACCTGATCCATCCGGCGAAGATAATCTAGAACAACTCATGGATGACCTTTGTGAGTATTTTCATAAAATATGTTCAGTTTTATAATTTATTGAAATGACTACGGCACTAATATATGTTTGTTGTTGAATTAGATCACATTGCTTTTCCGGATGGCGTTTCATCGGCCGATTTTTTACAAGCTAATACTTATAACGATAATCCTGTAGAAGAGGATATCGACGAAAATGACGCATCACACAATCCTGTTTGTGTTCAAGTATATGAGGATGTCACACCCTGGGGTAGTCCAGAACAGTCGGTACATGATCAGCCAGATAATTCACCCCCGGCGCCTAATACTGATGGTTTGTGCGACACGAGTCATTCTAGAACGTGTACGAATCTACGACCTTTAGGTCAAGGAATAAAGAGACTTCGTGAAATTTATGGTGAATATGACAACGGCGTACGATTAGAGTATCCTAGCGAAGGTGGGTGGTGACTATTGTATTTGTCTTACTGTATTTATTAATTCATCTAACCTATCTTATTTTTAATCGATACGTTTAAAATAATAAATGAATATTATTTTTCCAGAACAAAGCACCACGGATGGTTGCACATCCACAAACGTTTACAAGAAAGGACTTTTAAATTTACAACCAAACTCTACCTCATGCACCACCTCATGCTGGATAACGGTAAGAAACTATATTTTACAACATATTTTTAATCTAATAAATAATGAATCTAATATTTATTAATATATTTCACCTAGGACAAGATTACGATGAAAGAGGTTTAAACACTTTCATGGATTCACAAACAGCAGCGCTAGATGCACTTGACTCCGAACAGAATTCATCAGACAGTGATGATTCCGTACTGGGATCTGAAGGAACATCCAGACCATTGTACAGTGACAGAGGTCATCACAGACCCACTCATGAGACACTACAAGGTGTTAATAGAGTTTTTTCGAGAATTTTAGATGTTGTAACACGTCCGTTAACGTATCAACAAACCGAGGCGATTGTAGCTGAATCCGCGGGGAGTATCGTAACACTTCTAAACAATGTAATACAGCAACAGTGTCAGCACACTCAGGGTTTAAGGAGTGTTATGGATTTGCTTGGTACATGTCGTGAGGAGGGAATGGACGCTAACACACAATTGCGTAATGAATTATTGCTAGTTCGTCAAGAGATTGAGGTGGTAAGGGGTCAACTTTTAACTGTAGTCCTAACACTAATCTCTGAGAGATTGAACATTCTGCAAAGTTTGATGTAACTACATGGTGTCTTTATGAAATGATGTGACGGTACCATTATTGTTTTTACATGTGTTCGTTATTATTTACAGGTGGTTGTTATTATTTTACTGTTTACTGTAATTCATTTGTACGTGTTACAAGTTGACCTATGTGTAATTGTATTAACATTGATGGTTTGAGATTGTATTTCCTGCTAAATAAATCATTATTCCATTCCAATTAATAATTTCTTGCCCTGTTTTTAAATTTTAAACATTAAAATAATGGTGATTTTAAAACAACATGTAAACTCTGTGCAATTTTCATATATGTATGGGAAATAAAATAGTGTGATAAAGTACTACGATCTGATATAACCCTATAGAATAAACTCTCCATTTGACATAACACCATCGTACAGATTGATATTTTATGATATTAACAGTTATACGAACAATGTGTGAAAGATAAATGTATCTTTTTTGTAATGAAAAAGTCTTAACTTGTTTTACTTTTCTGTAAATGGCTGACCGCCGACCTTTTAGCGTTTTAACATTCATAAATGTTTAAAAAGGCTAAGACCTGTGTATTTTAACTTATACATCATTTTAATACTTTTAAACTATGTGTAATTGTGTAAAGTAACTTCAATGAATTAGATCTATTTGTCCGATTTAAAAACGTATACGTGTGTGCTTGATACGGAAAGACCAACACATAATCAGACGTAGTAGCTAATGGTTATGTGAGTTAAAACACTTATAATAGGAAAATTAAAAGAGTGATAAATTATACATTTAGATGTTGAATTAGCCTTAACAGCTTCGCACTGAATGATATTTTATGTAAATCGTAACTGTTTTACGAATACTACAGAACGGTATAAGACTATCTCCTAGCTTTTTTTAGATAACTATGTGTTATAAAGTAATTCCTAGATCTCACACCTCATCAGGAGGGAAAAATAGCATCTGTATGTGGCACAGCACGCTCAGACATTAAGGAGTCTGTGCTTGCACATGCGTGGGTGCGTGTTGGGTCTACCTGTGATTGGTTAAAAGGTTGTGGCTAGTTTATTTATAGTAGACTAGTATGTGTAAAGATGATTTACGTATAATGTAACACTTTTTTACGAATAATGTGTGAAAGATAGATGTATCTTTTGTAATGAAAAAGTCTTAGCTTGTTTTTACTTTTCTGTAAATGATTGAGCACTCACCTTTAAACGTTTTAACATTTTACAAATGTTTAAAATGCTAATAAGTCTGTATTTTAACTTATACGTCATTTTAATAGGGTACGCTACGTTATTATGAAAAGTATTAGTTTTCTTCAAATATGTTAGGTTTGACTGTTGTAAAAACGTAAGTGTGCGTTTGATACAGAAAGATAAACAAATAATCAGTTTGGAGTACGCGAGTTAAGGCAGATATAAAAATATTTTAAAAAGAGGTGAAGTTGCTCGTTATTTTAATTAGAGTAGAGTGAATTCTGGTATATAGAATAAACTCTCCATTTGACTTAACACCATCGCACAGATTGATATTTTATGATATTAACAGTTTTACGAACAATGTGTGAAAGATAAATGTATCGTTTTTGTAATGAAAAAGTCTTAACTTGTTTTACTTTTCTGTAAATGGCTGACCACCGGCCTTTTAGCGTTTTAACATTCACAAATGTTTAAAAAAGGCTAAGACCAGTGTATTTTAACTTATACATCATTTTAATAGGCTACACTACGTTATTATGATAAGTATTAGTTTTTCTTCAAATATGTTAGATTTGACTGTTGTAAAAGCGTAAGCGTATGTTTGATACAGAAAGATAAACAAATAATCAGATGATGTGGTAATGAAGATGTGAGTTAAAACGCTTATAAAAGGAAAAATAAAAGAGTGGTAAATAATACATCATAGCACGTAAATTAATACAATTGAGTAAAGTTTTTTAAATATGTATTCATTCAGTCATGTCTATACATTTTATTTCAGAATAGAAAAAAGTACCGGCATACATGGGATGAATTTTATATTTTTTATTTCAGAATAGAAAAAAGTATAAGGTTACAACATACACAGAATTAATTTAATATCATCCAAACATCGAAATAAATTTTTCTCCAACATGTATTCACACGTAATATCATTCATTTTACAGACATCGAGATATTCATTCCTTGACAATTTAAAAACAACAGTTACATACGTACAAAGACACATAATATATCTCCATTCAGACAACTGTTCAGAATGTCGTTGATAGTCGCACACACACACACAGGTGAGTAGTTTTTTACCCTACCTATTATTCCAATCGTTCAATAATTTCCATACAGTGTTCATCTGATTCGATAACTTCGTTAGACGTATCATCCACCGTCATGATGCCTTTTCGATGTATGACCATCATCAATAATCCAGTGCAACGGTTTGAGACAGTCTGTCAGGATCCTCGTTTAATGTTTGTAGTATGTAGGCGGAGACACATGAACGCCTCTCCTGGAAGGTGTGCACCATTCGGGATTGAACAGACGGACTTTAATATTCTTGTACCTATCATACGCATTCCCCCATGAGAAGAGTTGATTGATTTTAGAGAAAATATCCTCCAATATCGGCAAATCTTTCCATTGAAACATAAACTTTAAATCGTAAAATTTAAAATGTTCCTCCTCCGTGATAGGCCAAGAGTACTGCGGGGGGTCTCGAACAAAGTCGGTGCATAAAATGTAGATGTAGTCTTCTGCATGTTTGTTGACGTGATCCGCGAGAAGACGGTACCTTGTGCCAAAACTTAATCCAGACCACTCTGCAATAAAGAGTGGTTCGCTCCCGGCATCTTTCAAATCTCTCCAGACAGTTTTGTAAAATAAAATCCATCCTTTTCTGTGAATACCAGATCAGGATCTTCATTCATTTTCGACGTGAAACAATCATCATCATCGATATTGATGAGTCTGACCTCGCGTAATTCC
The DNA here is from genome assembly GCA_036326025.1 of Chrosomus eos. Classification (NCBI taxonomy): domain Eukaryota; kingdom Metazoa; phylum Chordata; class Actinopteri; order Cypriniformes; family Leuciscidae; genus Chrosomus; species Chrosomus eos. Next base: position 16,238,391 of record CM070835.1, on the reverse strand, counting down.
TTGTCAAACTCGTAAGTGCACGCACGTCCCCCGGACAGACGAAAAGTATACTTCACACGATCCGTCAACTCATGGAGAAATCGAGTTAAACATGGTCCATGTTTTTTCCTCGGAGCCAGTGTTAAATCCTCCATAACATCATTGATGTTCCTTTCAGGAGTTTTAGGGTCAGCGGTGGCCATTTCTAGTTGGATAAAGATCACAAGTATTGTGCACAGAATCCGTCCTCCTTTTTAAGCACACACAATGACCTGTCCTATCCTATGGGAGGAACATGAGTGTGCGTGTGTGTGTCCGCGCATGCGCATCGCATGGGTGCATGTCTCTTCTTTCATTATGTGGGGGTGCTTGTGTGACGTATGCGTGTGCGTGTGTGCGCGTGGGAAGAGAGCGTGTGTGCGCGTGGGAACCGAGTTCCCACGCCTCATCACCTGTTGTGGGAGGGTCTAGGGGTGGAGTCTATGTCAGGCTGCTTTGTAGACCTCACGGATGTCAGTCTAACTTTTGGGATGTAAGAGTGTAGACGTGTTTCGCGGAGCTCCCGGGGAATTACATTTACACAACTTTGTGAATTAAAATCTCTAAAGTTTTGGAGTTTGATATACCTTTGGAGATGGATTAATACCTTTGGACAATCCCTCTGGTGCTGGATGTATCTTTGCTGGTGGATTAAATCTTTAAACAGGATTACTTTTGTTCTTCTTTTAACAACAAAGCGTGGATGTAAAAACGTAAGTCAGTTTTTTAATATGCATGTGTTTTTGATACTGTGATTTTTAACATAAAGTTTTAATATGCTTTAATATTGTTTGATGTTTTAATTTTAGAAAACGTATGATAGAAAATAGATCTATTGTTTGATATAAAATTGCATTACACATTGTTTTAGATGTTTTAATGCTAGAAAATTTCGGTAACGTTAAGAAAATACAATTTAAACTTTTTCATTAATGTTTTAACATTTTACAAGTGTATGAAACACTAAAGATATGTGTATTTTAACTTTATACAACATTTTAATATTTTTAAACGATGTGTAATTGTGGAAAGTGCAACTTCGAATATAGTAATTAGATGTATATGCATAATATAATTTTAATACACATGGTTTTAGACGTTTTAAGAAAACAACTATTTACTTGATATAATTTTAATATTAGCAGAGTGTATGAACACTAAAGACAATAGTATCTTAATGATATAAGTTGTTTTAATAGTTTTAAGCACTGTGTGTTATTGTGAAAAACACAACTTTTTTTAAATGTATGATAGAAAATTTTAATACAGACGGTTTTAGATGTTTTTAATGCTAACGCATTTTGATAACTTTAAGAAAACACTTTTAAACTTTTTCATGTGTATGAACACTAAAGACAATAGTATCTTAATGATATAAATTGTTTTAATAGTTTTAAGCACCGTGCGTTATTGTGAAAAACACACCTTCTTTAAATGTAGATAGAACTATTGTTTGATGTAATTTTAATACAACCGTCTTTAGATGTTTTAAGTAAAAAACTATTTACATGATATAATTTAAACACCCGCTGTTTTAGTTATTATTGTGATTGCAAACACTTTTTTAAAACATATGGTTTATGTAAAATGGAACATTTTACTAAATAATGTGTAAAGGTAAAGGTCTACACTGTGTTTTAATGATATAAAAATGACTTAATGGTTTTTAATCACTGAGTGTTATGTGAAAAGTACACCTTTTTTAAATGTGTGATAAAAATAGAACTATTGTTTTAGATGTATTTGCATAATATAATTTTAATACACGAGGTTTTAGACGTTTTAAGAAAACAACTATTTACTTGATATAATTTTAATATTAGCGCCGTGTATGAACACTAAAGACAATAGTATCTTAATGATATAAGTTATTTTAATAGTTTTAAACACTGTGTTATTGTGAAAAAACACAACTTTTTTAAATGTATGATAGAAAATAGTTGTAAATGTTTGATAGAAATAGTTTTAATACAACCGATGTTAGATGTTTTAAGAGCTAAAACACTTTGATAACTTTAAGAAATGCAGTTTAAACAACTTACAAGTGTGTGTGAACACTGAAGACATATTAGACCTATTTGTTTGATGTAATTTTAATACAAGCGATGTTAGATGTTTTAAGAAAACATAACTATTTACTTGATATAATTTTAATACACGCTGTTTTAGTTATTATTGTGATTGAAAACACTTTTTTAAAACAGATGTTTTATGTAAAATGGAACATTACTATGTTTTAATGATATAAATGGATTTAATGGTTTTAAATCACTACATGTTAATATAAAAAACACTAAACCTATCTCTGTTTTCTGCTATCCTTCTTAAAAGGATTGAAAATGTATTGTTTTGAATGTTTTTCCATTATTTTGAACATTTTTTACATTGATCAAGACAGGTGCTCGTAACAGGTGTACAACACGTGCCCAGACCGGAACCGGTTCGAATGGGTGGGGTTCCGGAACCGGTTCGAATGGGAGGGTTTCCGTACCGTGGGAATTCCCACGGTCACATGATCTCTCCGGAAGTGGGTGGGAGGGGGACGGGACTAAGCGTGGGAAAAGGGGGCGAGCTAAGCGTGGGAAAAAGGGGCGGGGCTTAGCGTGGGAAAAAGGGGCGGGGCTTAGCGTGGGAAAAAGGGGCGGGGCTTAGCGTGGGAAAAAGGGGCGTGGTCAATCAAGGGCCATAAATCACTCAAAGTGACATATGTCGCCCTTCATTCTCTCTTTATTGGGTAGGAGTCAAAGAGATGCTACCATTTTACTTGGTTGATTCCATTGATAAGATTTTCCCTTGCTTAAAACCCCGTCGTCTCCCTCCGAGACTCCCTGTGGCCCCGTTGGCAAATCACAGCACTAATAAGGTGTGGCGCTTGTCTCGTGGCTGCACATTTTATGGTCGTCATCCTTGGACGCTCAGCAGTGAGCCGTCATTATCTGCTCATCAAACACACTTTAAGCACTTCCCCAAATGGCCAAGCCTAACAATTCGTGGTTTGATCAAGGATGGGTCACAAACCGTTTAGTCTGCCTTGCACTTTTTTCTCAAGGGGGCTCTGGAGAAATAGACCCTTCAAAATGGCTGCGTTTTAGTTTTATTTGTTCATGATTATGTTCCTGGAATGTCAGCTTCTCCTGGTTGTTTCCTCTTGCTTTGTTCAGTGTATTTATAGCGGACACGCCGTTTGGAAGTTTTCAGTTTGTCTTGTTTTGCATGTGTATAAATCCATATGATTAACTGTCCATTGTCTGAGAGACTAGAAGTTGGAGGAGACCGAGATGGTGCAGTACATTCCTTGAGAAAATCCCAACACCCACTAGATGGCAGTAAGTATCTTTAAATCTAAGTTAGTGTGTGAGAGATGGAGAAAAAAACCCCACATTGTTGCCATGGAATTGACCTAATGGGTTTTTCTCAGACCTGCACAGCACTGTTTTTTTTTTTTTACTACTATGCCATTTGTTAGAGGTTTGGTCTTTGAAGAGGGGAAATAATTGTTAAACCTACCGACAGTATTCAGATGGACTTTGGCTAGATTGATGATTTTACTTTATCAAGTAAAGTCAAAGTTTACTTTTTTTGTGCGTTAAAATTTCCTAAGCTGATGGATGTAGATAGGCTGCTGTTTTTTTTCTCCTTCTAGCGACCTGGTATTGGAGATGGACGTTTGGTGGCTCGAGCTGCCTCGCCCCTCATCGACATCCTGCTTATGCAATCACATCTGAATAATTTATACTGCCTCCTCTGCTCTCATCATGTCATAAAACATGCTGCTGACAACACGTTGTCAAACTAATTCCATTCAACTAGCTCTTCTTGAAGTAACACATGTTCATGCAAAGTCTAACTGTACTGTTTGCAGGTCTCTTCTCTTCTGTTTTCATCTCGTCTCTTGGCATATATTTTGTGAATTTTTCCTCGTCGGCCAATTTCAGAGTGGTTGAGGTGTTTGTTTTATTCTCTCTCATCCACATATGCTGCCCCTCCACCTTTCCCTGTTTCAGGTGCTCTTTCTAACACTGCACATTAATTTTTAAACTTAGCCATATGCTATCGCTTCTTTCTTTGGGTAACTCTGCCAAATCAAATCAGGACAGATATAAAGTCTTAATATAAATACAGATTTCCCCACACACAGATCAGATCAATAGATTGACCACTTGTGGTGGCCACATTCTCCTACGCTGTTGACGTAGTGTAAACAGTGCAGCGCTTCGGGGTTCTAATAATGAGCCTACGTTCTGACGTAGAACCCAGAAGTGCTGCACTGTTTACACTACGTCAATAGCGTAGAAGAATGACGTGGAAGAGAAGAGATTATTGAATAAAATTGTTGTTTTAGGTTTTTTTTGCAACAACTATTCTCGTCGCTTCATAATATTAAGGTTGAACCACTGTTGTTACATAGACTGTTGTAACAATGTTTTTACTACGGCCTTGAAAGTTGCAATGACGTTGCTGTCAATGGAGGAACAGAAAGCTCAGATTTCATCAAAAAATCTTCATTTGTGTTCCGAAGATGAACAAAGGTCTTACGGGTTTGGAACGACATGAGGGTGAGAAATTAATGACAGAATTGTTTTGGTGAACTAACCCCCTTAAGTGTGTCTCCGACATTATTCTGCACTCCATTTAGGTATAAAACTAATGGTGGTTATAAAATAGAGCATGCTGTGAGCTGTTACTATTCTGTTTTCAAAGATGAACAGATAACTTTAGTTACTTGGGCATTGCTGTAAATTGAAATTTCGCGTTCTACACCTGTTTGTGTGTTGCCTGTTTTACGCTGGAAAGACTTCAAATGTACTATCTATTTTTGGATGTCGGCCATTCTAACCATCTATATCCAAGTCTGCCTGTAGAACAAAAGAGAAGGCAACGGTAGAAAAGAGAGCTGATATCATATGCCAATTACACTCGCAAGATTTTCAACTTTCTGTTATAAATGAGCTAAGGCTGCTAAAATTGTCATTTGAATTATGCCTTTCATCTCCCTATGGCTTTTATTTAAGCAGATCAGTTCAAGCCTCCAGTTAATGTTTTTTCTTTCCTGTTTGCATTTCTGAACATGCAGTACAATGGTAATGAATTCCACCATTTTAAAACCAATTACAGTTGTTGGCCTTTTTTACACTCTTTGTCACTGTCTCTGTAGAGTAGGGCTGCTGGAGTGTCGACTACAGATGATCTGGATTCTTTTTGAGCTATTCCCAAAACTTAGCATGCTAATGCTATTCTTTTGGCATTACCATAACTTTTTTTTTCTCTCACCTGGAATTTTTTGGGGTTTTGTTTTTGTTTGTCAGGTTGGCATATATAAATCATTCGAAAAAAAAAAAAAAAACCTTTGTATTTAGTGTTACGCCATCATTTAAATAAAGAATCCTATGAAGAAAAATTGGAAGAATCTGCTAATATACTGATATATACTTGCATCTCCAGAAGTGTCTAAACAAATTATAAAGTATACGCTATATTTATATGCAAGTCGCATATTTGAAGTCTAAATAACTACGTTCTTGTCTAAAAAACTCTTAAAACTGCAATCCATGATACAAGAACAGTAGTATTTGTAAAATGATGGTGGTTTGATCATCCGAAATGCTGCAAGTGGTGACACTGGTAGACATGGCTGAAAGGCTCTCAGCCAATCAGAATCAAGAACCTGAATGAACTTTAAGTATAAATATTAGAGGTGGGCATAGATTATTTTTTTTAATCTAGATTAATTTTGAAATTAATCTAGATTAAAATGGCTCATTTGAATTCTCCCGAAGGCATTCAGAATATGTGTGCTACCCAAATAATGACTAAAAAGTCTTCCTCGCGTAGGGATGTGCATTTCTGCCAAAAATGCCATTCGGCAATCGAGGAGCAAAAGTCGAATATCGTTAAAAAACAAAACAAAAAAAACGCAATTGTGATACCCATGAAAAATGAGTACACAATATGGTTGTATGAAAATTTGTATATATAATATTCCTCTTCTATACCCTTTAATATGGACATTCATGAAGGAATTTTTGTTTTTTTACATTTTGCATGGACACTTAAAAAAGAGACTTTTATTTTGACATGGGATCACGTTTACGGGCTATCTCTGCAGCCTCCGCTGATATTAGGCTTGTTCGACTTCATGCAGCTCTGCGCAGACCGATCGGTGGCTGACTTGAAACAGTGCATGCCGGTTAGAAATTTTGTCCGACTTGATGCAGCGCTGACTCCACATGACTGTGACGTATGCTAACAAAACACCGCGAGAGCGTTTCGAGAGCAGCCGCAGGATTCAACCAGCGCAGATTCTCAAGAGCGGCTGCACATGTTCTGATGACGACACAGCTGATCCACGATTGGCCGGATTCACTGCATGACAAAGATCACGTGTGTTTCGTGTTTATTCGGTTTATTCTCACACGTCTTTAGTTCCACTAAAGCTCAGAAATCATTTTTTATAACAGTAAACACTCTTTTCATGTAGTCGCGATGTATTGTATTATGTTTATCAAAATAAAACTGATTAAAAAACGTTGATTCCACTTCATTGATAGTAACTGTAGACTTATGTTGAACTTTATTCTTGTTCAAACAGACGCTGTATGAAGCAGTACATAAAGTATTGAATGAAAATGTCTCTGAAACATCTGTGTATTTTGCAAATATTGCATTTATTTCACTTCAGCTGTGGTAAAGTATACAAACACCACGTGAGCGTTCACTACGGGAACCAGAAAGTGTCCGACTTCACGTCTCCATTTGCAGCTCCTCCCCGCCTGCATGCGGCTAGTCTCGCCGATCGCTTACATCCAGCCCCAGCCGATGTCGAACACACCTATTAGGTGAAATAAATGCAATATTTGCCAAATGCACAGATATTTCAGACACATTTAATAGTTTACTGCTTCATACAGCATCTATTTGAACAAGAATAAAGTTCAAAATAAGCCTATTTCAATGAAGTGGAGTCAACGTTTTTTAATCAGTTTTATTTTGATAAACATGACACAATAAACATCGCGACTACATGAAAAGACTGTTTACTGTTATAAAAAACTGATTCGTGAGCTTTAGTGGAACTAAAGGAATGAGAATAAACACGAAACGCACGTGATCGTTGTCATGCAGTGAATCCGGCGAATCGTGGAACAGCTGTGTCGTCATCAGAGCTCCCGCAGCCGCTCTTCAGAAGCTGCGCTGGCTGAGTTCTCCGGCTACTCTCGAATCGCTCTCGCGGTACTTTGATGGCATACGTCACAGTCATGTGGCGTAGGCGCTGCATCAAGTCGGACAACATTTCTAACCGGCATGCACTGTTTCAAGTCAGCCGCCGATCGGTCTGCGCAGAGCTGCATGAAGTCGAACACACCTATTGAGAATGAGGAGTCACGTGCCGATTTGGGCGGGGTCTGAGCCGGTCGGCCATGATGGGAGGAGACGCTATCGGTTGCCAGGGGCAACGCCTTCAGAACTTCACAGAGGCGCGACTAAACATGCCAGAAATAGCGAGAGAGAGAGACAGCACAGCGCAGTATTTGTTTACATTTCAGCGATACACGACAGTGTCTTCGGAAGATATGGAGAAGGAAGAGAAATGAAAGGAGTTCTATTGGGTTTATAACAATGCTAGCCAGCTTAGAGAAACTGATTGTCGATAAACTGACAGCAGCAACAGTGAGCAAAGCATGATTTCAAAAGCAGTTCAGCACAGTACACCTTTTATTTAACACAAACGAACGAAATGAATACTCTGTTATTCAACTAGAGTTGTTTAATTTGTTATAGATATATCTGTACCGCGAAATGTTTTAAAAAGACACTTTTTTTAATGACGTATGATTCGCATTGACAGGGGAATGTCCTGTCCGCCTAACGTTGCAAATGCACGTATCTGATTTATATCAGATTTATTTCCACATATGAATGAGGCCTGAAACATCAAGTATGACTGAATTCTCACAGTTTAATGTTACAGGTTTTAGGGTTTCTCTTGCACCCAGCCGCAGCAGAATTGTTCATAAGCTTCTAACGTTAATGACTTAAAGCTTCTGAACTCTTGCATTGTGTGGGCAGTAACGTTAGGCACTGATACCATAAACCAGGTAATTGACCATGTCAGGGTATGTGAAAGGTGGTAGTGCTTTGGGTCTTTCGTCCATTCTGTAGCAGGTCGTACGTGTCCATACTGTATATGTTGATGTCAACTAGTTTCTCTAAATGACGCTGCTTAGTGTTGTTATTTAGTCTCTCCCGATAGAGACCCTTTCCTTTTGCTTCATTTATTCCCAAGAAACTGTGCCTTATCGCAAAAATGCAAATAAATATCAAGCTGCTCTCCTTCTCTGTCACTATTTCTCTCGGGCTCACGGTCGAAGTAACCATGACAACGGATAGCGTATCCTCCCAAAATGGCGGATCCTTCCCACAATGCAACGCGGAGTTATACGCGTGACGTCACCTTCTCATTCTCAATCATACAGAGGAGCTGGCAGAGAACAGACGTGATTCCCGACTCTCTTCTTTCTTTACTGTATTTTCAGTAATCTGACTAATGGGTCTCCGGAGGTGGGGCCTGCAACACAATAATAATAATAATAATAATTCGTTACATTTATATAGCGCTTTTTCTGGGACCTCAAAGCGCTTTACATGGAAGAGGGGGAAACTCCTCAACCACCACCAATGTGCAGCATCCACCTGGATGATGCGACGGCAGCCATATTGCGCCAGAACGCTCACCACACACCAGCTTACTGGTGGAGAGGAGACAGTGATGAAGCCAATCAGTTTATGGGGATGATTAGGAGGCCATGATGGACAGAGGCCAATGGGCAAATTTGGCCAGGATGCCGGGGTTACACCCCTACTCTTTATCGAAGGACATCCTGGGATTTTTTATGACCACAGAGAGTCAGGACCTCGGTTTAACGTCTCATCCGAAGGACGGTGCTTTTTAACAATACAGTGTCCCTGTCACTACACTGGGGTGTTAGGACCCACACAGACCACAGGGATAGCACCCCTACTGGCCTCACTAACACCTCTTCCAATGACAGAAAGGGACGCCAATTTCATCTTTAGCGATTTGTCATCAAACCAACTGTTTATTAATTGAACAAGTAACATGTTTTCGTCGTTTTTTTTTTCATATTAATTTCATATTAACATAGTAATTGGAAGAAAAAAAAAAAAAAAAAAACAATACGCACGACAGTCCGTTTTTGCATCGCCATACTCGTTAGATCAAAAAATAATGTCATCATATGTCATAATGATTTTATGTGAACCTGCCTTGTTACTGCAATAGCCTCCTTTTTAAACAAATTAGTTTCAATCAATGTAAACTATTCGTGTGATTATGCCACTGCGCAATACACACCCATTACCGCGGGATGGCGGGTGTTCATTTCATAAACTGTGGACAATGGTAGCTTATTTAAACCTGTTAACCTTTGCCAGTGCGCCGACTCTCTGAAGCGTTTTTTTTGTAGCCTATAAATTAAAGTATGTCCAAACACTGGATAATGTCATACTTTTTAGTAGTGATATAGTGGCGTAATAATCTGTTTGGTTGTAAAATGTATTACCTGAATGAAATGAAATCGAATGTATCGTCCTGTGGAATCATTCATTCACAGACAGTTTACGAAGTTCAACTAATAAAGATCTTCATCGCTGGCAAAGATATGATGCATTTGCAGATATGCTTTCACTAGACTAAATCCACGACCACTTCATCCAACGCTCTTGATGTTCTTAAATCTTCCTGTTACTTACGACTCCTCGAGTGTGAATTGAAAGCGCTTCAGACTATTCAGTGCGTGAGGAACTGAACAGATCAACTGATTCGCGAACCGATTTAGATCTGACAACTTAGCTGCGTCCCAATGTGCATACTATGCCCTGAAGTGTATTGAAAATTACTAATGTCACATACTATTTAGGATGGATAGTATGCACATTGGGACGATTTGATGACGTATTTGAACAGAATCGTTTCAAAAGAGTGATTCATTTGTAAATGAGCATCGCTCATGCCCATACAAAGGATACAGCGCGCTTGGAATAAACTCATTTAACAACGTATTGCATTAAAATAAAGTAACGAGAGGAACGTCGCCCAATGTAACAAAGTAATAGTACACCTTGTGTCCCTGACAAGTAAATACCCTGCTGCGCGATCTGTGACAGTAGGCGCGGCGTCAATTATGTCATATTACACACTAGAATTGCGCAAAAATATAACGATATTCGAAAAAGCTATTTATGATCCCAACCCAACTTAGATTAACGGCGATATTTTTTTTATCGCCCGATAAGAGTCTCACGTTAACGCAGCACGTTAACGCCGATAACGGCCCAGCACTAATAAATATATATTAGAAATGCTAATAATTTAAAGACTTTTTTACGACTAAAGACTTCCAGTGCTATCAACTGTTATATATTAAAGTCAGGGCATACAATAAAATGTCACATCTATGACTGAATGTGCGAGTGAGTAAATAAATGTTGTGCTGAATAAAGGATTTGCTAGGAAGAGAAGAAAACAAAGGGAACAGGGTTTAGGTTTTCCCCATCCTTATATCTTCTTTCATTAGATATAATTAATGGCTCCTGATAATAAAAGTGGGTCTTTGTCTGTTGCTGATGTGACACCATTGGACTTCCTTGTTTGGTGTAATTATGTTTATTAATGATCACCAAAGACCTACAGAGGCAGTTAATAACCATGGTTTTCTGTCTCTATTTTTTCATTCATGTTTAATTGTCCTAGATGTTTTGTAGGAAGGCTTTAGGAGATGGATTATTACAAAAAGTAGTTCCTTACATCTTTTCTTGAACATGCATTCATGTAGTTTCTTAATTAGTTGTGTGAAAGGCAAGGTGGACAGAATCCTAGATTAAATGACTCTGTTTTGCATTTATATATATATATATATATATATATATATATATATATATATATATATTATATATATATATATATATATATATATATATATATATATGAAGAAGTTGGGGTTGTTGTTAGACAATTCTCTTTATCTAATATTCCATAATATAGGAATAAGTTGGGATTGTTGTTAGTCGATTACCTTAATGTAATGTTCCATAATCCTCAAATTTAGTCTCGTCCTCAACAGGCTGACTTTTTACGACATTTGTACAGAACACTGACACTTTCAAAGTCTGCCTCAGGCTTTTCAGTAGACCTCCATCCGCTAGTCACTAGTGTCTCTTCCAGTCTCCCACAAATCAATACTAGCTGGTGATGCCCAATTTCCGCCGTCTTGCCTCTAACTTTGGGCAGTCGGATCAAACAGGTGCTTTACTGACTGTTAGTGGCTCTAGACTAGAGTGAAGTCCTGTCTGAACTATTTTGTACATTTCTGCTATGTTTATAAAGGCCTCAGGCAGATGTTGTTCTTCCTGTTAGTGATTAAGGGTCCTTAGCTTTGTAATTTACTATATTTCATCATGGATTGTATGCATTGTTACAAAGGTTAGAATTTCTGTTAAGAATTAATCTTTTCTTAAGTAAAAAAGTAAAGAATAAAGATTTTAAAGCTGCAGTCCGTATTTTTTCCTCTTTCTCGCCATCTCTGTTTGAAATCTGCAATTGCAGTTTTTCGCGGAATTATCAACTTTACGTGGGTTGTGCCTCGGCATGGCAAGGCGCGGATGAATCCAATGTTTTAAGGAGAATGTGTGTCGCTGTCAGTCACCGCACGGTGTGGATACTGTCATTCGGAATCACAGATTCTACTTTTTGGAAGTATGACCAACATACGCCACCTTTCAAAAGCCCTTCCAATATTTTTTCTTGTTTTCGCATGGGCCCGGTTGCAGTCTCTTTTTTTTCTGTAGCCACTCCGAAGTCTTTTGCATTTTACAACTGGTGATTGTCGTTTGAACCTTTCTGGATCCGCCATCAATTTGATAAGTTTAATTATATCAAGTGCTGTGAGAAAAGGCTATACATCTCTCCCTTCAACATCCTCACACGTAATGTAGCCTACTAGCCGAGACACTTTCTTTATGTAGGGGTGTCACGATTCTCCAAATCCTCGATTCGATTACATTTTCGATTCTAAGGTCACGGTTCGATTCGATTCTCGATTCTCAAATTTGCAACTTGTAACGAGTGGAAATAAGGTGCGGCCCCTTTAAGAGCTGTGCGCTCCTTGTTGAACTGTCGGCAGTATTGTATTGTATGTCCCGTGTGCCTCGAAGACCCCTTTTACTGTCTATGCGAACACCCCGTATATGCGGGTAATTTCTGTTTGATGCTAATTTTTATCTTATTTTTATCTTTCTTTATTAAGTAACGAGTAGCCTACACGAGTTCGATTTGGGAATAAAGTGCGAGTTGTGAGATGCCAATCGCCTCCGTGAGTCTGTCTGGCCTCTGCATGCAATAACTTCAGTTGTGTACTATCCCTATTCTTCCTGAAGCAACGCGTTAACTGTACTTCAGTTTCTTTGCGGGGACACCGCCTTCACCTGCCATCATGTCTTATCGGCTCGCTTTCGAGTTAAACTTTCCGCGACTGCGTGCGCAACTGTGTTTATAGGTTGCCAGGTTGAGGTGACAAACGGGTTGAACTTGTAAATGATCCTTGGATTGTGTGAATATAATGAATTTAATCAAATCTGGCAACTGGTCAACATTAGACAAACATATTGGTCCGATTATTCATAAAGGAGTTTGGGCCATGCAAAATACGGGAGTTTCCCGGGAAAAATAACTAACCGGGAGGGGTCCGGGAGATAGGGCTAAAAAACGGGAGAAGCCCGGGAAAAACGCGAGTGTTGACAGGTATGCATACAGTAGCAGAGCTTGCAAACTGTGGCTTTTTTGAAGCGCGAACTTTGAACGCGAATGTGAACGTTGTCAACATAACTCACTGGAAATCAGAAATACTCCCACTGTCCCACACCGGTGACTTTAGTGAAAGAGGAGGTCAGAAGTCCTGTCGATGGGTCTCCTGCATCTGCAGCCATGCTATCTTTTGACTGGCTGTAACTGAGGTAGAGGACTCGCAGCACTTCAACGCTGTTTTTTTCCGCTTTGCATATAGCGACTGGACGTGACATGGGGGCGTGGCAGTATCGATGATTCCATTTTTGAATTCGATTATCGAGATTGTGACTTAATTTCGATCGATTTCGATTTAAAATCGAAATCGTGACACCCCTATCTTTATGTGTGACGTAATGATGCAAAGACATGCTTGAATTTCCCGTGGAAATCCACCAGTACCACTGGAATTTAAAAAACATTATTACAAGCTTACCGTTTTGAATCGAGCTAAGACAAGCATATAGTTTTGAACACTGACTGGTTATGTACTTGTTCAATTGTACTTGGATAATTTTTAAAGGGTACCTATTATGGCATTTAAAATGTTCCTAATAATGTTCTGGGAGTCCCCAACAACAGTTTTACATGCATGCAATGACAAAAAACAGTTTTGTTGTCTTATAATATGCATTTATTTTTACCTGATTTGCTCACCGACTCCCTAATGATTCGTTTGACGACTCATTTGTCCAAACCCCTCCTTTGCGTGACGCTAATCGGCGGTGATTGGTCAGATGACGCAGTCAGTTATATTTTGCGTTAGCCCAAAGCGTAAACATATTGATAAAGCACTGCAGTACTACAATACGCTTCACATAATTTCACATATTTCAAAAAACAAAAAAAATGACATTGGAGACCTAGAAGCTGCTGAGCGTAACTCTCACTCTCTCGCACGACACACACACACACACACACACACACACACAACACACACAACACACACACACACACACACACACACACACACACACACACACACCACACACACACACACACACACCACACACACACACACCACACACACACATAAAAGCAACAATTATTAATAGTACTTACAGGTTGTGATTCGGAGGAGGAAGCTGATCCAAATAAACTTGGTACTGAACCTTCCTATATCAGCCGACTCGCGAATCCACACTTGAAAGCATTTGTGTTTGTGAAGCGATCGTCATTAAAATAACGCGAACACAGCTCAAGGTGGCTATACTTGTGTGGTATAGTTGTAAATATAAACTCTAGCCACTGAGTCTTCACATGCTTGTCTCTGGGCAGTGAAAAAAAAAGTTTGCTTTTGATTCGCACTTCAGAACAGAGTCTCGTCGACATGTTGTTGTCAGGTTTCTCTGTCTGCTCGGCGCGCGCAATGAGTGGGCGTGTCGAATTCAAATAACTTGTACAAGTGACGTACGAAAGTTAGAGAAAATGCATCGTTTGTCTATCGATTCATATCAGCGACTCAGAGTCGACTCTTACTTTTGAGAGACAATAACTTTGTATACGGTGAACTTTCATATTTAAAACTTTGCAGGATGTTTTTGTTCACTTAGATCTATGTTACACACTACATGAAAGGTAATTTTTAAATTCCATGATAGGTACCCTTTAACCCAAAAAGTTACGGACTGCAGCTTTAATGAAGACTCTGAAGATACATAAACATTTATTTTTCATATTGCGATTAATAAGAATAATTCACAAATTTGATTGATTAATAATTAATTGAAAAAAGTTGTAGAAGCTAGGATTAAATTACACTGTCCACTTCAGCAGAGAGAGAGTGTTGTGTCAATGGCTCGCTAATTGCTGTCATTCCACCCGGCAGCTGTGGGCTATTAGAGGTCTTTGTTCCAGATGTTGTCATTATAATGGACTTGATCATCGTAATGGCTTCTGAAAGGTGATTGGCTGTCATGGCTGGGCCTCATAATGCAGCCATTGTTCTATCTGAGAAATGGTCTCTATGGTAAACTGTTTGCATGCAATGTAATACGATATATGCTAGTGGAATGACAAAGGTTACGAGACGCAAGCAATTTCTCTGTAATGTTTGTGCTTCAGAACAGAAATGGAAGTGAATGAGTGTGTCACAGTGCCCAATCTTTATGTCCTTGGATCTCTCTGATATACAACCTGAATTGTCGTTGTCTCTTAAGAACATAACGAAATGGCTCTTTTATTTGCTATGTGTTCAAAAGGGAACGTCCTTTAGCCATGGATTGCTCAAACTATGTTATGGCATGATGATGTGCAGTATTCGGATACCAAGCATCTGTGGCAATGAAAAGAGACATGTGTGTGTGTGTGTGTGTGTGTGTGAGAAGTAGAGAGGGAATTGAAAGTACCCTACTAGCTGTGTTTGGGTATGACTCCATGGAGAGTGGCAGTGATAAGAGAAGGCCGGGTGTAATGAGCCATATCCCATGCCTCTGCTTCCTGCCTACAGATGGGAAGAGAAATGCCCTGCTCTCCTGTCTGTCTGCCTCGCCCGTCCACACCCTCCCCTCCACGAGAATTCAACCACTCTTGAGTTTTTCATCCCTAGCTTAATTTTTCTGCCTGAGACCTCTGCCGGATTTTGTGGAGCTTCTGATGGCGTGCAGTAAAATCAACGAGGCGTCCTCTGCCTATTCACTCTGAGATGGAAAAAAGAGAGAGAAGGGAGGCAGAGAACAGGACAGAGAGAGCACTGGACTGTCTTATTTCACAACCACTACCTTTCCCTTTCTCTCAGCTCACTGAATTTAATCCTCACAGGGGTGATTCCCGGCCACTACTGTACAGAGCGACCTGCTGCATAGTAATGTGCTGCATTGGCCCAGAGTGCATGTTCTATTCCTATATCTTACACTTCCTGTTACTCAGCATTTACTTCACATGCAATAGGCTGCTAATTTAAAAAAAATAAACTAGTATTTTGAATATACTTCAATATAAATGTCTATATACTGGTCATGATGGTCAACAAGTGAGGTTGAAATTTTGTTTATATCTAGAACACACAAATGTGTATGATTGTGTTCCATATATATACATAAATGTGTATGTATATATGCATTTTATTTGTGTTCTAGTTATTTTATTTAATATAATATAATTTATAAATCAACCTCAATAATTGAGAAAATGTTGACCATCATCATCATCACCCATTCCTCCTTCCTGGAAAAGAATGGGATTTATTAATTGCTGGACCCTGCAATAATCTTAATTTGATTTTGTTCACCAAAACTTGTCTTTCACATTCATGGCATTATTTTAATTATAGTGTATTGGCTGGTATTTGGGTGAATTGTGTTATTCTGGGCTGATTAATTTTTCATCAGCTGGTTATTAAAATTTGGCTTATAAAAATGCTGGTTATAAAAAATCTTAAGCTTTCGGTTTAGAAAGAGCTATTTAAAGTTTAAACTTTTTTCTCCTTGATGGATGGGAGTTGTTTGTTCCCCGGCAGGGAGAGGAAAATCTTCTTGAAATGAAAGGCAGTGAATTAAACCAGCAGCTCATTCAGTCCAACTCCTCCAACCCACAAATAATTTTCTGCATGAGAGAGGGAAAACAAAGGGATTTGTGGGCTCAAATGTGAAGTGGATGAGGTAATTGTTTATAGGTGGACCTCTCTGTGTGATTCTTGTTTAAAACAACTTGGCTTTGCCCAAGATGATGAATTTACCTTGTGTACTGTAACTATTACGCTATTGTTCTTGATCAGCTGGTGTCAAGTGGATGCTTTAATATAATGGTTTTGATTCAGACATACTGTATGTCTGTTTAGCCCCTTTCACACAGCACTTTGAACCCGGCAAATTGCCAGAGTGCCTTCTGTGTGAACGCAAACACGACCCGGGATTGATGCCGGGATCGATCCCGGGTTAAGGACCTAGAAACATTGCCGTGTTCAGACCCGGAACGCGCGCTGTGTGAACAAAAGCCAGAACCAATGCCGTAAGGGGTGTGTCATAGTGATGACGCATGTGCCATCGCGCGACTCTGTTGCTCTTAGAAGAAAGTTTGTGTTCGTCATCAACAAAGAAAGAACGGAAAAATGTCTGCAAACTGGAATGAAGCAGAGACAGGAGCTCCTCACAATCCGCGCTGAAGCTGCGAGCTTTTGCCAGCTTTGTGGAAAGGTGCGCGCGTGCACATGTTTTCGACGCGTACGTTGCACGTCTCATCCTGACGTCACGCGGCTTTCCGGGACATTAACGGGTTGTGTGTGAACGCACTCACAGATCCCGGCAAATCACTGGCAGTGTGAATAAACCTAAATCAAACAATCCCGGGACAAATGCCGGGTCACATTATCCGTGTATTTTCCAGAATCTCTGTGTGAAAAGGGCTTTTGATTGCAGGAGTGCAGGGAGTGGCTAATTCTCTTGATTACATATAGAGCACTTTCACTGCTTTGAGTGTTGATCTTTTTGGCTCCTTGATATGGTTGGCCAGAGCTTGAACCCACTGTGTTTGGCAGTTGTGAGTCTCTTCCCTTTGAAACAGTTATAACAGGATATCAAAGGAACATAATGATGTGGAGACCGACATTGGCTTTTATCCACCGAACAATGGTGTGGGTTTATTGCATTTTATGGGTGGAGGAGCTGATCCATCATTTTGAATGCGAATCAGTAAATTAATCGGTTTGTGAGAACATGATTAACACATTACTTTTTGATTTTTGTGCTGAGTATTGTGTCTTTTAACTGCCCAAATATTTGCCCAAACTTTTTCCATTGAGGATGAAAATGACAACCGAGGTGTTGTCTTGCTTTGTCAATTAAATAATAATTAGTCAGGCAAATGGGCCTCTGAATTTAGATAAGCCCATTATCATGCACTGTTGCTGTTCGAGTTTCAAGGACTTCTTCTGGAGCTGAAATCTGTCGTTTCCCCAAACATGAAAATGCTGTCATGTTTTCTCTCAAAGACACCCTCATACAGATCTGACTTAAATGAAATATTTTTGCTGGAGCCAGAATACAATTCTCAGACTGCAACTTGTAGTGTTAGGGGCTACACAAAAGAGGGATGCATTGAATAGCAGTAGCACTTATTTTTCTTGTGGATGTTGCTTTAGACAAATTGGCGTGTGAAGGTTCTTGTATGTGCGGCACTGAACTTTAGGGCAGTCTTAATAAATGGCATAAATATTTTCAGATTTCCTTCTGTAGCTAAATATACATAATTCACGTAAATATTACGAGTAGCTTATCTACAGAATATTCCATGCTACCATAAACAATGTACGGAGCAACCTATATTCTGTAAAGTCGATAATGACATTTTAACCTCTGCTATTTCTCATGTTAATGTTGTCGCAAAGTAAATTTAGCACATTGTTTGTATTCTCCTGTGCTGAAATGTACATTTGCATTAGCAAAGTTCTGGGAAAAGTTTCTCTGAAATGTAATTCAGGGGACAAAATATGGATAATTGCAGCTTCATCTTATTCATGCATTCAAGGCCTTAAAAGATCCCTGTTTTTTCCTTCTTCTGAATAGGTGAGTCTGGCTTGAACATAGTGATCTTAATTACAAACAGATGCTATTGGTCTGTCTAAAGATTTTGGCTTTGCAGAAGGGGGAGGCGAGAGAATCTGGGAGGTTTTCTGCTGACCCTCACGGTTCGAAAACTGCTGATGGCCTCAAGTTGTTTCATGCATCTTCAAAACTCTGCCACACTGTAGAATATCCGGCTTCATTTTCAGTTGAAAGCGGACATAGGTTTCTCCAACACAAGAGATACAGTAAGCCATTACAGACAGGAAGAAGCTCGGCTTGGAAAAAAAGATAATCATCTGTTTTTTCTTCCCCCCTCTATTCTGAATTTCATTAATGAAAATTAACCTCTCTCCTTTTGCAGAGACAGTAAATGAATTATAAGGGCAGTTATTTATTAACTCTGTTTGAGGGGCACAGAAGTGTGGAGAATCTTTAACGCTTAATGGCTGGGTGAACAGTCAGATATTTTTGATGTGGTAAGTGCACTTTTATCAGTCAGGGCCATCAAATTCTTTTATTTATAAAAGGATGCTTGTTTATTTTGAAAAACAGTATTGCAGACAAGAGATAGATACAGATCTTATTACAAACGTGCTGTTTGTTTGTTCCATCTGCAGCACAGTGTCTTAACCATTTGTAATTTAACATACAGAGCAGTCTTTGCCTTAAGTCTACACTACACAGTTAGTTAATTCTGTTTTTGTCATGGGAATTATCTGTCTCTTGAAGTCCTTCGATGCCTCTCTCGTGTAGAGCAATGCCCAATTCACACTGTCTAGGGTCCCACCAGCATCTGCATGGGGTTTAAACCCACCACAGCAGACTAAATCATCCGTAATTAGTTGAGCTGGGCAATTTATACAGCTGTAGAAGTAAAAATGTAAAGTGGGTAGAGAGAGATGGGAGTTTGCAGGTGGTTCTTGCTGTTTCTAATCTCCTCTCATCACTCCACCAGTCACAGGTTGCTTTTCGATGGTCTCATGTCCCCAGTGCTTGAATGCTTGTAAACTGACATCAACGACAGTCAGACACCTGTAAATCCAGGTGTGTTATGAGCTGTGCTGCTGTGTCTGTGATTCCTGAGCTGCCAAAGGGAGCTTGCAACACTCTACTTTGATGCTGTGAGTAATTTTGACCAATAAAGCTTTAAACCCACATCAGAAGTTCCATGTGGATACCTGTATACCTTTATTAAAAAAGGTAATGGAATGACCCCCCAAGAAAAGAAAAGAAAAAAGAAACAATAATGTTTTGCTTGATATTCTCTCATTCGTATTCATTCTTGCCTTTACTTATTGCAAAAATCAGTATATTCATCATTCTTTTATGCTGATTTAAATTTAAAAAGAAAAATCATATTACAGTAATGTTTTACTATAAATATAATGAAAATCTTGACATAGCGACTAATGGCAATTACAAAACTACTCAAAGGTAAAATATTTGGATGCATTACACTAATTAGAAAAAGCAGCGCTTGCAAATCTTAATGGTCCCCAAAATAGGCTTGATCTAAATCTTGCAACCAGTCATTTCTTTATTTGTTTGGTTTTTCTTTGGTTGTTGCTTTGGTGATTTTTAAAAAAGCATTCAGTATTAAGTTTGAAAACAGGAAATGTCAATGAGTATTCAGCACCAATGCCAGTGAACCGCTTCCAGCTTGAGCTAAGCCTGTGCTGAAGGTTTGCGGTAGTACTTCGGTAGAATGATACAGAACACTCTACACACCCTCTTTCAACTGTCAATCTTTAAAACTTTCTTGCTCTCTCACGTCTTTCACCCTGTTTAGTTCTAGATGAGCACTGCCATTACTATGTGCACATCTTTTAATACAGACAACCGTCTCCTTTTGTCCTGTTTCTGTCTGCCATGTCCTTGTCTCATTATTGATTGAAGCAGTAATGATTATTTTCCCATTGGTGTGAACTGAATGTGAAACAGCCCCAGTTCCACTCTTGGGGCCAGTGGCATTGGCAGTTAACTATCCAGCAATATTAAAGGAACAGCCTTGGACCATAAAGCTCTTAAAAATTAGTTTAGGCAACTCATAATTCACCCAAATTAAAAAGAACAAATTAATAATTTCTTGCAAACAACCCAGTGAATGTGCTTATGCCAGCATGACATTCATTTAAAATATATCACGTGCTGGTTAATACTGTATGTTTGTGGGGTGCTTCTGCTGTATATGAATAATTCAGAATATTTTGCATATCTGTTTGCTTGTGTGTGTTTCTAGTGATAATCATACCTGCACATGGATTACAGGTCTGTGCAAATGTGGGAGTGAATTAGAACTCAAATCTGCAGTCAGCCAGTGTACGCCCACAGCGTCTTCAAAATGAATGTGTTAAAAGTCATTAAACAGCACTCAACTTAATCATTCTTTTACTTTTCATAATTAGGACCCTGGGCTACTGTCGGCTCCGGCACTGTTCACGCTTGGCTTTCGGCCACAAGTTGACTGAAGTTAAATTAGGCGAGATTACTTCTTTATTAATGCATCTTCAGCGTGATTGACAAGCATGTTATATATCCAAGCATTACGAGATATTTTACAACTCTAAATGTAACAGCATGTAACTCTTGCCATATTTGCTCTTTTGCCATATTTGCGATGTCTTTTTTGCAATTCCACTGAACATTATAGCTGAGCATACACTATACCTACTGTAGGGTGATATAAAACAGTTTGATACATGTCAGTCGGTTCACTGGCCTCACTGTTTGGTTTATCTGATTGGCTGCTTTCAGTGTGAGAGCAACAACTTTTCAGCATTTTTTTCCTTCTACCCACTTAGAATACATTACCTGTCTACCTTTTTGAAATTGTAATATCTTATGGTTACGTGGGAACATTGGATAAAATGATTAAATATTATTTCTCCTTGAATAGTAAGTCTGTGGATTCAACTCATATTGAATGTATTCACATTTTCTTTCTTATGTAAGTAAATGATAATCAGTGTATTTACTGGTTATTGTACACACTATTTTTTCATGCAATATGGAAATATGAGCATTTATGAGCTTATAAATATATATATATTTGAACTTGCAATGGACTAAACAAAAACTTGGGGCTTTCTTCCTCATATGCCTCCATAATTGCTGTATATTTGGCTCCTTGATCACATGGCATGTCTACTTGTTTCAGGTCAGACAATTCACCTTGGGCTATCCAGCTGCATGGCTCTAAAAAATTATGACTTTCCTGTAAACACGAGGACCCTAAAGGAGTTTGCCTGGAGGGCCTTATAAGAGCAAACTGGCATGACGGTGATTATGATTTATTGAAGTTGTGATCATCTCTAACTGACCTGCAGTGAGCTCTCGTTGCTGTTCCTGTGCTCTGTGGAGTTTTGTTAGGCTGTAGGTTTGGTAGTGGATGGTTTTCACGAGCATCTCTCCAGTCCCACCTATATAAATAAAGAACACTCCTCTCTCACGCTACCATTCCCGGGGGTAATTTTCCTCACCACATCATCCTCCTTTGCTAATGTCTCTCTACTGTCAGCTTGCCTATCCATCCTTCTATTCATCCTTCCATCCATCTGAAATATTAGCGTTAAAGTCTAATGTGTCTTGACATGCATTACCCTTAGCCCCAACACACACACACACACACACACACACACACACACACACACACACACACACACACACACACACACACACACACACACACACACACACACACACACACACACACACACACCGCTCGCTTTTGATGTATAAACGGACACGTTTTCCATGTTATGAAAGCATTAAGCTACTTAAGAGATCTATTTCTAAGTGCGGAGTTTTAATTTTAAGCGCTTTTAAACAAAAAAAATATGCATTATTATATAAAAGATGTTCTCCCTGTCATTTTGTTTTTTGATGTTTGTCTAATCGGCAAGAATTAAGTCCTCTTTTAAGATGAACGCCGATTTCAGTCGAGCACTACATGCATTTGTAGTGTTTAATGTATATTTATAGTATGATTTAGCGGATGTATGAGGGGTGTCTGCTGGAGTGTGTCTGATTCAATTCCTAGACTTGAGGTGCGGGGGGAAATCAGATGCTTACTCACACAGACTCCATCAAAGACCAACAGAGAAACTTCAATATTCGCCTTGCAGCTGTCACCCAGAGTCAGAGAGCATCAACCAGTGAGACTTTAAACCAGCATTCACCCACTGAGTGACAGGTGCAGGGCTAAATGATGGCTCGACGGAGCTCCTTTGAATCCGCTCCCAAAATGAAAGCAAATGAGATGCGAGGAACATCGAGTCTTGGCAGCCCAAAGATCTGATCATCCCCCCTCACCTCAAACAACAGGAAATGCCACCACAGCATTCGTAGACATTTCTGGAGCGAGCTTTAGGATTTGATGCAAACATGCTGCTTCAGGGGAGTTTAAAAAAGAACTTTTACATTCTTTCCTCAGAATATAGAAGATGACACAGTTTTTCCAAAAATTTAAGTGGGATTGGAGAGATACGGGGCGCAGTCTGCTGGAAGTAGTGACCCTTTGTTGACCTTTCTTTCAGAATTGCATTGTTTCGTCACACTCATTGGGTATTCATCTCACCCCATATCTTTTAACTGCTGTCTGCGTGGATGTTTCCTCAAATGTGCAGAGCCTCTGGCTGTAATATATTTAAATGGTATAAAGTAGCTCATTTTCCCAAGGATATGCCCTGGATCCCTGTTCCCATAAACAAGCACTTAGAATACAAATGGCAGAAATCTGGGCGAATACCTCGGAAAACATCATTTGTTTCCCTCCTTATGAAGCGATTCGTTTTCTCACTGAAGGGTGGAGACTTGCGAGCTAACTCGATTGTAAGTGAAAATCTAAATAATGTGCTTTGCCAGAGATGGCCTCAAAAATAATTGCTATCAAGCTGAATGTGTGAGTGGGAGACGGGGAGAGGCGACGAGATGAGCTCGTCAGAGAGAAGTGCCATTTACCAGAAGTGACAGAAGACAAGATGTTCTCCCGTGGGTGTGTTTGCCACACTCAGAGACCTCCACTGCTGGGGGTCCAGTAATTACAACAATTAAGATGGATATCCTTCATGTCATCTTAAACGAGATGTAGGCGCCGGTTCGTTATTGTCATGACAATTTGGCTTTATTTTTATTCATAGACTTCCTTATGCCGGTTTCGCATCTTTATTGTCCTGCACAACATGTTTAATTGCCCCAGAAAGTGACACATTTCAGAAGTGCAGTGTATTCACACCCTAAGTTGGCTGGTTTGATGCTTTTTTATTGTGGAAAAGAAAAGCTTTATTGTAATTTCTTTGTGAAACACTTTGAAAAGAGTCCCTGAAGTTGTGGTCTTCTTTGTTTTCTCGAATGAATTTGGTGTAACACTTTATAGAATGAGACGAGCAGCTGAAGGTTCTTGGTCTCAATTTCTCCTTACCATCCTTTTGAACCCTCACTTTGTCTTATCGAGGTAATTGTTTGAACAATGACTTGCGATGAGCAGTGACTGGAGTAAGAAGGAGGGTGAAGAGAAGGTAATGACTGGAGCTTTTTCAAGCCTAACCAAGACAATGGAGACAACAGCATCAATAAAGAGTAAACATTCCCCTACCTCTTCACACAGTCTTTAATGGAGATCCAAGCTTTTGGCAGAGATAGATGGGGGCTCATTCAAAGCAGCGAGTAGGTAGATGTGTGCTTTCTCAAGCTAACTGCCTATTGGTTTGGAGAGGAAAGTCAGACACCGTACAGCATTAAAGGGTGTGTGATTAAGGAGTACATTTGATGGAAAACCGGGCCCTATTGACATGCCTTTGTCTCTTCTTCCCGTAAGTCCCTCTGGGCTGCTAGGTGAGGAAGGGTTGCAAGTGGATTCAGAAAAGTTAAGGTGATTGATTGTTTTGCAGCAGTTTCTGTGCCTGCCATTGATTTCACCATCCAACTTCAGGGATGGAAGTCATTTATATTACTGCTAATCATTATTCCCATGGCACTTTGTCAAGAGCAAAAGGTTATTAAGACGACGATACATAATTAATTTGAACGGGCATATTGGTTATGCTTTTTCCCCTCTTACCATTACCTTTGTGCACTACACTTTCTCATTTCACACGCTCCCTTTATTGTCCCTAAAGACGCATCATGTCACATCTTCACGTTGCAGTTAGATGGATGCTCACAGGTACACAAGCTGTGCACATGTTAGCAGCAGCGCAAGAGTACATTCAACTCGGTTACAGCGGTTGTGTGATGTTCAGATTTTAAAGTCTCAGATGTGCTGTCAGAGTCGCTGGTCTTCTCATCAGCGCTCGGATCTTCTGACACTTCAGAGGTTCACTTTACATACCTGTAATCTCCTAATGCTCGCTTCCCTGTGCCCGCTGGAGCTCCGTCACAGACTTATGCTCTTTGTAGAGGAAATGTGTCACTATTCCACCACCTTTAAGACAGTAAGTGGTATTGAGTGAAGAGACTTTTCAGTGCACAGTTTAGAAATGAGTAGTGAAACTCCTGTCTGTTGGTGCATTGGAGGGCAGAGTTTGAAATACAGGACGTTTCGCCCACAAAACCTCGTCAGCGTCTTTGTTCTGATTCTCCACAGAAACAGGCAAGCAGAATCACAGATGAGCTTTCTCCTGCAGTGCTGTCTGCATTCAGGCATTGAAGAACACATGAGGAGATGGTGTCCTAGAGATACTACTGCATAATTTCTCTCTTGTCGCTGGCCCTCTCACAGATGCCTTTGTTCTGCCCTCTTTGTTCTGTTGAGGAGTGAGACTTCACACATAAGAGCGAGGTTTTGATTAGCACTTTTTTTAATGCATGCATATACATGACACAGTCTTTAGACATATACAAAGTAGGGCTGGGTATTGACACAATTTTCACAATTCGATTCGATTTCGATTCACAAGCTTGCAATTCGATTCGATTTCGATTCTGATTCGATTCGATTCAATATTGATTATTTTGGATATCAGTTACAATAAATGACAAATTTTCTCAAGGAAATCAAATCTCTTAACTAATGCTGTAAACTATTGGGAGTCTAGTTGTAGCCTACTAGGCTTCATTAGCTTAATATGAAGGTAATAATTAACTGTTTTGTAGCTATACAAACACTTAAATTACACTTTTAATTATTTTATAATAAGAAGATTAAATGAAAAATAAACATTTAAATGGTGGCTGTCATAAAAACTTGCCAGATTTATTCAAATATGCAGTAAATATTGAAGAACATTAAGATTATAATGCATATGTAATATTGTGCATATATTTAGCAAAATGCTCCTCTCTCTCGAGTTATTTTTTCTAGCTGACTAACGAGTTTATGGTCACATGTGGTTTTTCTGAGGTAAATATGACGATACATGACATTGATTACAAGCTGTTTAACTGACGTCTTTCCATGGTTGAAACGCTGATTGAGCGAATCAACGTGACATGATACAGATTTCGATAAGTTGTACTCCATCTTTTAACACACTTTCAGATGCTCATTCATATTTATTTCGCGCTGCAACTGGTGTTATTAAGCCGGAAGAGAGATCAGCGCTCCTGCTTCTCTTGAGCTGCGCGCACCAGAACGATCTCACGCTACAGCGCCAAAACGGTATTTATGTTTTTGAATTTCGAAAGAAAATGGACGTAATTTGAAAATTCACACTGTTTCATATCAATAGTAACAAAGGACAAAGATATTTGCGATTTTTTGGATGCGCGCAGCCGCGCTACATTCATTCAAATGAAACAGGATGACTAATCGATTCTTGAGATTTAAGAATCGATATCGGTTCGTAAAAATGAGAATCGATTAATATCGAGAAATCGATATTTATTACCCAGCCCTAATACAAAGCAGTACAAACAACTTGTTTTTCCTCTTCCATCTGTGCTGCTGTGGCTTATTTAAAGGCCAATCCTGAAGAGCAGTACCTGGCCTTGTACAAAATATTAGATCAGTGTTTTGCAGAGTGTGCAAGAAACAACATCAACAACAAAACACGTAATTCTAAATGTTTTTCTGATGCAAGACTTTTATTTTAAAAGATGAAAGCTATTAGGGTTAGCATTAGGACTGAAGTTAGCATTAGGGCTGAACGATTAATTGCATTTTTTAAAAACATGTTTTTTTTAACGCAGTGTGTGTTTTAGAAACTGTTTTCTGCTTGCTTCCAATTCCTCACACACACACCACTCGAACCTCCCGTAAAATAATCTTTCATAAAGTTCGTAAAGGCTGAAGTGAATTACAATGACATTCACGGTCTACATTACACAGGATATGCGCTGTGAGAAAGACGTGCTTTGCTTGATGTTACGCTTGCAGTGTGGTCTCGCCCACCGGTATTTTCCTTACTGCTCTACGAAAGCATCAAGTCGTTTGGAATACAGTGGGCTTATATATAAAAAATATGAAACTCACTGACCGACTGCGACTCCGTTTAAGTGTACTTGCATCTAGGGCTGGGCGATAAAACGGTATTGGTATTTATTGTCGGAACAAGCTTGGATATTTTCATTAAAATGCGTGCACACCGCCCGTAGATCTTAGGGCCGTTCTAAAACGGCACCACTGTGTTGTATAAAACCCGAATCCGTGAATTTTGTGAACCATTACACCCCTACTTATTACAGATGTTGATCTACCTCAAAGTTTGCCTTGATTGTTCTACATTTACACTTTAACATTGCACACATTTTGTAACATTTTAAGTTTCTTACTTAAACATTCAAGAGTTTCTTTAACACTTACTTTTTTAACTTAATATAAAAGACATAAAGATATTTTTGTTTACATTTTATTTTGTTTTAGACTGCTAAAACTAATATAATTTGTTGTTTGCCTTAAAGGTGCATTGCGCAACTTTTCATGTTAAAAAAACCCGTTTTCTATCGTATACTTAAAGAACTGCCTGATGGGATGAATGAGCCCTTCTCTGCTCACTGAGATTGCCTCTATAATCCTGTACAGTAAAATATATAAGAGGGATTCGGGCTCGAATCTGAGACTGGGCGTGACGTCATGCGCGTTCACGCTCACCAGGCGATGTCTCGCAGCAGGTTTGTTATTGTTAGCCGCCATTCTCGTATCAGCGAAGACAACTCGAGCGACAAAACCTTAGTCAACTTTAAACTACTTCAAAAGTAGAAGATGGATTCAAAGAGACCGGCTTGTAGTTCATTCCAAACCCCAACGCAAACTCCACGTAAGACAAAGAAAACTTTTGTCTAGTTATTGACCAAAAGGGCAAAATTGGAGTCAGACAGGCGTAGGAATAAGACGAGACGAGAGTCAGCATCGGGAAGGCTTTCAACAAATGGATAGATCTCCGGTGTGCTCTAGGACTCAAACTGGATCCTCAGTTGGCTTTTTTCTTGATAAAACGGTAAGATATACCCCAGTCTCTAATGTCTGATACGGCAAATCTATGACAACAAATGACGATACGTAAATGCTTTATTGTAGCAGCTAATGCTTTAGCGTAAGCTAGATAAATGTACAGTCAGAATTGATTTTACTACCATTGTCAGTGAACAGGTTCATAAACTAGGAATTGTCTTTGGAAGAATCGTACAACATGAAACATAAAACATGTCCCATAAAAGATATAACTATGTTTTTGTGTATGGCCTACCGGTAACGTTAGCCGTGTGTCCTTTGCCTGCGCTCTGCTCTTCTTCCTCCAGCATATTACTTAAGATTATATTACGCTGGAGCCTTCGTCTTCTGTGTTTCTCTGTACAGAACTCAAGCATAGTCTTTAAACGCTTTTTTGATTGTTTATTACCTGGAGACATTTGAGTGTAGGCTACTTTGTTGACCAACTGTATATGGCATGATTATTATTTTGAGCTTTTACAAAGTAATAACTTATATTGTTCATGAACGTCTTTCCATAATAATACAATCATAAGTGGATACAGTAAACACATAAAACAGTTCAACATGGAGATAGATGTAAACAAAAACCGAAGTTTTCTTTTACCCCCGTTTTCCCCTCACACACAAGTGTGTAATTTACTCAAATGCCTTTCCTTTCATATATTTAAAATGACTTGCAGATTTATAACTTTATTACATCTGAAGACATTATGACTGTAAACAAAATATGTGTGCGGCTGATGCTGCTTTGGTTATGAACAGCTCGTGCAAGCGTGCGTGTGCGTGTGCTCCATGAGCGTGCACATCTCTGGTTGCTGTTTCGCTTGTCACCAGAGGGGCCGTAGTTCTGCAAAAACTCAGAAACCTGCGTTATGCACCTTTAACAATGTGGATAAAAAAATCAAAAAACTGTACTACTTCTACTTGTCTTTAAAAAAAAAGGTTATACATTTTTTTTTAATAATTATCGATACCAAACAATATGAAACATTATATCGTGATAATTTTTTTTAGCTATATCGCACAGCCCTACTTGCATCTAAAAATGCTTTTATGATGCGAAATTAATGTAAACACAGTCTGTTATGTCTTAAGGGATTAAACAGACAGGACAAACCAGATCTTATATTTCACAAGAGATCTGTGCATTGGTGTGATTGCAGTTTATCGGATCTATGATGTCATCAGTAATAATAAAACATTTAAACAAAAAATCACTTACAGCTCTTGAAAGGAAAACGTTCAGAATCAGATATACTCTTACATACTCTTACATTCCTCTTTATTATTTACTAGCTTTTATGCTTTGAAGCTATATTAGTTTATATAGGCTATTTAAAATGCTTGACATGCAATGTTTTAGTAAATGTTTTAAAGTGTAATTCTTTTAAAAGTACTGATAATACATATGTAATTAAATAAAGAAAATTATTATAAGTTTTATTAATAATATTAATCATGTGCTTTCTATTCTGTGACAATTAAGCTAGAAAAAGAAAGATGGCATCTGAAAGTTGCGGTTGCTGGTAAGTTTGTGCATAAATGTATGTTTTTGGCCAACGTTTTCCACTTCAGATGTCATTTCTAGCGAGAAATTACTATCATAATAATGAAATATATGCTTAGGTATCACCAAAATTTGCGCTATTTTTCTGTGGATCATTAAACCGTTACATATAAGGCTACAAGGCAACAAGTCAGCTGCCTAAGTTTTCGGATGCAGCCACCGACTCTTCTGTCAGGCACAATTTAAGTAAAGAGTGCCTGAGAAAAACGTGTTGTCCCGATTTAGTATCTGCGGTCAGATTAGATGTTGTCAGGCTGAATGTCAGTGTCACTATTGTAACGTTATTTAGTCTCTCAACTCTGAAAAACGAACTTTCCTGTCCTGTCAGCCGCTATACTGTGCTCGTAGGTAGCACACACTCTTCAATTGCACAGGCAAATGTGGCGTGCGCTGTATATCTCTTCACGTTATATAAAGCGTAAAAGAAACTACGATCATGCAGCTTCGTAGTTACGTTGTCAATTAGTCATGAAATAAAAGTAAAGTACCAATACATCACTTAACTGGCATGTTGTGTGTTAGTTGGAATGAGTTTGCATGCAAGTATGATGGTCATTCTATTTATCAGGAGCAATTTCCATGTTTCATTAACAGTTAATGTTATTGTGTATTCACCCTTGGGACTATTGTTTCCATAACCCCAAAATGCCACATTATTTTAACTGTTATTTTGTATATTTTTAAATGAATGTGCTCATACCAACTTACCAACTTTATTGTATTAACAAAAACTTGTTTGGGACTGGTTGATTTTATCAGTATTAATCATATTCTTACAATATATGTGTAAAGTGGGACTGTTCAAACAAAACAAATTTATTATAATATATATAATTCCTTATGTAGGTTGTGGCTTAATGACCATGGGAAAATGTGGGACCCATGGCCAAACCAGTTGGGAACCACTATATTAGATGATTTCACTTTTATACACAGTGGCGGTGCAGAAGTGTAAGACCACATTTAAAGTATGTTTATGATGTATGATTTTGGTATAAAATAAAGAAGAAATATATAAGATTGTGCACTATTTTAAATAAAATATAAGAGAACTGAAAATTTTTCAGTTACTATTACTACTAGTACTACCATTACTACTAATAATATAAAATAGATTTTATTAAAGGTATAAATAATATTAATTACAGTATATAAGCACATTTAGTTTTAAGTCAAATCGAATATACATCGATTGCAGAATAGTTTAGTAATTTGATTTTCCAAAAAGCATGTTGGGATGCAAGAACCTATTTAAGTTCTTCACATGATCACTGTCACAAATTTGATTATTTATAGTGCAGAATGTTATTTCTATTTCTGATTCATAAATGTCATTACCATTGTTTTTACCCCCTTTTTTGTAATTTCCAGGTTTAAATTAGATCTTGAATCACAGATTTTCAGTGTGGTCTCAGACTGTTGATGCCCATATATATTTAAAAAAAGAGAAAGTGCATGTCATAAAGCAGCATATTTTTTTCACATTTACAGATTTAGGCTCAGAAAAACAATGTAAAAAAATAATAATAATTGTGCACCTTTTACACCAGCAAAGCAGAGAAGCACCGGGTAAACATGTTCAGTCCTGCAAGGGCTCTGCTTTAATTGCATCATGTAAGGAGCAGTGGTGTGATTGCTGAGCTGTGTAGCAATGTATGTGGGCCTGGGTGCCTGGGGCCTCCATGTGCTTTCGTGAGTGTGTGCGTACTCCCACACTCACAGACAAACACAGTGTGGGATGGTTTGGAACCTGCTCAAAGGGACAACATACACAGTATAGGAACAAGGAACAAGTTTCTTCCGTGTTTGTTCTTGGATGTTTGTGGATTTATGACAGTTCTGTAAGTGAGTGAGTGAACCCATTCTGTTGGTTCAGATGCTCATCTGCATGCACATGTATGTATGTGTGTGTTTGAACGACATGTGAATTGGCGAGGGATCCAATGAAAGCCCTGCCTGAACATCCTGTGTGTGGTGCTGTATTATCTGGGCAGCTCCTCCACATCTGGCTGACTGTCAGCTTGGCTGCCGCAGCGGGGGGATCCTCCGTCTCCCGTGTCTGAGCCATCATAAGGCGATGTGGTATTTACATGGCCTCGCTTGTTTACCCTGGCAGAGAGAGAGAGAGAGAGAGAGAGAGAGAGAGAGAGAGAGAGAGAGAGAGAGGGGGGGGGGGGGGGGGAGGGGTCTGACTGCGGCATGGGATTGCTCCAGCACTGGAGAAAACACACCTCATTGCCAACACACACACACACACACACACACACACACACACACTCACACTCACACTCCACACGCACACTCCACACACACACACCTGGAACCTTAATGCTCCAGCCAGGGTGGGCTATGGTACTAGCACTAGATCTTCTATGAAAATCACACTGGGACCTGTTGACTTTTTATTTTATGATTACACTGTCATGTCTCAGGCTTGTGTTTAAGATAGGGATGCTCTGATCGAAAAATTATAGAATCAAATTACAGCCTCTTGGATAGTAATAAAGAGGGTTTCTCGTTTTTGAACAGATTGAATAAATGCACATTTCTGCCCTATGCATTACACAGGCAGTGAGAGACTAACAGTCTTGTGTAATACATTTATAAAGTGCAGATGTGCTTGTATTAGCCTCATATCAGTTTGAGAGTTATTTTGAGGTCTTTGTGTTTTTTTTTGTTTTTTTTTGTTGCTGTGCATAAATAGTGTGTCAAATAGGAAGATTGTCTGGAATATAGTTAGTTTGAAGTAGGTATCGCACTGATCAACACTGACACATGCATAAGTACACTCTTATTTTTTAAGCTATATTTTAAAAATACCTGAAGTCTAGATGTTAAGTCAGAGTCAGAAAGAGCTTTTATAGTAGCATATATAGTAAGACACATAACATTTAAGAATAACCAAAAAAGTATGAAGACACTGATTTGTTTTGTCAGAATAAACAGAATAAAATTACACCAACTGAAGAAAGAAGTGTAACTGAAAAATAAAATTAATAGGATACATAGTTTAAATGCTTCACATTTTAAATGTTAAATTATTATTTTTTTCCCAATGTGATTGGAGTTTTAATATTTTTGGAAACTTGACTATTTTCTAGGCTGCCATTCAGGTCATGCATTTGACCTTTGTACATCTGGGTTGTGAGATTAACCTTAAAGGAAGGACAGTCATGTTCAGTTAGGTTTTGCCTTTGGACTTTTTGCGATAGTTTTTTTCGGTAACCAGATTGCGTTGGGGAAATAACCTCTTCAAGCGTCTTATTTGTCACCCATGATTAAGCTGATCTATTAATCGGGGTTAATAGTAGTATTCAGCTGGTCATGTGATGGCGGTAGTATTTGGCTTATCTTATCTGATTGAACATCATTGAAATCATTCCTGTCAAAAGTGCAATTTACAGTATTTCTTTTGGGTAAAAGTGTTTTTGATGTTGAAAAACTTTGGAACTTTTTGAGATTTAATCTTGAACAGAGAGCAAGTCTATATTATTTATCAGTTTGACTTCTGTCCTTTCGGGGATTCTTTCTGTATGCAGAGTATGCCATATTGAAATCTGTATGTGTGACTTGGATTCTAAGGTGGTGTTCAGCAACTTCTGCTGAAGGAAACTCTACTTCATTATCAGAAAGTGAATTTAATATTCCCTCGAGTTATGCTGAGATGCTTTTTTTTTTTTTTTTTTAAGATACTGGTCAGCATTTAAATTGGGTCTGTTGACCATTTAAATTGGATGACAAAACAGTCGGGAACATTTTACTTCTTAGTAAACAACCTATATCCTTTGAGATATTTTTCTTTTCAACACTCATTGTGGGACTAAGCCTATTCCTTTCATTTCACTCTGTGTGCAATAATAAGGTACCTATTTCAATTTTTTCAACCTTCCCCCTTAATAAAGTGATCTCTGTGTTGTATCATTATCCAGGAGGAAGCAAGCGTGGGAGATGCAGGACTTTATGAGAAAGCATGAATCTTGCCTCAAGGTCTGTGGAATACAGATGACAGGTGTTGTAGATGGTGTAGGTTCTGCAGATAAAGTAGACTTTAAGATTTAGAATTACCATAGCGATAGCCGTAACATCCTTCAAGCGGCCCCGCCAACCTATCGATTCTGTGCTGGTTTCGGGAACATAAGAAATCGATCGCAGGGACAGATTGATTTTTTTTAAGTAGCAGATTTTGTATGTGCTGGTTTTTTAATGGCTGCATTTGATGGATGTTAAGGATATAGTGGTCAGAGTACCGGAAACGTCCACGGCAGCTTAGACAGGATATGTCGGAATGATTTATGCATTCCTCCCTGTAATCAAGGCATTATGGATAGAAAGAGAAGGTGCAAATGAAAGCATCATTTACTTCTACATTTGAACATGAGCTGACAACGGGTGGATATTTGTTTTCTGAACTTCACATCTCGTGTTACATAAAACATATTTTGACTGTATGTTCCCTGAAACTGTTTTTCTTTTGGAGGAAATTCACTTGGTTAATTTCCGTCTGTGCTTCCCAGATCATCACACTATCTTACAGCTGATAATCATTAAACAATTTCTCCACTTTAACTTTCTTTTTTGTTTTTTAATTTTGGTTTGATGAATTACAGTTGTCTTTTTTGGGTGTTTGTTTGAATTGATAGACAAACATAAAGCGCCCAGGCAAAAAAACAATTTCCTCACACCATGATTCAGTCACTTAAATACCCATCATTTCAGCTTGACAACTTAATGTTTTGTTCCCTGTTTATGGGGCGTCATGTGGGCACAATGTGTAAATGATTGTCACTGTTGTCGGAGCTATTAAGTTGCCCACTGTTCTCTGTTATTAGTGCTCCCCTAATTCCGTCAGCTTCACGGCCATCTCCAGCCTTCAATATCGCCCGCCTTTGTTTATTGGAATCCTTTCCTGAATTTGAGCAAATTAAGATCCTGATTATTTTATTTGCCGGATGAGGACTTGTTAATGATCTTTCAACAAATTAAATAACCTTGGGCCATGCTAGGATTAATTAGATAATAAGAATCACATCTCTTTTTATCTTTTTTTTTCCCTCCACTAAATGCATTATGCCTTGATGGTATTAAGATCTAAATTGGTTTTCATTTTAATGGCAGATCCTAAAACTAGCTACTCTCAATCTCAGAAACTAAACTTGTTCGCAACTTTCAAGAGAGCAGTAAATGGCTAGGGGTTAGTTAAAAGTGGTCTGTTCCTTCACACTCACATCATATCCGTCTTGTCCAAGACTGATTTAAGAGAACTGATTTATGGCACCTTTTATTTAAGGAGGCATTTGTCAATGGTTTGTGATGATGAGAATGCATCACCAACCATGTTTCACTCTCTTCCCCAGAGTGGTAAAGTTTGACGCTTACATCCCGAATTAAAGGCAAATCAGAAAGAGCACTGCGGAAAATCGAAAATTGTGTGTGCCTTCCGTTACATGTGGGAATTGTCCTATAAAAGTTTTTTTTTTTTGTAATAACTAAAGAACAGGAAGAGAAGACTCCCTCTTGGACATTTCTGGATTGACAGAGCCATTTTTGAGGCTACTGACACCAATTAACTTGATACTCGAACAGGGCTGCAGTTTTACTGTACATCAAAGAGGCGATCACTTCAAAAGGTGATTTTTATTTTTATTTATTTAGTCACTATAGAGCAAATTCAAACTTTATGTTTTGCACGCGCGCACACACACACACACACACACACACACACACACACACACACACACACACACACACACACACACACACACACACACACACACACACACACACACACACACACACACACACACACACACACACCACACACACACACACACACATACTCGTGTATTTATAATGTGTTTATATATTTAGCATTAAAGGTGCCCTAGAATGTGAAATTGAATTTATGTTGGCATAGTTAAATAACAAGAGTTCAGTACATGGACATGACATACAGTGAGTTTCAAACACCATTGTTTTCTCCTTCTTATTTAAATCTCGTTTTTGAAAAACACCCCTGAAAAACAGGCGAATCTCCACATAATACCGACTGTGACGCAGCAGTCGGGATCATTAATATGTACGCCACCAAAGATTTGCATATGCCAGCCCTCAATGACAAGCACTGCGCAGCCGAGTCATCGAAAGCGAGGATCAGAGGGAAAATGGCAGATCATGGAAATAAATGCTATGTTCCAGGCTGTGCAGGGGATGAGAGTACTTTTCATACCCTTCCCACAGAAAAGGAATGTAAACAGGCGTGGTTGATGTTTATATATAATCGGATACCGCAACAATTTAATTCGAAGTTGTTAGTTTGCTCTGCCCATTTCACCACAGACTTATTTTCTAACCTGGGACAATATCAAGCTTCTCTCAGTGAATAAATTATATACAGAAAGCGATCAAAGAACAATAATTCCACACAGCGCGAGTTTATCTGGACACTTGCCAAACTCGTTATAAAATCAATGATGTACATCATCGTGATCGCATTGGTGAAAGCATTAGAGAGAGTGCAACTGCGTTGTGATGATATGATCTTCAGTCTCGCGATCAACAGACTGTCATCTGCTTGATGGAAATAGATTTAAATACTTTATAAACATCTCACAATTCGTTAATCTTGATAGCTGTAATAGTAAAAACGTATAATAGCTGTAGTAAAAGTATTCGAGAGAGTTTCACATGTAGTACGTAGCTATTTCATATGCAAGCATGTCAGCCAATCACAGAAGTGGCCGGTTACACGGAATCCCACAGCCAATCACATCAGTTACACTGAATCCCACAGCAGACACGCCCCTTCAAACAGAGTGTTCAAGTCAGAGACTAAAATCAGGCTAGGAAAAATGCCTTTTATTTCTAAATTATGACTATTTTTGATCTATAAAAAATACTAACATTATAAGGGCAACCCAGAAAACATTATAAAATAATAAAATAACCCCATTCTAGGGCCCCTTTAATAACTACGATCGTAACAACATGACATGATTGGTTCATTGTCAAGCTACTGTGCACATTTCTTGCAACTATTTCAGCACTCTTGTAGAAGGTCACCCTCAAGCATTACCTTGGATCTGTTTCTATGGCCTTTTTCTGTTGACTTCTATTGAACTATTGTTTATCTTGTTCTTTAGCCTCTTTGCAGCCCACAGCAATGCACTGGCACCTGTTCTTTCAGGTGGAGCTGGTGTGAATGGGTTTGAATGTGAGAACTCTGCTTGAGATAAACAGAAGGGTTTAAATATTTGTTGTATGCTCCGATACAATTAAAATGAGCAGCGCATAAATCCTATTAGACAAGTGTCAGAGAATTAACAGCAAAAAAAGAATATGAAGAATGTCTGACCTGTATTTATTAGACTCCGTCTGAAGGAACTAAGGAGATTTGTGGAGCTTGTATCAATCACGGGCAGTCTGCATAGACAAACCCATTACTTGAAAGTTAGCAAATGGGTGCAGAAAATTACAGCTGCTCCCATTGGTGCAAAGCTGTTTGACACACTGTTCACAGATCCCCAACACATTGTCGCTGAAAAGCTGATTAAGTAAGATTTTAATACTGGCACGAGCCAAGTTAGTTGTTCCTTTCTTTAGCTGTACCTTCAGTGAAATGGTTCTTAATTTCTTAATTTGTCTCCACGTCGATTCTTTGGCTCGAACCTTTCAGTCTTCCTCATTTCTGTGTTTTTCTTTTGTTCTTCTATTCCCTCCTTTTCCTCTCTCCACATGTTCTCATTTCGTTTTACTTTGTCATTGAGGCCTGTTGAATCAATATTTATTTTCTGTTGTGTTGCAGAATGAGGCCTTAGGGATGTGCAGTGGAAACAGGAAATGATGGAGACCTTGTGGCATCAGACAATTTCTAAATCACGTTACAATGCCCCTTGCTTTGATTGGCCAGCGTCCCCATGGTCTGGTCTCTCATAACATGCTGCCACTTGCACATTGATCAGGGTGGACCTTTGAGTCTCCTGATGTGAATAGAGTTTCAACCAGTATAACAAAAAAAAAATGTTTATGAAAACATTTCCTACCCTACCTTTAAGGTAACATCAGTAGTTTCTACAGTCTGAATAGAATTTAAGTTGGCACTCTGAAAAAAGTGAGGGTTTCCTTTTGCTGCTTCTGTTTCAAAATTCTTAGCATTTTTAGCGTTGTCAGATATATAGATAAAATAAATCACTGTTTTAACCTTTGTCCACAATTAATACATTTTGATCGCTCAAACAAAGTCGGACCTAATCACTGCAGTAGACTGTTCTTGTCTTATGGTGCTTTAAAGCATTTGTCTTCGGAATTAAACCCTTGAGGCGCACATACTAATCGCCCTTTGTGATGCTTGCTGAATCCCACATTGGCTCATCAGTAAAATACTTCACATTTAATTGCAGAAGTAAGAAAGAAATTGGCTGTGTTCATGTTAAAAATGACTGGGGTTGAATGAGAATGGGAGAGTGGGTAATCAGCTGGGGAAAACTGCCGGAAAAGTTACCGCTGAGTTGCGAGGAAGCCTTGCAATCCTGATAATTAAGTTTCAGTGAAACAGTGTGTACTCGCCTGATCTTCTGACAAGAGCAGGAAACAGTCCAGTAACTTGTGTTAATGACCTCATTGCTGAAAGTGTTATTTATTAATTGCATTAGGTCAGAAATATCGCCCATCTCCAGTCTGCTTTATGCACCTCTTGGCACCCAACTGGTATTAACATAGGGATAAGATTTCTTATAGCCATTTACTGTAACTGGAAGGTATTGGGTTTCATCATAGATTGCTTGTCTGACAAAAGCATCTATTCCGACTCCGGTTTTCCTTTCAACTAAATTACGCAGTGAATCCAGTACATTGATTTCTATTTATTTATTTTAATTTTAAATTCAACAGGTACTTAATCAATTGTAATTTTAGAAGTACCAATTTATGTCTCTGTTTAGCCAATTCTTTTGTATTAAATGTGGCTTTATGCATTTGTCTTTTTATGTTAAATGTTC
Source organism: Chrosomus eos (assembly GCA_036326025.1). NCBI lineage: Eukaryota > Metazoa > Chordata > Actinopteri > Cypriniformes > Leuciscidae > Chrosomus > Chrosomus eos. The sequence continues at coordinate 16,200,083 of CM070835.1, read as the reverse complement.
CACAAGAGGAAACTGAAATCATTACAAAAATTGCATCGTTACACTCACTTGCCAGTTCCAATTAGAGGAATTTACATACACAATGAGCTTCTGGATAGCTTTGCCACAGAGTTAGGTACGACCGGCGGCTATAGCTTGACATGTAATTCATTTAGGCTCTGAGGAGTCTTGTAGGCAAAAGTTAATTTACTAAAATTAAACTTACCATATTAACTGAAAGATTAATGCTAATCTGACTGGTAGGTCTAGGCAGCATCGCATTGCTACAATTCTTGTGGCCGGGGAGTAAATTCTCAGAGACGGGTGGTATGTTAAGGTTGTCCTGGCTGTTATTAACACCAAGACTGTGTCGAACAGACACTGCAAAGAATCTTTTGGGGAATGCCAAGGCTGTTTGTTCAACTTTGTGTTTATCCTAATTGACAATCTTACAGATTGATGTTGGTGTGCAGCTTTTGGACTCTGACTTTTTTTTGTGTGTGTGTGTAAAAAGCACAAAAAATGTTTGACCTTAGCTGGGATATCTGAGAGACTGCACACCTTTCTGTGGATGAATTTGACCTTTTATGGCTTTTTGAATTTTTAGGAACTTGAGGAAACTTTTACTCGATACCAGAGGCAGGTGGAATGGTGTAGTTTTTGGTGTTTTTGGAGGGTATTGACTTGCTGTTTTTTAAGTGTGTGTCTGTGTGCAGGGAGCAGAGGAGGAGAGAGAAGAAGTTACAAACTTGTTTTTTGGTATCCCTGGCCAGAGATTTAATGACTAGTTGAATTTAAGGAAGGCTAACTTAATGTAAGACCTAGAAATGTACATTTATTTGTCAGCAATTGTCAGGCTTTCACGATATTTGTATCCCCGCCCACAGACAGTGAGTTTGACAGAGGGTTATTAACAGAACAGTTATTGTAAGGGTAGGGTTATCACTGAAAATTGTATGTCTTTTCTTTAAGCAGCATTATGGTAAAAATGGAACACTATAGCAACAGCTTTTCTACCTACACGTTGACAGTTTTGCTTCAGAGGTTGGGCGAAACTGACAGAACTGCAGTTTATTTTAGTTTTCCCTTCTGTTTTTGGCCTAAAACATGGTTCATAGTTATCCTGTTTGAAATGTTGACTACAACCACAGAGGTTTTTCAGATTTTCTTTTGCGATGTTCTGTCTGCATTTACGATTCTTTGCAGCCTTTAGCCTTTGCCTACAATGCGCTGAATCCTTCAATGCAAACTGAAAGTAACTTACTGCTTCTAAATGTTTACTCTTTGAATTCTTGATACACATTGACACAATACTGACAACAAGTTTTACCTTTCTACTGTATACATAATCAAATTCTGAATCATAGAATGCCTTTCAGCTTTACAACAGTCAATCGGATATCAGAAAAACATAAACAGATTTCTCCTTGACTTCTTTTATAAAACAACATTTATTTTGTTGTAATTTCTTTTCTAAATATAGCTCACTCTAAAATTAATGTTTAATTAAAAAACTTTGAATATTAGCAGTAGATATGTTCCGATAACTTTTTTCCCTTCCCGATACCGGTTACGATACCTGGACTCAGGGTATCGGCCGATACAGTGTACTGATCCGATACCTGGGTGTGTAGGTTTTTGTTAAATACACGGCATTTCAGTTTTGACAGCGGCTTGTCATCCAGTACAATAATCTACTTTTTGAATCATTACCCGCTATGTGTTGAATTAGCTAGTGAGTTGAAATTAGTTACCCGCCACAGTTGATTTTCACCCAAATTTGGCAGGTTGGCCGGTGTTAATTTCAAATTCTTTTTGAAAAAGACACATCTAAAAGCAATAGCTGCATGAGGTGAAGCTGAGGAGTGAAAGAACACCAGTAAACTTAAGCCTGTTTAATTTAACACATCCTATATGAGATAGCTTGCCAGATATTGTTACTCCCATTGTGGATGCGCTATTTCTGTAACAACACGCTGTAATACGGGCAACTAATGTTTAAACAATTTACAGCATTCCTTTACAATCGTGTTCTCATTATGATAATGCTATGTATATGGCTTATTGGCTCTGCACATCTTGCAAAGTGATCCCAGTCATCACTGCACACTTTCAAATCTATAGTTTCACTTTATTTTGCCAGTCTGGACCATAATGCTAACGAATCAGACCTCAGGTACCGCTCAAAATGCCGCAATAACCAATCAGAAAAAAAAAAAAAAATTTAAAGTCATGCCGATCATCGTTTTCATGATCAGATGTTTGTTGGTATGTTATTGTGTTCTTATAGAGGATGTGTGAGTATAGCCTGTCTTCCAGGTCTTATGTGGGCAGAAGTGAGGGACTGTGCCTTTCCTTTCTGAGTATAGAATGAGATGGCCAATGCAGAGCACTAAGGTTTGGTGAGAGCGGATGGAGTTGGTGCTGTTGCAGTCAGTCGAGGCTCCAGGCAGCATTAACTAGCCGAAGGCAGTGAAGCTGAACCTCAGGGCTCGGCCTGACACTGGCCCCTCCACCAGTCGATCCACACAGCGGGGTGGACAGCAGTCATCACCCATCCACCTCAGCCTGACGGCCCGCCTAAACTCTGGGCTCTTATGGTTGTTAACAGCTTCTACAACTTTTCTGACTTATTGACAGTCGTGTTTGTGTCGGCCTGCGGGGCATTGGAAGATTTATCATACTTTTGCACAGATTTCACGCTTTGGGAATGTTGAAAGACCCTGAAATAACACAGTCCCTAGCGAACATACTCCTTTTAATAAGAAAAAAGTCAGTGGAGCACAGAGAGAAGACAAAAGCTGCAAAGCAGACAGGACATTTGTTAGAAGCAGAAACAAAAGTGGTTGTAAGCAGACAGCAAGCTGGAATCTTTAGTAGAAAGGGCCGTGACTAAAAAGCTGTGACTACAGCGTGCTTGTCCGCAGCAGTCGTGTTTGAAAGTGTGATGGTGGGGAGTGTGGTGTCTGTTATCATGCTCGTCTCCTGACATCCCCTTCCGTATGATCTGCCGTTTGTGTACGTGGATGTCACGAGGGGCAGGCAGGCGTGATGGAGCGGCGTCAAAACAGAATCAACAACTTCTGCCGACAAGAAAGAAATGATTTCCCCCCTGCATATGCCTCGCATCCAAAAACAAATAAATTTGATCCCTTGTGCCTCATAGGGAATGTTTGATATGCACAATATGTAATAGAGCAAGTGACAAAGGAAAAAAAAAACTTTTCTCCAGTTGTTTATAGATATTTTCTCTTTTGAAATGTGAGAATAAACTGTCAGTGTGGCATATGATTTTTTGTTTGTTTTTGGCTAGGTTCCTCCTTTTCACCATGGTAATGTGATCTGCTAAGTGTGTTAATGTGGCCTCCTCAAACCGACTATTGTTCAACAGAAGAAACATCTTTCTTATTCTCCTCTCTCTCTCTCTCTCTCTCTCTCTCTCTCTCTCTCTCTCTCTCTCTCTCTCTCTCTCTCTCTCTCTCTCTCCTCTCTCTCTCTCTCTCTCCCCTCTCTCTCTCTCTCCTCTCTCTCTCCTCTCCAGATACAATATCATAATGTAGGATGATAATGTAAATAAAAAGCTTGCGTACCGAGAGATCGATCAGCTTGAAGTTATGTCCTAGCAGGCAGATGTACCCAAGAGAGGAAAACAAAGAGAGAGGACTGTGGTTTAGCTTAGCTGTAGATTTATTCACATTCAGAGGGCCATTACAGTTGACCTTGCATTGCCAGGGAAAGCATGTGTAAACCAAGACCTAATAAATCAACTTTAACAAGCTCACTCCCGGCCGCCAGAGCAGACATGCAATGCCGAGCCAGCCATGTGCATTTATACCATTCTTTCCACTGAGGTTACCTGTAGATTCGATTTCCCTGATTGCGTTCCATGAGACAGCAACACCATTTAATTGCTCTCTGCAGAAAGCATCTCCTCACTGTACCTTCACCTACACAAACATGTGTTTACCTTGATATCATCTAATGAGGACATACCACAGACCTGTATTGTTATATATAAAAATATATGTTAATATTATTAACAATATACATTAAGTAAAGCTAATTACAATTTCAAATATATGTATTTTTCTATAGATCTCTTTTTTTTCTTCAAATTTTCAACAGCTGCTGTTACTCCAGTTTTCAGTGTCACATGATTCTTTAGAAATCATTCTAATATTGCTGCTTTAGTGCTCAAGAAACTGTTTTTTATTAATATCAATGCTTCAGTGTTATAAACCGCTTTGCTGCTGAATATTTTTGTGGAAGCAGTGATCATTTTTTTTCAGGATTCTTTGAGGAATAGGAAAGTTCAAAAGAACAGCATTTATTTGAAATAGAAATATTTTTATCTATCATTTTTGATCCTTAATTATTGAATTAATTAAAAAAATAAAAATGACCCTAAACTTTTGAACAGTGCATTACACTTACTTTATTACTATTTCTTTAATTATTTTACTTTTGGTCCGATGAAGCTGACATACTTCAAATCACACTTTTCATTTCCACTATTGTTCTGTCAGTGCAGATATTTTAAATTATGGCAGAATATTTTGAGTTCAGATGGTCATGTTATGTTTGAAGAAAAATTTAATAAGTCCATCTGCAATTCAGATTTTAAGTCTTAATTGTTCCTTGAGAATAGGAATGAAGTTGTTAATACCTTTTACAAAAAAATCTAAATGCTTGTCTTTTTGGAAAAGTTGGAAAAGTAGTAGTATGTATACATTTTTTTCCCTTCTAAATAATGTTTTATTTAGCTCAATATGATTATTTTCTTGAATGATGAATTACTGCTTTGAATTGGTTAAATTGTACCATGGAGTTTTTTAAACTCATGGAGTAAAAGGAAGAAAGTGAGATACAGCGATATAGAGTAGGGAAAGAGAGAGTGTTTTTCTTTCCTTGTTGTGCACGTCAGTGATTTGAGTGGCTGAATATTGTGGATGAGTAATTGTGGGAGAGGGTGAGGTTGTTTTGGAGGCAGGTATGCTGGCCTGACACTGACAGCCAGTCACTCATACATGCAGGCTGCAGTTGACAGGTGGTCTGTGGAGGATTGGGAGATCTCACAAATACACACACACACACATACACACAACTCCCTCCACGCTTCAGCCCATCACCCATTCATTATCGCACCCTGGTGCCGTGACCAGTTTTGAGGACAGGGGGTTCGGCATATGAATATATGTGTGTGTCGTAGGAAATCAGCACAGAATGCACAAGGTGAAGTTATCCAGATGTCACATAGCAGGGTTTTGAAGCGGAGCACAGCCGAGGACACCTAACATCAGTATGTATGGTGTGCTGGTGACGGGGAGTGGAGTTGACACGCTGTCACCGAGTGATGAAAAGCACTGTACAGTGATGTGGCGGCACTTCTCCCAGTGTCCATGCAGGGGCGGAGGGGAGGGGATAGGAGAGGAGAGGATTGGTGGCATGGAGGTAGGTAAGCTTTGTACACTAGACTGCTTGGAGGCCTACGTCCCACATACCCAGCACCATCCCTCCATCGGCAAGGACCTGAGCCTGATGGCATGCTGTTGGTTCCCTAGAGAGAGCGAGAAAGAAGGTTTTTTTTCACCTTCCTGCTGATAGTTGTGCATCAAGAGCAGAAAGGAGTCACAAGGATTTAAGTTCAGCTTCTTTACTCTATCTGCAACATCTACGGTTGAGACCTGTCAGCTGTCTCCAGAAAAGCTTTCCTAATGTACTGGTATCCCTACGGACACACTACAATCAGTGCTGGTCACTTGCTCCACTCTTTCCATCTGTCCCTCCATCCATTTCTTTCTTAAATTATTGAACAAAGGACTTTCAGGCAGGAACACTGCCTGGTGCACAGTTTGTTGTTTTCAAGCAAACTGTGCACCATCACAATTCAGGCGATTGCATTTGAGATATTTCACGAAGGTGCAGTTAAATAAACCTAGAAAATACAGCTACATTGATTTGTTTTTTCTTCCATGTCCAAAAACCCATAATTCACAGGCTTTTATGCTGAGATTGATCTAAGCACAGTACACATCCATGCCTGCTCAAAGAGAGAGGGTTCAACATGAGGCCAGTAGTACTATGGAACAATGACGGAATGGCTCCTGGGTAGGTCAGCTGATTTGCGCACTGCCAGCTCAGGGGATTGAACCAATGACCTTCTCGGTAGTTCTCACTCCTCTGCCTTCTTTGCTACTGCCGCTAAACCTGAAGTAAATCAAGCACAGGAGATGCAGTGAACCGTGTTATAGGAGGCATGGAAATAAGTACAGCGCTTGGTAATGGGCTTTCTGAAATGTGTGAACTCTCTTAACTGCAAAGTGTTGTTGACTCTGTGCTTAAGACATCTAAAGAGGAATACGACTTAAGTGTGTCAATTTGTGTCTGTGTACACATGCTACGTGTAGTATGTCTAGCAAATAAAAATATTTGAACAAAACAAAAAACAATGTTATTGAAAATAATAGTAGACTACATTTCAAACCAAATTACAAGGGGGAAAAATGTAAACATACAAATATTTATTTCGATGATCGAGAAATTATTTTAAAATGCTGATTTGGTGCTAAAGAAACGTGTCTTATTAATGTTGAAAACTTTTTTTCTGCTTAATATTTTTTGGGAAATGTATTTTTTTTCAGGATTATGTGATGAATATAAAGTTCTAAAGAACATAATTTATTTCACTACTAAATCTTCAATTTAACATTAATCTTGCACAAAAAACATTATATAACACTTGCATTTACTCTCTATTTCGAGTGTCATGGCAAAGCATGCATGGAAATAGAAATCCTAGCCCAGTTTCAGATAAATTTAGGTTTGTCTAAATTAAAAGTAACACGTTCATAAAAGTCAAAACAATGAAACAATTCTGATTACTTAAAATGTGCCACTTTTTTAATTCAAAAGAAGAAGAAAAAGTGTTCTAAATACTCAAGTTAATTTGATTGAAATAATGTTTACCCTACTACCTAATTATTTTGAGCATTAGGGTTTACAGTGTTGTAATATAAATATTTTGTAACAAATTGAAATGTCTTTACTCACTTTTGATCAGCTTAATGAATCTTTGCTGAATGATAATATTTGGTTTATCAATGTTTTCAACATTGATAATAATAATTAATGTTTTTGAGCATCAAATCAGCATATTACAATGATCTCTGAAGAATCATGCGACACTGAAGATTGAAGTAACGGCTGCTGAAATGCTCTACCATGACAGGAATAAATTACATTTTAAAATCTATTAAAATAAAAAATAAAAAAACAGTTCTTTAAAGCTGTCTGTGTCTCTATAGCAAAATTTAAAATATCTAAATACTTACTGTATTCCCTCTTTACTTATCTAAATTGATTTTTCTTTGGATGTTGCACAAGTACTGTCGAGTGGATCCGCAATGTGCCAAGTCATGGATTTTTACCTGACCATCTGTTTCTGTAGTCTGAAGTGTGATTCTCTTTGCTTGCAGTCATGAAGATTTTGATATTAACCTAGTCGAGGAGTCGTTATTAATAGTTTTCTCATTGAAGCCCCCCCAAGATGTTTGCAGTATGTAGAATTATTGCTTATGGTTATAAATAGAATCTTCAGAACATGTCAGTCCTTTTGAAATTTAAAATAAGCAAAGCCACATTGTCTTTTAACACTAGCTTTCTGATGACCTGGCTGCTTTTTGTGTGGCTAATTATGAGCACAATAATAATCTGGCTCAACCAGGTTTCTGTGTAGAGCACTGTTTTGCATCAGCACATGTGTGTGTCTCTTAATGAGGGCCGGCGTTTGGAGAGCGGCTGACTTTACCTCTCAAATAACTGCCTACTACCAGCATCCTCCTGTTGTCTCATCCAGTGGTAATGAATACATCTCACTGTCAAAGAAATTGTATTAATGTACCCAGATGACTATTGGCAAACATTGTAGAAAGGGGCATGAAATAATACCGGAAGTCATAATAAGAGAAATGCAGCAGTTTGTGCTGAAATTATATATTGCATTTATGTGATTGGATAAGGTGAGGCCACTGGAACTCAGAATTAATAATTTAGTGGTTGCATTACTTTGGAGATGATTGCGTGGGCAGGATAACATTTGTTTATTGGGCATGTATAAGGGAGGTAAACAGAGTGCCACCGGAGGGTATAATGTCTCCAATGAGACACACCATGGCATATTGTAAACTGGAAAGAAAGGCAAGGTGCAAATTAGAATGTGTAAATGCATTTTTTTTAAATTACCACAGGTCATAAAGGAATGGTTTACCCCAAAATGAAAACTGTCATCTTTCGTGGCCAACTTCATCATTTTAAATCATTTCGACCAAGAAAGCCATTAAGAATTATAAAGAAATAATAATGTACCCGCTTTCTAATGAAAGAATGTTTCTACTCCAAACCATTTGTTGTAAGTATTGTGATGTAAAATAGATTTATTGTAAATAATAAAAACATTAAAAATGGTTATGATTTTTAAAAAAAGAAAATAGATTTTTTTTTTTTACTTTCAGTTTCTGAAAAATTCTGCTCAATATCTCCTTTTTGTGCTTTACACAACATAGAATGACACCCTCATGTTGTTCAATACTTACATGACGACAGAATTTAAATTTTTGTGTGCCCTTTTCCTCTCAGCAGTCTCATATAAGTAATTAGTGGTCCATGGATTTTGTAGAATTAGCTCATAGAATTGGAGGACTCTGAATGCTGAGTGACACTCTGGGTCCCCATGGCAACAGCACATGGACTCCCCACATCGATATGGCCCTGTTCACCCCTTCCTCATTTAGATATTTAGCGCTTGTAGGGGGCTGATGATTTAGCCCATAAATCCGCAGCCTCCTATACTATGAGTACATAAGCATGCACATCACTGAGGCTTTTCTCTGTGCAGACAAACATGCCAACTAGTTGCCGCCTTCATTACTGCGCCGTATGTGTGTGTAGTTGTGCATGCGAGTGTGTTTGTGTTTCTTGGTGCTCTTGAGTGTGAGTGGAATGGACATGGGTGGACGGAACAGTGTATGTGTGCTGTCCAGTCAGGTCCCAGGGGCCGCTCTTCATGCATGGGAAAGCGTGCTGGAGTGTGTGTCTATGTTTGTGCGTGCTGAAAGTCCACATCTGTTAGCGCGGCACACATTGCTTTCCCTCAGACAGCCCCACTGAGAGACTCTGGCACTGAGTCGTGATGGAACAAGCTCATTATACCGAACCCTCCCTCCTTCTCTCGGTAACACACGAGAAGTGGGCTGTGTGTGTGTGTGTACGTCTCAAAGGCTGGCCTGTCATATTTGTATGTGTGTGTGTGTGTTCATGTCGTAGACAGATTACTTCTCCACCAAACCCTAATACAGAATGGCACGCAGTTAAGTTGGGCGTGCAATCGTGCATTTGAAAGGTGTGTTTTTCTCTCTGTCATGTCCTCTGAATGCATGCCTCTCCATCGCCCAGCTAAGAAGCAGAGGCAGGGAGGTGAGGGGAACTTTTTATCCAGTTCAATAGTAAGAGAATTAAGCATGAAATGACAGAGTTGGATAACAGCGAGAGAGCCGGCTCTGCCTCTGCTGGAGTGAGTTTTTGGCCTTAGAAAGTGAGACCAAAGGCAGTTTTGAGATGAGTGCCTATTACTTGCACAGCCAGCTTGGACTCATAGAGGAAGATTCAGCTCTAGGGCAAAGGAGTGAGCGGTAAAGCGAAGGTGATCTCTGTCATTATAGGGCAGGATGACCATTGATTTTTTTTTTCCTTAGGAAATCGAAAAGACTAATGCTATTCATTGAAATTATCTTTTTTTCATCTTTCCATCTTTGCTGTACGCCTCCGTTGATTCGCCCGTTCTAGTATACTTGAACAGTGTCTGTTCGGGTGCAAATTAAATTTTAGTCTAGAACAGACTCTGCCTTGTCCACACAGACTCACACAGATCTTTGTTATCATGTTCGTCATTGATTATGTTGCCGCCAAGTTATTAGACACGACTGTATCGCATTGATTTTTTCTTTACAAATCCTTGTAGTTATTGTAAGTCATGCTAACTTCCACATCACAAGCCCATCTTTAGTGTATTTATAAAGAGAGTGGGCATTACAAAGCTGTTGCCTATGAAGCTTTTTTGTGTCTTGTCTGTTTCACTAGCTTTAAAAAACGAAATAATTAGGCTATGCTCCACAGATGATAATAAGAAAGACCAAAAAATAAGGCGAAAAGAGAGATTGGGAGAGAGTGGGGTGGGAAGAGAGATGTTATTGCTCCAAAGGAAGAGAATAATCTACCAAACAGGTTTAAAGGAGCTAATGAGAAGATCTCATGCAAAACTAAAGAGATGCTTGCTACTCAATGAAGTCTTTTCACTACCATATTTCCACCGCACATTCTCCTAATAACACACACGCTCAGGCAAAACATTTTGTGAGGCTGTAACCTAGAAATACAAATAGGAGAATTTGCAAAAGTATCTCTATTAACACATTCCAGGTCACAGTCAGCTGCTTTTATTATGTAGTTGCTCAAAACATTCTCAAATGAGCTCGTGGTTCATTTGAACCTCTGGAATAAACACTCAGTGTGTTTATTTGAGACTATTCTAGGAGTTGCATTTAACATGTATACGTGTGCTTTATATATTAATAAATAAAAACAAACAGCATTTGAATTCTTCAGTTAAAAATATATTAATAAATTATATATTTTTTTTATATTTATGTATGTAATACTTTTGCTCACCAAGGCTGCATTTATTTGATCAAACATATAATATAACATTTATAATATTTTCTGTAAAATGTAATTTATTTCTGTGATGGCAAAGCTAAAGCAACCACTTTTCCAGTCTTCAGTGTCACATGATCCTTCAGAAATCTTATATTTGAAATAAAAAAATCTTTTGTAACATTTATAAACATTTTAACTTATAATTTATAAACATTTCTGATCAATTTAATGTGTCCTTGCCGAATAAAGGTCTACATTTCTTTTAACAACAACAAAAAATATCTTTCTGACCCTGTAGTGTATATGTAAATAAACGTATAATTTATAATTCAATTTATTATTTTATACACTAGCTATTCTCAACAATTTTCTGAAACTGAAAATACTTCCTTTCTAGGTGTTTCTACGTACAGATATTACTCTGAACTAATCCGGATGTACTAATATTCTTCTATTTTGTTGTAAGAGACAACCTCATTCCCGCAATGCTGCAGACGTCGCTGAAGTTTGAATTTGAAACCACCAGGCCTGGGATGATATATAAATTTGCATGATGTTTGAGCTGTGGTGCCTGCGCTTGTCTGCTGGATGGCCAAAGGCTTGTGACTTTTTTTCCCCCAGCGTGACGGACAGCTCTGTCCAGCTTCAGTCCGGTTTTAATTAGGACAGCCCATCTGAGATTAGAAGGCGTGGGGCCCGAGGGGCTCCTGTTTCCAGCCTGTTAGAATGTTTCTCCCAGATGTGAGTGCTGCATAGTGCCAGACCCATATCTTTAGTCTCAGCACGCTCCAAACAGCACCATGCTCTCCCACAACACCTTCCTCCCTTAAAATAACCCGTGCAACTCTCTCAAGCAGCACTTATTAATGGAAATGGGGCTAGGCCGGCTGGTAATGGAGTTCGACTGTGGTTCCGAGGTTCCACCACACTCCCTCTGTGGTGAAATTAAGAGAACTGTCACTTGTAATTGGGTTGCTCTCTGAGCCTCGGTGTAATCTTTTCTCACGCTCTCAAGAGTCGTGCCATCTTGAGCCTAACTGGGCCAGACTTTGCACAGTAGTCCATCAGAATCTCTTTGGAGGATGTGAAATAAAACAGAACTTCAGGTGGGCAGAGCCATGCCTTTGGTGGAGATTATTGTGCTTTTGCCTTTGTTTTGCAGAAAAGTGAATCATATTCCTTTTCTTTGTTTTTCTGCAATGAGTGCATGACTGACATGCAAAGCCGTATTGTTGTTACAAAGAAAAGTTTTGTTTGCTGGCGGCATAGTGCTTTGTGGTGGATAAGATGGCTTGAGATATTTGCAACTCAGACATAGTTTTGACTGCTTTAGAGAAGAAAAGACATGCTTTTTGTTTGAGGAAGGGTTTCGCTTCAACCTCTCCATCTTTTTGCTCTTGATCCACCCACTTGGCTTTAATCTAAAAAACATAACACAGTTATTGCTTTATTTATTCCCCTCCTATGTGGGAAGATTGATTTTTTTTCTTTCTTTTTTCTTCCTCCTTTCTAGTAATTGAGAAAGCGATATGTTCCTTTCCTTAAGGCCAGTGGCTTGTTTTTGGCTCATGCATGTGAAGAACAACTTTTTGAAATATTGTATCTTTTCTCATTATTTCATACGTTATTTTTATTTTATTATTATTTTATTTTATTTTATTGAATGAATTTTTAATTAAAAATAATATATATATACACCAAGCAAACAGCATCATAACATTATTTATATTATAGTCATTAATTGTCCAAATTGGGAGTGGATTAAAAAAAATCCACAATATATATATAATATATATACTGGCCAAAAATGTTGTTTTACCAACCCATGTTTATTTTTTTTTACATTAATAATAAAATAAAGTATATATTTTTATCTTATTATTAGATTTGTAAAATGCCAAACATTTTTTACTCTCAATTTTGAACTTTGGGTCTGCCTTCTTTCTTCATTCTCATTTCTCTAGCTTTTCTTTCTCTCATCATTTAGTTCTGATGCAAGGATGGTACCTAACCAGAGAAATATGTGTTACGGAGTGTATAGAGGAAGTTAGACTGTGATCGGATCAGGGACACTTTTTGGAATTGCTTGGTTAGATGGATGCCACAGCGTATTTGAAACGGCAATGTCAGAATGGGTTCCCTCCTCTCGCTCCTTCCTGTCACTGCAGAGCTGATTAAGAAAAGATGGGCTCCTGCTCGAATGAACCGCGCACACATCCCTGATGCGCAACACGCGAAAGGCTCAACTCAATTCCCCACCTCTTGTTCCACAACATCCTCACCATAAGAGATTTCTTTAGCGGTGAATTGAGTTGTAATTTCTTTACTCGAGTCACAATGGTTGCCCTTGCACTATACCCTGCTGTCAAAATGTTTGTGTGTCCTTTGTCATAATGCTTAAGTGTAAACATTCCACAGACTTTTCAATTTTCATTTAATATGTGCACTGCTTGAATTCAAATAGAGCAGGTTCATCTAAAGAAATTGAGTGTTAGCTCTTAATGTCATTTGTGGTGAAATATTTAGCAAATGTATAAATCATAGAATATACTGTATGTGCATATAGTACTATTCAAAAGTTTGGGCTCTAAGGTTTTTTATGTTTTTGAATAGTCTTTTTCATTTGATTAAAAATATGATTACAATTTAAACATTTCTTAGTATTATCAATGTTGAAACCAGTTGTGCTACTTCATTTTTGTGGAAATAGTAATTCAGTTCTTCAGGGGTCTTAAAAAAAACTGTTGATCAATCTAATGTATCCTTGCTAAATAAAAGTATTAATTAAAATAAAAAACTGGTCAGATGTACGTTATAGTAGTTGAGCATCATAGCTTGCAAATCACTACCAGCACCTATGGACACTTAATAGGATGCTTGTGGAAGTCTGTAGTCCCAGCAGCGTTTTTTCTAAGGTACTGTTGTCTGCTTGAGCAACTGCTCTGATGTTTATTGATATGTCTTTCTCATTGATTCGTCTACTCCCTGGACAATTACAGCTTCAGTTTTCTCTACACGCTTAAAAGGAGTAGCACATGAAACATGAGGCCCATTTGTCACACCTGGTTTCTCCGTTCTGTTGCAGTAGTTACACAGAGATTTTATTTATGCAAGAAATGATTCCAGTTTATCTGTTTTGAATATATATATAGTAACACTTTACTTGAAGGGGTGTGCATAAGACTGACATGACACCTTCATAATCATTACATGACACATGTCATGAATATGAAGGAGGTTTTATGCATGTTTATGACAACTGTCATTAAGTGTAATTCACTCAATTATGACATTTTTAATGCAAATATGACATTATTTGAGTGAGATGTCTTTGTTATGACACCTTGACATAAACCAATACATCATAACCTGTCAGTGTCTTTGTCATGACAACTTGACATTACTAAGACAACACAACCTGTCATTAACATGACATAGCTGATTAATTATCAAACTTAAGAAACCACTTAGCTTTATTGGTTAACATTACATTAAACTGTCAGGTGGCTGGTTTTGACATTGGCTGTCATGAAGCCATTATAACTTTTTAATGACAAACTCAATTTGTACCACTGTAGTTGAGGTCACGAAAAATATTCATGACACAGTTATAATGGCCTCATGACAGCCAATGTCAAAACCAACCACATGACAGTTTAACTTATTTTAATGTTAAGTTGTCATGACAAAGACACTGACAGGTTATGATGTTATGGTTTATGTCAAGATGTCATAACAAAGACATTTCAAACACTGTCATATTTGCATTCAAAATGTCATTATTGAGCGAAATGACAGTTGTCATAAACATGCATAAACCATACTTCATATTCATGACATGTGTCATGTCATGGTTATGAAGGTGTCATGTCAGTCTTATGCACACCCCTTCAAGTAAAGTGTTACCATATATATATATATAGAGCCGAGTGACGTTGTTTTTTCTCTTTTTTTGACTGCCAGTGCCATCACATTTGAAGGTTTCTGAGACGTTTTAAGTGAGCGTGCATTAGAAGTGTCCAGGATCGATGCTTTCTCTTAAGGGGCCGGATATTCCAGCCTGACATAACAGCGGTGCATTAGAAGATTAAAAGTTATGTCTGAACGTGTGCCACTGCTTAATTGATTCTCAGGCTCCTTTTAGACGAGGTGTCGTCATCGATCCGCTCTGCCAATTTCTTGATTGCAAATCCTGATGTCAAAGAATCCGGCCTAATGCCATAATCATACACTTGTGATGACGAGGGAGTTGTTTCTAATCAAACACTGCAGGGTATGTCAGTAGTCATTTTTTTAGCAAAGCAATCAGTCTGTTAAAAGCAGTACTCTGAACATTTTTTTTTGTCTCTCCCCTATTGTCATTGAAACGCTATTGCACAATCGCAAAATCCCTTAAGATCGCCACTGTCGCCCCTTCACTTTGATTGATTTACTAACTGTTGTTTACACGCAGGATTAGTTTGCTTGAATCCTTCGTGAGTTCGTCCATATAAAAAATGTGTTTATCTTGGCAGACACTGCGGCTGCAAATAGTTGCCTGGGAATAATCATTAAGCATACATGCGTTTTTTATATTACTTCACTTTTCATTTCATTGATCTTCATTCAAAGGAAGGAAACGTATAGCGTTTTTCTCAAGCAGTCTTGAATGGCAGCTATAGCCAGAAGCTTTAAGGTCAGCCTCGCTAAAACATGCTGTTTTCCATTCATGGTCTCAGATGCAGAGAAATGGGTTAAGTTGATATCAGCACGGTAGTTTATTAAGTGCGAAAAGACGGTGGTATGATAGCAGGAGGCGGTCTCTTTCCGGCGCTCCTCTAGAGCTCTGTTTTAATAAGGAGAATGCACTCTTTAATTGTTGAGTGAGACCATAACAGATGCTTCACTTCCATATTAATGGAGAACCGGGAAGCTGGTGTTAAGGGGGTGGCAGCCGACTGTAATGCCGAAAAAAAGATAAACAGAGCGAACTAGAGCAAAGTGGGTGAAATTTGAAGGAAAATCATGCGGAAAAAGACTCCTTCATTAGTTTGTTTTCCCAGTCCTGTTCTCCTCAGCAGATGATGTTCTCAGAGTTTGTTCTGACTTTGCAAATTAGGATGCAGTGGCAAGCTTTCCCAGCCAATATAAGCCTGTCAATCACATTTGTAATGCAATCGAGAGGGTGTTGATGTTTCTCGCCTTTCCCCTCGCTCCAACCTGTCGAGAACAGTAAATAATGCTGATAGTTTAGGGAAACGCAACATGACGAGAGTTATCCCAGCGTGCCACGGCGCACACCACTGAGGGACCAAGGAAATGGCTCTGATTATGTTTTGCATATTAACTGACAGCATGGAAAATGTCTAAATTGGCTGTCATTTAAGCTTATGAAATGGATATGGCTTTTCCAAAATGAAATAAACATCATTGGTGTTACAGCAAAAAAAAAAATCTTCTGTATTGATAGACAAACTCAATTTTTGCGTCAATGCGTTCATCATGTTTGGTTATGAGGTTTTTGTCACAAACACCTGCAGGCAAGGAAAATATTTTTTTTTATCCATTTCTCAGTTTATTTTAGCTATTACAAGTCAGGGAATTTAAAAATAAATGAAATAAACATATCACTCTGCAGACGTTTGTCTTGATGAATTTCAGTTTGTTTGGGCATCAGAAAATGAAGTCGTTTCACCGGCACGTTCTTATGTCAACAGATGCTGCATTTAAATCTAATTTGAAGTTTTTTATTAAACAGGAAACCGAGGAAGTGTCTTTTTCTCTACTTGCGTTTGATCACGACTGCACAGCAACGGTTCTCAGCGATGGTGCTTATTGACTTCTCTTCAATCTTGTTGATTTTGTGGTGGTGACTGGTGATGTCCCCAAACCGGACACAAACAAAGGTTTCTGGTTTGATGGTGGCAACAGTCACTAGAGAGGTTGTCCTTGCAACTGCACTGACATTTGCAGCCTTTTTCTCTGACCTTTCTGTAGTGCCGGGATTAATCCAGTCCTCCTATCCATCGAGCGAGTGGATGGATGTGTTTTGCGCGCAGACACCATAACAGGATGAGAAGCACCGCTGTCTTGCGTTTGAGATATTTTGATATAAACGGTCACCCTGAAGTGTCCTTTTGCTATTTTTCTCACTTTCATTTTTAGTTCTGTTCTTTATCTTGATTTCTCTCCCTCTCACTCTCTCTCTCTCTCAACTTCTCCACCCGCAGTTCACGTCAGTGTCCTGCAGAGGGCAATCCGTGACTGCGCTTGACCGTGAGCTCTTCACACCAGTTGCTGTGCTGCATTGGAGAGCTATGGATTTTGGATTGTTGTATAAACTATGCTATATCTGATGAGGAAATAACAAGCTGTGGCAGCTAGCGGACCTTAGTCCTTGCCCTGAGACTCTGGGGGCAGTTGAAGTCTATGTGTCTATCGTAAGAGTACAGGATAAGGGAGCTGGTGGATCAGGAAGTGAAAAAGAACAATAAATGATTTCTGGCTTGTACTAATGGGATTTATTATTAACTGCTTGTCAGCACAGATGCACATTGATCCTGTTTTTCACGGCTGCAGGGGGGCGGAGGGGGTGGCGGGGATGTTTTCGCTCAAAAACACATGCTTGCGCTCTGAAAGACTGGTATCTAACATGATCTGGAATGTGGCCTGAGTTACGGATGTGAAGCGCAGGTGGAGGAGCATTGATTTATACCAGCAGGTTTGCCAGGGTTTTATAGGATTGACTAAATGTCATTACTCTGCTGGTGGCAAGGTGATGAACTGTAATAAACTTTGATGTGGGTGGGTGGGTGTCAGGGTGCCAATCACTCGTAAACCTCTGAAGCATGACAGATTTTGAGATATTGTTTAAAAAGTCTTCCCCAGCCAGGACTTTGTGTTAAATGTTTATTTATTTAAAAGTTGTATTTACAATATCATTCTTTTTTTTAAAGAAATAATACTTTTATTCAGACAGGACACATTAAATTGATCAAAAAAAAAAAAAACATTTATAATGTTACAACATATTTTTATTTAAATAAACTTTCTATTCATTAAAGTATGCTGAAACAAAATGTCACGATTTCCACAAAATACTTAGCAGAAATAAGAAAGACCCCAAACTTTTAAACTGGAGTTTATGTATGTTGGCTAAAGAGTTTTGAATGTGGATCAGACAGACTCCTCCTCGGTCTAGTTGCTCCAACGTCTACAAATACAGAGCTTGTCCTAATCCTCCACCCTTCCTCTCATCCCACACTCAGAGCTGATTAATTCATTCTTTCCTTTCTAATCTTACATCAGCTAATGTGTTCCAGTCTCCATCAGCATAGGGGTGTGTTGTTGTGCACATTGAAGGTCAAGTCCCTGCTTTTAATTAATTGCTTTTTGGTAATATTCTCAAGTCAGGGATACAGATAAGCCAGAATTTGATATTCAAGGAGTGTGTTTATATTTCTACTGTATTAGTTTTGTTATTTATTTCACTACTTCATTTTCATGTTTTTGGCAGAACATTTGCATGGAATATTCAACTGAGGGTCTGTCCAGAAGGCTCTGTGGGGCTTGTCAATTATTTCATTGTTTTGGATGCACCGTCTTCATTAGGGAACCAGGATGTGTCTGCCGGACTAGGTGGGAGCTCAGACTGCACTGGCACTGGAGTGTGTGGCCATCAAGGGAAATCTACGGCAATACTCACCTAGATGAGGGGAAATTGGTGGAAATCTTCATTAGAAGATTAATGGCATCAGTGAAAAAGTCAAGCGGAGACATTTGAAAAACGAGTTAGCAAATTCTAAAGGACTTTTTAATTCTTTCACTCGGTTTCCTTAATTTTCACTACTTTAATTACCTAATTTATTTCTCTTTCTTTCTCTTCTGACAACACTCATACATTTTCTTCTCATTTATCTATTCCTGCCTCTCTTTTATTTGTTATATTTAGTATTACTTTATTTGAGCTCCTTGTTCACGCAAAGGAGATATTTTTACCTTTGTGCACCAGTGACTTTTTTAAATTCACTGAATAGACAATTTGCTATTCGATAAACTCTTTCTGCCTTGACGCTAACCATCTTTACTTCTCCAAAACATTTTATGGACTTATACAGCACAATTTACTGTTCTGCTTGGCCCATTGTTGGATACGTGTGTGATGCTTGTCTTACCCTGAATGAGATAATGTTAGTCCTCCTTTGAAAGGGCTGAGTTCCTCCACTGCTCTTTGTGTTCAGGTGATTAAATTCCAGGGAATTTGTGTCCACCGAGGGAGGGACATCATTTTCGTCACTGGTGCATAGCAAGCAGACAAACCTTTCTGCGTGTTAATCTCAGAGCTCTGCTTTAGTATACAAAGGCACAATCTGATTTGGCACAAATACAAAGAGGCACAAGATCATTTTACCAGCACTTAAGGGAGAAGTATGAACGACGTAACCGAATTTAACACAAAGCCTGGTAATTTTCTGTAAGAGTTATCAGATTTCATATTCAAGGTTGCTTGCATGTTTGGAAAAGATGTGAAGATGACTTCATTGCAGACTGGATTGGTTTCCAGTTTTTGTCTGAAAAAAGTAATAAATAAGATAAAATAAAATAAAAGTTTAATAAGAAAAAAACAAATTTGGCCCTTGTGGTAATTCTTTTAAAAAAATGGTACCAAAAAAGAGAAAACAACTGAAATCACCCTAGACAATGGGCTTTTTTTTCCAAGTCTTGATGAAAACGTGAAGCAACAGGCTTTTTTTCTTTCTTTTTTTCAAACATGTCAGTGTCAATACAGATTAAATAATCCAGGTGACGTTAATAAGTATAGTGAGACGTGTGCGTGTCATGCCACCTCTGATACCTCCTCTGCCTCCACATTCCTTTCGAAAAAGGTTTTAGCATCTGTGGTGGCAGAATAGTCCCCGTCAATGTCTTTAGTAAAAGCTGTCTCCCGCTTGGCCTGTCACAGCGGAGGTTACCGTGATCATCCCTGCCGTTCACTTGTGACGCTTCGCCCTGTAAACACTGCTCCCTGCTCTCCTGCTGGTGGCTGGGGGTGGTACTTGTGTTTTATGCGTGTGTGGAAGTGTTTATGGTTATTAGAGAGTTGGGAACAGGGTCGGAGAGCACAACGAATGAGAGGGGGTGGCATTTTGCCAGACGGTACCACAGAGCTGTTGAGATATTGGGACAGGGGAAAACTAGTATTAATATTTGTGGCTATTGATCAATGGTCTCCGTAATATAATTTCCTCATCCGTTTTCATCTTTGCAAATATTGGGGGTAAAAGGCAAGTAGAGACCACTATAAATCCTTTTTTTTCCCATCATTTTTTTTCCTTGGGTGTGGGCCCGGAGCTGTAAAGCTCTCTAGCTCTAAGGGCTTTATGGTTGGCATTGGGTAGCTCCTGCATTTCACTTTACCCTTGTCATTCTTGGTGTACATGAGCACAGCCTGTACAGTAAAGCCATTAAACGCCCGGCCCTGTCAGGAGATGGCTGTAGAGACGTCATTTTCAAATTTATATTTGAAGTCAACATGGAATCATTTTCTTTTATACATGATCAGTGCACATTATTACAAAGGAAATGTCACATGATCCTTCAGAAATAATTCTGTGTTGAATAATTTGCTGATGGGGTGCCTAAGAAATACTTCTTATTATCAATATTTTAAATAGTTGTACTGCTCAATATATTTGTGTAAATCAATTCTTTGTAGGGGTGTAAATTTGACAGTTCATCACGATAAGATATGATATCGATTCTCTCAGCCAGCGATACGATATTTGCAGATACCTCAAAAGATTTTGCGATTCGATTCAGGGCTATTTCGATTGATTTATCACGGAATGCTCTCTCATGACTTTAGGTCATCGCCAATGTAGTTATCAGTCTCTGAACACATTTCACACAACAGGATTTTGAATCATCGACAGGTCTCATGGGAGTCAACAGTAGTCAGTGATTCTCTCAGATCGTCACTCATGTGAACGAGCACCGATTTGCCTATGATCTCGGGCATTTGTCTGCGATCTCGCAAAACCTGTCGGCGAGTAAAAAGCGGGCCTAAAATCGTTCAGTATGATGAGCTTTGACGAAACTCCTCTAAGCTAGCACGTCTTTTCGAAGTGACTAGCAGCCTTGTCACCTGACCTAAATACTGCGGGCTGATTCGCTAAAATAGACTTATCGGGTTGTGTTCACCAACAACAAGTGTGCTTCTCGGTTTCTGCTGTAAAACATGAACTCGCGATGCCTTGACAGTGCACAATACCGGGTTTTGTGACAAAATGTGCTTAGGGTTCAGTCAGTCTTATTTCAGCTGTGAAAATTAACGTTATAAAGACACACCGGCAGACAGTATGGTGAGTAAATAAAAAGATTTGGCAGAAATGCGTAGATGGACGTTATGTGAGGATGTGGAGTGTGTCAAAATAAAGGGACCTAATATCTATATTTTACGTGTGGCATCGTATCTTTAGACGTTTGATCGATGCATCGATCCATATCGATGTATTGTTACACCCCTAATTCTTTTATGAATGAACCGCATTTTTTTTGACATGGAAATCTTTTATAGCATTATAAATCTCTTTACTGTCACTTGTGATCAATTTAATTTGTTCTTGCTAAAGAAAAGTATTAATTTCTTTAAACAAAATCTAACTGACTAAATATATATGCAATGAATACAGAATCACTAAGGCAGCTGATAATGAATAATGAAATTATAATTTAGTGGGCCAGATGAAGGCATAGCTTTTTTGTCATCACTTTAATACGGTTTAATGTTGAATGAGATGTAAGACCTGTAAAGTCCTGTCCTTTAGCTTCGGCGTGTTTTGTTTGTAAATGTACTGGCATAAACATGTGTTTTCTTCTCTTCAAGATCGTTTCCATGTACAGACCAGTTGAAGATGAATTATTTATAGCAGTTACAGTGTTTTTTGATGTGGTCGTATAGTGCATCTGTATCACACGCTGTTGTAAAGAAACTTACCTGCTGCTGAAACCCTGAAACATCTGCTCTTACTTCATTACAGCCAAGTTCCTGTCATACATTTTGAGCATCCTACTTTCTGTCCTCCTCTCTTTCTTCTCTGGTTGTATTTTGGGTGGCGAGTTTGAGCGAAAAAGGAAAATTTAATGATAAACAGATCAGCAACAATAGTGTGAAATGCCAGCCCTCATTTGCTTTTACAAAGGAACATGCTTGTGTATTCCCTCTTGTCCTCTGCCGTTTCTGTGTCTCTCCATTGTCTCTGGATCTGAATCAAGCTGTGCTGGATCTCTAGATGCTCTGAAAATCTCAGTGGACCTGCCTGCCAAAAGAGCATCCTCTAAATGAGCATCCTTCAAACACAACACCTCCCATTCCACTGCACAAAAAAATGCCAGGACACAGGAGGTGCAGTCAGGTCAGATTCTACTTTGAAGCTTCTGTTCCCAGAGCCGCCTGTTTGAAACAAAATCGCAATTCTCACAGAGCGTTTTAACCCCCCCCCCCCAACTCCTGGGCCCCCCTTAACCAATTCAAACATGCCAACGGGGGGAGACAAAAAAGACAGATCGACGGTGTGCAGCACCTCAGAGAATCACAGCTAACCAATCATTGCGGGTTGACTCGTTAACAATTCAATTTTTGTTGCCTCTGTGGGTTGTTTGTCCCTCTTTTTGATGGTAGTGAAGGATATCATTTTAGCACAAATCTGGACCGATCTTTTATAACCTCAAAAACCTAGCGAAATACACAGAAAAGAATGTGACTAGCAAAAACTGTAAGAACTCAGGGTTTGATGAAGTAAATTTGAAAAGAGGAGATGGCCCTCAGGGTATCTTCAGCTCAACTTATGATAGAGAGGAACATGTAGTGTATATTTCAGATACTTCCCCCTTCCCATGGCACACTATCTATTGTTTCTATTTGTTGTTTTCTTTTTTACATTGTTATAGCACAAACACAATTGAAATTCCACACAGAATCTCAAAGAAGAGAAAACAAAGCCCGGTGGGATCAATGAATCCCTACTGTCAATAGTGTTGTCAAAGGTTTATGAATCTCTGGTAACATACAGCTTGAGTCAGTTTGTGTAGGGGGGCAATTAGAGCCGTCTAGGCAAAAACTGAAGTTGTCTCCGTTTTGTTTGTATTGGAGCCTCTGAAGTGTTGTGTTTTCCACCCACTATGTCTCCGCTGGCAGACTTTGCTTGTTCCTGGACATTCCTCATTAGCATGTTTTCAGGCACCAAACAAAATCAGCTATAGTGAACCTTCAGGCTTTGAAATTTCTCCTAATTTTCTATCTGAAATTTTTTTTCCTCATCAGTGCATGTTCGATTGACAGAAAAACAAATGAAATGCTTAGTTTTTCCTATCGATTTTGATTTGAAATGTCATGATTTTTTATTTATTTTAAAATATTTTATTTTATGCAGATTTGGTTGGTTGTAACTTCCGTACCAAGTCGGTTCTGATTTTTAAAAATGTGACGCTACCAGCATTTCTCTCCAGCATTTCCCTCACACTCAACATATATGTCTCTCATTGACCATAAATGTGTATATTATGTCTCTTATTGCCCATTGGCCATCAACGTTTCAAAAACATGTTGTCTTTGACTGTATGTCGGTGATTGGCTACAATAATCAACGCTCCAAAAACATGTTGTCTTCATCTAGCGATTACATAGATACACTCGAGAGCTTTTGAAAGAGGCATCTATAGAGTGTATTCATGCTGGTAGAGAGAAACAGATGCTGAGAAAGTCATCTTGCACATAGTGCTCGAGTGCAGATAACTTTTGCCCTCTCACTCAAGCTAATTCCTCTGTGTAGGTTCAGAATTAACAGAGGGTGGTAAATGGGGACAGATCATTGCCTAGCGTACCTGTGGGCCTGGACTGCCGCCACCGAGGTTAACTGGTTTTAGTTACTCAACTCCAGTTGGCATGGCTACCGTCTCCAGGGGTAGTGGCCTTCCTCCTGCTCTCGGTCCCCATGAGCCACAATTGCTTTGTGTTAAAAGACAAGCCCGCTCTTGATCCTGCCTGAATTGGGATAGAGTTGAAAACAAAAAGCCAGTAAACGATGTACCAGTGGGAGAGGGTTTGTGGTCCACAGATTTGGCATAGTTTTTGGTGTATCAGATATTTTTCTTGATACATAGCACAGCAAGCTACTCGCTGGCAAGGATCTTTCCCTCTATCCTTGATGAATGATTCTTTCTGAAGGCATTAGGTGATCTATTTTTCATGCAAGTCCTTTAGTCGCACCATGTAGCTTGGGGTGGTGTGGGGTCCCGTGTGCTATAGTGCATTTCCCTGCATCTGGAGTCCGCACGGACGATGAGACGATGAGTATCTCGGGGTGCAAAGGGAGATGGTCTTGAGGTGAGGAAAGATGTGCTGGCTGTTGAAAGGTCACACCTGTCATTTCTTAGAAGCTGAGTGGAAAATCACCTGCAGGCCACCACATGAAAGACTATGACACTCTTGTCTCATCGATGTAAAAAGAGCCCACACACATACCTAAACACACAAATTCCCTCCCCATGGAGCTGTACTACTAAAGAAAGATGTGATATTTGCCCTCCCACTCAGCAACAAACTTTATTTGCTTTCTTTTAGTAGATAAATGTGTGCAAAATGTTAAAAACACAATTTCCCATCCAGCCCTGACATACTTTTACTTAGCCAACTAAAGTGGACGTTCTATTTAAAGCACTGGTAAATTAATAGCAATTTGCAGATTTGATGTGGAGGACGGCTCGTTCGTATCCCTCGTCTCTTTCGTTAACAAATCGCCCAGCGCCTTAACAAAGAGTAATTGCCTCACCTGCTTTCACTTATCCAGGCGGCTCAGCCTCTCTGAAAGAGCACCTCCATCTTATTTCGGCGTGTCCTACTTGAGGAACCGAGCTGAGCCGAGAGCGACGCGAGAGCCCCCGCTGGAACTCCCCAACCCTGCTGCAAATCCACGGGAGGTCCCAAAGCCGCCCCGCGCCGGCTGCAGCACAAGCAAATTGCCACAGCTGAGACAAGTCTCCATTCAACAGGCTAATTAATCTTGCTTTGTAAGAGTAGTCATGCCAGAACCTCCCCGGGCAAGGCTGCTGATGCAGGCCTTCTGAAGTTTGGAGGCTTCGTTTATGGGCAGTTAAAGATCTCAGCGTCTGTTATTAGGTGGGAGCGGGAAGATTGGCTATGACGAATAGGTATTTCTACTGCTATTGAATAAACAGAGAAGTGAGGTGGAAGCGATTTAATGGTTCGGTTGTGAGAAACAGCTTGTGTTTTCCCAGATCTCTGGCTGGATGAAGCCAATAACGCTGATTAGGACACTGGGCCTTCGGAGAGGCACAGAAAGCCACCTCTTGGCTTGCTGTTGATTGCTGTCTGTGCAGCTCACATTGTCAAAATTGTCCGCTGAGGAGCCTCGGAGGTGATGATGAATATCTGCTCTTTAATAGCTGTTGCGTTTCTTCTAACTTGACACCTATTTAACATTTTAAATTGATTCCTCTCTGTGGAAAACAGCAGTGAGACCAAACAAACATGACCCTCTTTGGATATGCGAGATAAATAGTGTCATCTCCCCAACATAATTAAGCTAGGCTTTAAAGATTTTGTGTGCCACTGGTTTGTGTTTGCGCGGTAATATAAGTTGTTTGCACAAAGGCTGTAAACATAGCTTGGATTTTTGTGTGTGAGACAGAGCAAAGCATTGTGGATTCAGGTTCAAGTAGCTTTATTAGTACACCTTTATATTGTCAAACTTTAATTATATATAAACATTTACATGCATGCATACTATTTTGAATTGAAAAATTAATTAAATAAATAAATAAAATGTATACTTTATATATATATTTTTTTTATTTTTAATTTATTTAAAATATAAAAATGAAAATTGATATATACTTTACACCGAAAACATTTTGCTTAGAAAAAATGCTGGTTAATAATATTATATATATATATATTTTTGGCTGTACTTTTATAGCAGAGCTTGAATTGAACTTTGAGCTTTTGACTAGCCCTTGTAACGAGTGGATCCTCAAACTGTCTGCAATACCTCATATGTAGCTCCATCCGCCTCAATCTTGAATAAAGTCCTGCATGCATTTGACTGTATCTGCTTGTTTGCAGTGCAAGGGTAAATAAAAAAAAATGGTTCTTTGAATAAGTACAGCATTTTCTTTATTCAAAACACAATGTTGGTAAAGGCTAATGTTTTATGATGTATTTTTGGAGAGAAGAAGTGTACTTAGTCTGGTATTTGCCGTCTAGTCATAGCCAATACAGCCTCTGCGTAACACTTCATCTTTTAAAACACAAGATTTTTGCCAAATATATTAAACGACAGTAAAAACTGACCGACCACATAGCTACAATAACCTTAATAATCTGTAAGTGGATAAGATCTTAAAGCGATTCACTTACTGCCTCAGATGCGGCATTTAATGACGGGCAAGACACAAATATCCGACATTCGCAGGTGAAAAACCCTAACCCTAACCCTGACCATACATAGAGCCACAATAATAAATTTGACAATAAGGTGTTTAATCATAATTAATATATTTATTTATTTATTTATTTTCGCTGGTTTCAAAACAAGCCACACTGGATATAACCTGCCATGGTAACATCCCTTGGATAAACTCCTGCTATCACATTGCCTTGCTACTTATATTGGGTGACTTGAAAACTCAGCGCGGGCATTGTACTCACGTTGGATCAAGGTCACATTTGCATAGGCCATGCTATATGAATGCATGATTGGTTGACTGGCAAATTAAAATAAATAATATTATTAACTGGTTAATGGTAATTTCAAATAAGCGTTTCTGTTCAGAACGTTTAAACTTGATTTTGTTCTAGTTTTTGTTCATGTTCTTGTTTAAATTTAGTTTGTTTCCGGTTTTTGTTTTCATTCCTTGAACCGGTTCAGAGCCGGTTATATATGAATACATTTTTATTTGTATATGGCTTAAGCTATAATGTGCCACCGCTGGGTGATGTGGGTCTTTCAGTTGGAGACTGAACCATCACCTGCTCAGCTGTGTTTCATTAATCACTGCAGTTGTATTCCCCGAGCAGTTCAACAGCCAAAAGCTAGGTCAGTGTCTGGGTCTGCATGACACACACATCTCATCTCAGCAGGAATATCACCTCAGCAGTTAGCAACTAACTCAAGGGGCCCTGTTTAGCCCTCACTAAAAGTTCCCCAAGTTCACTATTACTACTGCCCTTTTCTCTTCTGTTCTTTGTTATTCACGGTTTCTTTCTGTTTCCTCACTGTCTCTCTTTATCTCTTTCTGTCTGTCCTCCATCTCTGCACCAATTCTCTCAGGCACTCCGGCCCCTCTGCTGTCAACTTTTCAGTGATGGGCTCTTAACTAAGCTAAAGTTCTAGGTGGAGTTCATCTCCTTCCATCAGACTTCCCATTTAATCTGAAATCTGAAGCATCAACTCATTTGCGGTAAACAAAAATGAGGACTTGGATCAGCCAGTCCATTTGTTAAGTGTAGATTACACTTGTTTTATCCTCAGGAGGAGAAAAAGAATAAAGGTTGAGGGAGGATTGGAGAAAATGACATCAGACAGCAAAACACATTTATTTCTTCACTCTCATTTCTCTGCCCAGTAAGGCTGTTTGGGTGGTGCTACCCCTCTGCTGTCTACAAAACAGCCAGTTCATTAGACCCATATGCTACAATCAATTCAGCGGAGACTCCGGCTGAGCCCAAATGAGATCCGCTGTGATTTACCTTTTAAATGGGCCTCTTGTTTACCAGTCTATGGCACTGTGTGAATATACTAAAAAATGCAGCTCGGCTTGATTGGGCTCTGGTGTCCTTCAAGGTGCTACCGAAGTTACCTCAGTCAACTTGCTTATATTCTCTTTCACGCTTATTGAATAGGGAAGTCCACACGGACCTTTTAAGACTATGAGCTCGATTGACTGCCCTTTGCAATTGATTGACCAAAGGATGAAATAAACACTCCGCTCTGCAGTGCAGCAGATCACCTTGAAAGCCCCTTCTTCTCTACCTTACATGCAGGCAGCCACATTTATACGGATGATAAATTCAGCAGTAATAGAAACGTTTATTCCAGCCTTTTGTGGTCTAATGCAGACTTTCAACCTAGTTTGAGCGGTTTTCTCCGGTGTCTTAGTGTCTGTGCTTTTATGTCTGTATACTCTTAGCTTATAATTACTTTCAACATCTACATTTAATGTTAATTTTTTTCTTTTTTTTTCTTAAATTTAGTCAGTGTCTGGATTTTTTTTATATTCAGTTTAGTCAATTTCTCTCTGGCTAAAATTATATCTAATTTTAGTAGATGAAAACAAGCATTTTAGTTGATTTGCAAAATGAAACCAATTATTCACACTTTTTATAAATTGATTTTAAAATGTGAGAACTTGGGAAATCTCTGCTCTTTATGCATCATCAATGTTTTAGACATGATTTAGTGCATTCTGGAAAGAGCGTATTTACTAGGGCTGTTTTCGACTAAGGATTTTCATAGTCGAATCTGATTCGTTAGATTTTGCCATAGTCGACTGATAGTCGAACCTTTTTTTTTTTTTTTTTTTTTTTTTTTAGATGGCAGCTAGATTTTTTCCATTTCAAACAAAAGAGCTAAAAAAAATTAAAAGAAAAACATGGTGTGTAACAAATACCTTTTATTAATTTAAAGCCAGATGAACAAAACATATCACACATAGGGTCACTAGACGTCCCGTTTTTCCCGGGACATATTTCAACTCTAATTTTAGTGTCCCGACTTAGGCTATTATGAAAAAAATCATGATTTGTCCCGTATTACATCGTTAACATATATGTATTTTTATATATTATAGGTTTCGTTGAATACGCGCAAGACAGAGGGAGGGAGAGAGCGCGAGAGACCTTGCGTGTGTGTGCTAGAGTCCGCATTAATTACACGCGCGCAGGACAGAGGGAGAACGTGAGAGACCTTGCGTGTGTGTGCTAGTGTAGGCTACTCATTAATACGCACGCGTCTTCCCCAAAATTATAATTATAATAATAATATAGGGTTTATGTCTGTATTGACAAAAGAGTGGTAGAACTGTTTGTTTGTTTTTCTTATTTGTAAAGTTAACAAGCCTTACCCGTTTCAAATGAGCCATGCTGGTTGTCGTCGTGTGATATGAAAGAAGCTGCTGGCACAACTTGCAATTAACTTTCTTTGGGTCATCTTTAACCTTCTCGAAATACTCCCACACTTTTGATGATTTTTTTAGAAGCCATTGTGAGTCAATAAATCCGTAAATGCTAACAAATGTGGTCCAGACGTTACAGGCATGTAGTGTGCTGCTGCTCATTCGCTGCATACCGCGCGCCTATTTTGAAATAACGAACTTGAGCGCGCAAAAGACGGGATATGTGAACAGACCCCCTACTATTCGACTATGAGGTTCATAGTCGAATCAGACCTCTCCGAATCGAATCGTCGAATCCTCGACTATTAGAAGTCAGCCCTAGTATTTACAATGTGACTTACAAATTCTGTCTAGCATTTAACTTAATGTCCACTTGTGCATTCACATTGTTTTGTGTGGATACAAGTTTATATATGATACAAATAATAGATAATTCCCCTCAGATCTTGATATTAAACAAATGGAAACAAGAACGTTCAAACAGTGTATTCTTTGACAAAGATTGTTTTAGTAACTCAGTAGCCTATGTATTTTTAATAATGTTTAAATGGTTTTTATATTTGTGGATCGCATTGTTTACTCTGGTGCTGTGCACTTGCCGTGAGTTCCAGTAGCACCTCATTGCAGTACACGAGATCCGGGGGGCGGAGTCGGATCCAGATTAAGGGGTGGGGTTGGGTAGGTTTAGGGGTGGGTTTAGGGATAAGGGGTGGAGCTGGGTAGGTTTAGGGGTGGGTTTAGGGATAAGGGGTGGAGCTGGGTAGGTTTAGGTATGTAAGGTGGGAGGAGTCGGATCTAGATCCGACTCCTCCCCGTGGATTTCATGTTCTGCAGTGAGGACCATCTCGTGAGTTCTGCCCACACTTGTTCTGATTGGCTGTTGGTTTTTGAGTTTTATGATTTTGATTGATCTCGCAGTCGTGTCTAGTGTGGGCAGACAAATTACTTGTCGCTGGAATCTCATCGCATCGTGTCTGGTTAGGACACGATATTATGTGTTCATGACTTATGCAGCGTTGTAGCCTAACACACCAATAACTGCAATAATCTCTGGGTTTTGTTACTTTCGAATAGAAACAAAGCGTCTTCTTTTAGATTCTGTCCATTTTATCACGAACTTTTTGTGATAATTATTGTGACGTGACATAATTATTGTGGCGTGACATAATTGTATAGGAGCCTCAGTTCAAAAACATAATTTTATAGTTAAAGCAACACTATGTAACATTTTTTACCTTAAAATAATGTTTCCAAAATCTTATCAGTGGTTCATCAAGTCGTAACAGGGTGAAAGGCACTTCTGCCATAGCCTGACGTGGTCTGTATCGCTTTTACTGGCACTATGTAACTTTGGGGTTCAGGTAGGAACCCGACCACAAAAAGAACCACAAAATTCTACTGCTTTACGTCAAGCGCTACAATAGTCATTATTTCGTTTTTCTTAGTTTCTGATGTCGCAATACATCATCCTTTCAAGGAATCATGTAACATACTCTACCTTGTCTGTGGACATCGTTCATTCTAAAGCCAGTGCTGGATAAACAGCGAGCGTGCGTGCGACGGTAGGCTAAATTATTTACGACAGCGGCAATGGACAATTTAGCTTCCAACCAGTAGGCAGACCGAAGAGGAAAAGTTACTTGGTGTTGCTTTAATGCAAAAACTGGCTTATGTGCATTTTACATGTTTGCATACATGCAATTTATTTGAGTGTTGATTATTATATCTACAAATAAATAGCAACTGAAATAAGGCTAATAGTTTGGGCTCTGTTGTTAACCTTTAATATTATAGAAAAGCAAGGGCTCCCTTTATAGTTTACAGCATTAGCAGTGTTTTTTATCCAAAACTTTAAATTATAATTGAATTAATTTAAAGAAAGAGACACAATTTGTTAATTAAACCACTGTTTAATGATATAATAAAGCAATTTTATGTTTAGTTTTCTCCTCCTTGCTATTCCGTACCTGTACCGAACTGTGACTTCATAACCGAGGTACATACAGAACTGTGATACGGGATAGGCAATAACAGACTTTTAGAAATATTGTTGTATGGTCTTTCTGGCTCTTCCTTTGTCTCAGTGAGGTAACAGTGTATTATGCCCCGTGTCTAGGGGAATAGAGAAAACTTTAAAAAGGGGGTAATAAAACTGGGTTGTAGTAATGGAATCTCAACAAAGAATCATTTCGGTCGATAATCAAACAGAAACACAAAACAAATACATTTATTTGTTACATTTATTAAGAAAAAAACTAATGAAATAAAGCGCATCTCTTCAGGTGTCCAAAGGCCAAAATAACAAACAAATATAGAAAGAAATAGGGGATAAAAAACTTAACCTGATAGCGAAATAAAATACATTTAGTTGACCTAACTCCCTAACAAAAAACAGAACCCAAACAAGTTTCCAAATTAATTAGCAGGACACACCTACGCCCCGTGATCTTAGAACATATTGTTATACATAAAGGCGGGCGTACACGGTGCGATTTTTTGCTGTTTTACGAGCTCGCAGATGATTTTTTTCACTCGGGAGTAATCCGTGGAAATCGGTTATGCTCGCACGTCGCGGCTCGTATCGTGTGCGAGGAAGATACGAGCCGAGCCGAGCACCTCTCGACCTCCCGATCATTTTTAAGCATGTCGAAAAAGTTCGGGAGCTGTCGGCTTGAATTCGTGAGGTGTGTGCGGTTGAATGAGCCGATTTGTCAATCTATCTGAATTTGACCAATCAGGAGCTGAGGAAATCCACAGAAGAAAGACGAAAATGGTGTGTGGACTACTAGAAACACTGCTTCAATTATGTTTTTATGATGACTTTGTGAAAGGTTAACTAAACAGCATGAGCCGTATACCTGCCGGCCTGTAGGCCTATTTGACATATTTAATTCTGTAACATATCTGTATGCTATTGTTTTTGGTAGTACTATAGCTTACATTTCTTACAGATAATCACGATGATCATTGCGTTTGTCTTACCGAATGTAGTATCTTCCTGTCAGCAATTACAGTTTGTCTTGTCTACAGCCTAGTTTTTTTTTATTAATGCCGACAGTAAAATGTTGCCAGATATTGCTACGAAAAACAAGCAAAAACAAAAAATATATAAAACTCGAAATAATTTCAAAGCTTGTGTTTTGGAAATAGGATTAATATATCACGAACCCTAACATGCAACTTTCCACTGTAATAACTTCCTAAAGTGTGACATTAATCAGAAAAACAAGTCCAGAAGATTACTGTCACCTTTCCATTATGTGGATCTGGCAACCGCGCCCTCACTCACGCGCGCTCGAGCTTCTCTCAGCAAAATTACTTGCAAACACTCATATGAGGTGGTTTAAACGGCTAATTAATCATTCAGAGAGCTTGCAATTTTATTTTTGAATGTGTACCATAACTACGTTTTTTAAGTCATTCACACACACACACACAAAAGGGTGACCGGACGTCCGTTTCCCGGTGCTGAAATATGTAGCAAAATAGTCACGGCTTGTATCAATATATATGCAGTTATGAGAGAGCAGAGTTTTTGGCTTCGTGCGATTTCTTCGGAATTCAGCAGGTCGTAAAATCGTGTCGTGTATCACTGCCTCCATACGATTTTCGGATAAACTCACTCGTAACGTGTACGTGGACATACGATCTTCCGACCGTCAGAATTCGCACCGTGTACGCCCGCCTTAAGGAAACATGATCAGATGTTATTGGTATAACGTTCACTTGCACTTGACACATTTGAAAGGGAACAGGGAGAGAATGCGAACACAGAGCAATAGAACAAATACAAGACACGCAGGTCGTAACACGGTGAGACAGTGACTCGTAGAGTCTCTCTTATCCTCAAAGTGACAGGCTTCCCTCCTGTTAGGTTTTAATTAGTTCTTAATTGAAAAGGTTGATTAAAATGGAAGAAAGCTTGTTTATGAGCTTTAACTATTCACAGCACTGCTGAGCCACTGAGAGCTGGACACGATTACTGAAGACGAAAGTTTTACTCCCTCAGATTCACTCAGTCGCAGCTAACTGCCATATGAGTGCTTGTTTTTCACTGCAAAAATAGAACATTTAGAAATGTAATAAGAGAAAATGTCAACTCTTTGCGTGAGATAAAGCAACCATTTTCCTTTTAAGCTATTGTCTTAAAACCTCTGTACAGTGTGACAATATTTTAAGTGTGATGTGTTTAAAGCAAATACAGTTTTTTTACATTTAAATTTTTGGAGAGCTGTCTTTGATGCTCAAATATTTTATTAATGTATTCATTTGCCATGCTTATTGAGGCAGCCCTCATCTCCGGAATTTTATTTTATTTATCAGTAAACAGCCTTAAGTTGTTTGGAGCAGGTTGGTTTTGTCCTCTCATCTTTCCATGAATTTCAGAGTTGCACTGAGAGGTGTTTAGATATCTCTGGCTCCACTTATGTTTTATTGATATTTTCATATTTTTTTAGATAAACATTTTTTCTATTCAGAATCCATTTTGCATTGGATGAAATGTTTTTAACTTGATTTCCTCCTCCTCGTCCTCTGCCTCATCTTAAGAGAGAAGGTTGGGAATGGCCTAATTTCATCTACAAACACCAGCATTGCTTTGTTCACACATGACTTGACTTCCAAAACTTCCTAAACACCTACAGTGAAGGGCATCTCCTTCAATAATTTGCTGCCTAAACTGATAATAAACCACTCAAGGCCCAATCTTCTTTCTACTTGTTGCATGCTAGCCTATTTGTGACATGCCTCCAAATGGAAATTATCAACAAGATGCATTGCAGATGCAGTCTCATACAATCAGATCTTTAAAGGCTGTGACACACCAAGCCGACATCAAAGAACTAGCGGCGATTGTGGTGTTGTGTGTCTGGGACAAAAAGCTGTGCTTGAACACACCGCAAAGACCACAGCTTACTGTCAACTAGCACATGCTTTCTGCACCTGCATGCAAGGAAATAACTGTCGATCAGCAAGAATCAATAGTCTATATTCATCATTTCAAAAGGTGAAACCAAAACTAGAACTGCAGATATCCGTAATCAAAGCCTACCGTTACCATTACAAACGTTAGTCTACCATTTTAAATATAAAAGTTCACTTTCTTTATTCCAGGCGGCTCATGGTGTTATGTAAATATTGGCATATTGGAATGCTCATCTCGTACTCGTAATCTAAACTGATTTGCCAATCTCTCACCGACGGCCCAATGCCGATTCAATCTGCTGAATTCAGCGAACTCTTGCTGATGTGTTAAACACACCAAAAAATCTAGACCGTCAGATGCTCACTGATGGCCCGGCGATGGCTGCTGCTGACTTATCGATACATTTTATTTATTTGTTTATTTAGTTAGTTTGTTTTACATTACTATATTACTGAAATGCACTTTCTGAGTAATTGTTGTGATTCTCAGAAGAAAGCTAACCGGCTATTGTGTATATAAAGTCAGTTTGAAGCCCTGGGAAATATAGACTCTTGCGTGCTACTCTGAGCAAACAGATGAAAAAATGCCTTTGTATGTGCAGTTATATGGCAGGTATCTGAGAGGTTATTGTGTTTGGTGTGTGTGTGCAATTGTGGTCCTGCCCATGTCAGGATCAAACGAGACGACAATTGTGTGTTGTTAAAGTCCTGCTAAAGTGAGCAACCACAAGCTGTCAAGGGCTTTTTCCTCTTGTATGTAAAATAAAAGTGTGTTGTGCTGATGCGCACTTGAAGGTTTTGCTCTTGACAGCAGTGGAGTCTTCAGCAGTGGACATTGTATTTGGACATTTCAGCTTTTATCTATAAATATAAAAACACCAAGCCAACTATGTCCTTTTGGTCTCTGCTCTTTTGCTTTGAAAAGCATTCATTTGCCCAGTAGGTCAATAGAAAGGAGGAAAAAAAGCTTTTACACAAATCGTGAGCATGTTAAATCAGTTTATTGAGGACTACAGTACAGAGGTTAATGGATGCTCTGACCTCTGAAATAGTATAATCTTTTGCCAATTATTTTCCTGTATTTAATTGCCTTCTACTATTTGAAAAAGTACAAGGTCATTCCATAGAATCTCATAAAGAACTATTTGACTAAATTGCAAGTTCATGATGTAGCAGTCTATAACTTGCTTTTTTCTGACCTGACCCTTGTGCAGTGTGGCGATGACCGTCCATGTCTGACCTACCGGTGTTCTGTGTTCTTCCCCTCTCTGTCCCAGAGGCCTTTGTGAATATGGGGCTATTAATGTATAGGGCATTAATGCTGTAATCCCATCATGCTGTGCCACCTGTTGTTGTACGAAGCCTTTTAGGGATCCTTCTTTAATCAACACATAGCCGTCACTTTGTTTGCCATCCTCAGATGGCTTGGCTTGATGCCCGAGACCTGTGTTTTCCACCATGAACAGAGAACTGTGATTCACATAGATTTATAAGTAATATGCTTTTGCATTGTTTTTATCTAGGTCTCACTCACCTGCCCATGCTCCACGGGACTGTTGTTATGCTTTCAACGAAGTGAACATCAGCACTTTAATGTGCAGGTGGAGGATGTGAAGTGATTTGCTTTTGGATAGATTCCATTTTATAGTGACACAACGCACTGGTAGTGTTGAGTCAGCTAAGTGGTTGTGACCGGGTGAAACGATGCATTAACTGGTGCTGAGAAGCAGATGCATTTAAAGGAATGTTACAGGTTCAATAGAAATCCTGTTTTTTTGTAGTTTATATAACCAAATCACATTCACTGTAATGCACTAACATTGGAAGTCTGTGGTATTCCAGATGGTTTAAATCAGAACTGTATAGCTCATATCTTTTAATGTATGTATAATGTCTTGTTATTGTGTTTTTGAACCTTTATTCCAGAGCAATGCCTTGTTTCATAGACTTCCGATGTAAGTATATTACAATCAATTACTGTTATGAATTTTTAAACTCAAAAACATGCAGCATGACTAACGTAGTCATGGTCATAAGACTTTTATGAACCAAATCTTTATAGTGAATCAGAAATATGCAGCCCAACCAGTGTAGTCTGATTCACTAAATGATGTTTTATAAACAAAGTTCGGGAGGAGCACGTTCAAATAATTGATCCAATTATCACATCATTCGAACCAGCTGTCGACAATCAGTAATCAACATGTCTATCCAATCAGCTTGAGTTGGAGACCTGGGCCGTTTCTCAATACCAAGTACGCAAACTTCGGACTTGCGTCCTTTGTAGTTCGGACTTGCAAGTTCGACTCGGGAGAACGAACTCCCGAGGACGGGAGGACGCGAGTCCGGTTATTCTGCAAATGGAACAGTGCGTTCTTGCTCGCGTCACTCAGATCGCTCTGGCTACTCCGGTTATCTCTTTATGTATATTTGAGGCGACCATAAAACGAAATATGTTATAAAACACCACTCAAAAATATTAAACATATTAATGGCCACACAAATCTGGTTCAGGCTACACATACATTGATTATCTTCACTGCATTTATAACACGAAATATAAATCGCAACCCTTCTTTTTTGTTTTTTATTTAAAAAAAAGAATCATTAAAACGGACATTTAAAAAACAGACAGGGTTGTTTCATTTTATTTTATTATACATGTTCATACAGTGAAGACAATGTAAAATAAATATTACAAATATTCGAATTATTTTAAAATATATTAAATAAAATTACACAACCCTAGCTGTTTCTTTTTATTAAATGTCAGTTTTAATGATCAATCCAGTATAAAAGTAGCCTAAAAGGTATAAGAAGCGATATAACGAGAAATAAAGCAAACGATTCAGTCAAACATAAGTCAGCTCTCTAATAGTGCAACAAAGTTAAATTTAAATAGCCTAAATATATAAAGTTATGAAACTTCACTTTGCCCTCAGCCATAACAAATCGCCATGGAACAAACTAGATTACAAACGTTATATTAATCTATATAGATGAATTGTTTAACCATTAGACTAGAGACATCAGAGCCAGCGGCAAACATCAAAGCACAAGCCGAGGAAAAGCTGTTCCAGTCGGGTTGATCAGCGCCGAACACCCGCTGATTGCCTGGATCTCACAACTCCGAAAACGTCAGATAGATTTTTCAAATAAGCGCTCTCTTTATAAATAAACCACAGATTTGAGCTTTAAACAACTACATTCTAGACTGAAACACTCTTAAAATTGCATTTCGTGACACAATAACAGTAGTATTTTGATATTACGCGGGTTTTCTCCTCTTCTATTGACGCTTGCTGGTTGGTGCGAGATGCATTCTGGGATACCTGTCTGTCTCGAGTCCGCACAAGTCACCTCACGATGCATCCTCGGTAAACGGGGCGGATCAAGAACACATACGGGGATTTGAACTGTTCTTGGCTAGATGTGAACTTTGAATTGGAACAGTACTTGGGCAGCGACTGATGACGTTTCACAAGTCCACAAGAACACAAGTACAGACAAGAACGCATATTGAGAAACGGCCCTGTATATATACACTCATTTGACTCACCAATGTTCCTCTACAGTTTTCCAGCATCCCTCCACCACCCCGTCAAAATAAATATTTGTTTTTATAAAAATGTGAAATCTTTCGTGTAAGTCAAAAACATTTTCTGCACAAATGAAGTATGTTGCAGATGCTACCATAGTGGTTAATTTGTTTTGAAGACAGAACATTCCCATAAAATATCTGAACATCTGCCCATGTTTCCTGAGGTGTTAAATGACTAGTTAGCTATTCCGTTAAGAGGGTGGATCTTCTACTTTGACAACGTAGACCGTGTTACCTGTGGGACGCCACTCCTGTGTGTTTTTAAGAAGAGAGAAAGTGCAACGCTGCATGTGTTTATGGGAAATAACCCAGTGAGTGCTGCTCCCTGGACACTTCAAAAAACTTATCACTGAGAAGCAGAGGATGTCCTCAGGGTCTTTCTGTGGGTGCTGTTGTCCATGCATCTCAACTGATGCTGCTTTCAGCTGATCTTTCAGACCAGCGAGCCGCTGGAAACTTCAGAGAGGGGGATGCTTTTTTACTAACGTGTGTTTTCCCTGTGAGCTTCTGTTTTGTGGGTTTGGTTGTTTTCCCATAGAGACGTTTCTGGTTCCCCCTCTATAAGGCTGTCAATCAAGCACTAATGAGGAGTAAATTATGGAATAAAACATTTGCAACCACTTGTCTTTGATATGGCTTCATGTGCACTAATTGCAACGATTATATCTGTATTATTTTTCAAAAAGATCAGTGGGGCACTCCAGTAATTTTCATTAATCATGTACAAAGAAGAGGTAATTAAAAACCCCATTATCACCAATCATTTTGGGTGTTTATGGAGGGATCCGAATATTAATATAATTTAATTCACACAAGACATTGAATGCACAAAAGATTATTTCAAGGTCCCGCTGTTTCATAGCGTGCATATCTGCTCTCTCCATGGATTTTTGCTGTAGTCGTTTTTTGCCGTTTCACATCCTGTAATGTGTGTGCGCCTGATGGTCATGTTCATTGGTGTACGCTGGCGATAACCGCTTCTTTTACTTTGATGGTTCCTTACTGCTGTCACTGAGATATTCGACAAGGTCGCGCGAAGGTGTGGAAGAGATAGAGTCATGGGGGTATCGGCAGCAGGTTATCTGTTTACTCCTTATTAAAGTGACACTCACTTGCGAACCGTAATTTAACAGAATTATTCCGGTGCGGTGACCTCACATGGAGATAAATTACATCCACAATGTGCGACGCACTGCTATCACTCTCCTCCATCAGCTCATAATCATGCTCTTTCCACACATATCTGACTGCAAACAGACGTGCATCTGCCGATCTAGATTCAGATCTGGACCTAGATTACTCTGGAGCATCTGGTGAGTACAAGGCTAGATAATGACATCATTCAGGAAGTCAATGGAGAGAAGGGCTGTTTCCATAGAAATAGGAAAGAGTGGTAGATTAACAGTTTGCATGAAATACTGTTGAGCAAAAGCCTATATGATTATTCCATTCCATTATGTTACTAAAAAATATTATTATTTATAATTTAGAAATTATAAGTAATCTGTTCATATGTATTAATTATATAAATGAATACTTTATTAGCTGAAAATTCATTTAATAAAAAAGTCTATTTAAATTGTAATAATTATTTAAATTGTAAATAAGTCTATTTAAATTGTAATAATAATTTTTGGTCCGAATGGACCAATCCATTTTCGGACCAATTTTTTCAGTGTGTTCCGCACAGTTCGCTCTATCGAATCTGCTTTTTTAGGCCGATACAGCATATAGAATCGCTGTCAGTGAGGCTGTTCAGTTTAGCAAACGAGTGGTGAATAATGCAAAGAAGTCTTGACGGCACAGACAGAAGGCTGTTCTTATTTTACGTAATCTTATCTAAGCATTCCACTGTGCACTGCAAATATTTTCATAATAACATGAGAATAATGAACAGTATCAGCATGATTGACATTCAAAACTGTAAGCAAGCACCTCATTGTTTATGGTTTGTATACCTGCAGTCTTGGTTTCACTTTACCTTTTTGAATGACGAATGTAGACGAATATATCTGCTTAAATAGACAGTTATCTCCTTTACACGCGGGCACAGGATGAGTGTGCTAGTTGACAGTCGCCTGTAGTCCTTTCGGTGTGTTCAAGAACATATTTTTTCCTTTGACGCAGGCGTTGCGAGTTCTTTGCCGTCGGTTTGGTGTGTCCCTACCTTCATAGTCAACAGTTGTTTGTGACAACATGTGTGGCACCCAATGGCTGGTCCCCATGCCGCCTGTCAGTTTGCTGCTGTCTCATTATTAATGGGTGTAGGATGCGGTGGTGCAGAGAAATGCAGCGGGCCCATCTCCTCCCCTTGCAATAGTTGCACTCTCACATCAGATCGAGCCATGGCCCATTACAGTCAGGGAAAACAAAAAACACAGACACATATATAGCCAGGCTGTGTCCCTGTACCAAAGTGAAATTGACAGACTCACTGGAGTAATTGTTCCCTGCACTATTGTTTCTGGCAGGAAATGCTGTTATTGACAAATAAGGATTGAATAAGACTCGGAGATGAACACTTTGAGCTTGGTCAAAGGACTGTATTGGTCTTTTCACTGAGCCCTGATTCTCTGTCCACTCTTTCCAAGTCTATATCTTTTTCTTCTCTTTATCTCTCCAGCACTCAATCCATCTCCTGGTTGGTCTCTCCTCCTTATCTCTTTCTCTCTATTTTGTTTTGGTCTCTCCCCTTTCTATGTGCTTT
Organism: Chrosomus eos; assembly: GCA_036326025.1. Taxonomy (NCBI): domain Eukaryota; kingdom Metazoa; phylum Chordata; class Actinopteri; order Cypriniformes; family Leuciscidae; genus Chrosomus; species Chrosomus eos. Next base: position 16,159,992 of record CM070835.1, on the reverse strand, counting down.
CTTCTTCCCCCCCTCCCGTGTGCGTATCCCCCTCAAGAGTTTCTTTAGACCCGCACACAGACCATTCCCCCATGTTCTTTCCAGCCAACAGCAGAAACCCAATTACAGTGAACCAGTAGATGTGGCTGTCTGCCTGATTAGTGTGGTCTGCTGTAATGTTGATATCATCCAAACGGATTGAGCTGGCCAGGGTCATTAAGCAGCATATTATGTCCTGTCTTTGGTTTCCAGTGGTAAAGGTCAATGGATAGTGAAACCAGAAACTCTCTTTCTAGAGTGGGTTAGATTGAGGGTTCTGCCTGTTTTTGGGAAGGAAAGAAATCCAGACAGCACTTTCACCCTTGCTTTTCATTATTTATTGTTTGTAGCAAACTTGATCTGTTCACAATACTCAGAATGCTTGAGATTCAGCATGTTTCACCATATTCACACTAAATATTAGAGTGGTGTTTGTCCATGTAAACTTGCTGCCATGATGCTATAGGGTGTTGTGGTTACCCAGGGCTGTTGCCAATGCCATGCGGTTGCTAAGGTGTTCTGGGTGGTGTTTAGGCCACTGCTATGATGTGTCAGTTTTTTGTTGACAAAATGATTTTAAAATGACAAAAATGAAAAAAAAGGTGTAAAATGACAAAAATAACATTATACGCATGAATTGGAGTGAAAATATAGAAATAAAAGAAATTATTACAATAAACATAAATAAGATTATCAGGAAGTCAAAAGAAAACTACTTCTCCCATGAGAGGATGCAAAATGTAAGAGGAGCAGACAGGACAGGAAGTTATGTTGGCTCGTGACATTACAACAATTAAAGGGAAAAGCACTCATTTTGATCAGGCAGCCACATCAGATATTTAAATGAACAATTTTGTGTGAATTCTACTTATACAATATACATCTATTATATTTATTTTATGATATTAATTATAATATGTTTTATTTCTTTTAATATATAAAAGGTCTATCAAACTTCTCAGTGCAAGCCTGTTATAATATAACAGAATATATACATAATGTAAGATAACTTAAAGACATTGCTATTGCTATGCCATTGCTACACGTCTATGACTGCTCCACAGACTTCTTGTTGCATATTTTGCACCCTTTGTTTGAACATTTTATTTTACGGGCCTTTCTGAAAAAAATATTCCAATGCCCCATCATATGGGCTTGTTTGTGTGATAGACTACAGGCCCTGTACTAAATGTAACAATTATTAAACACTATATTAAATTTAAATAACAAATTAGATTTATAAATAACCAGCTTTTCAAAACAACAATTGCAATGTGAATTTTAACAAACTATACAAATATTTTAAACTATTTGTGCTAAAAAGTGCAAAACATAACAACTGAAACAACAACTGAATTTTAACAAACACTTTACAACTATAAAACAATGAAGTGCAAAATAAAGTGCAAAACAACATTGTCAAAATGCAGAGGTGCGAATTTACAAAATGAAAAGCAGGCTACTTTTGCCATGATGACTGAATGTTAATAATCCCTAAAAAGCTGACATCATCGCTATCTCAAACATCTCTGTTATTATCAATGAAGCTGAATGCACAATGAATATTTCACAATATCTACACGTTGTTTGTTATAATTAGAGGATTTGCCAGCATGCAGAATTCAGCACTGAACAAAAAGTCAGTTTTGAGCGGTGATGGGAGTCTATCTTAAATGCTTCTGATTGGTCATCGTGTTTAAGAAATCAACACATATGTCTGTGATTGGCTACATCGCTCACGCTGGAAACATGTTACAAATAGAAACTCTGGCCAGTTAATCGTTTCAATTGTGTTTAGTTGTTCTTTTCTGCAATAGATTAATAACAATTTATTAGTTTTTATATGTTTTATTCATTGATATTCATAATTTGCGGGAGTCCTGTGAATCGTTTTATTCTCCCACGGACCGCACACACAGAGTGAGTGCATTACCACCCGCGCTCGCACTCGGCCATCAAATCTAGTCCCGCGCCGCACGTCTCTAGATCAAGGACCCGGCCCGAGGATGGCGGCGAGAAATATTGGCCCAAGTTCTGCCCCCGGCAGAGAATTTAAGCTATAATCAGGACAGAGTAACAAGGCAGGCTTCGCTCATACATTTTTTGACGACGTAACGTTAGTTAAGATGTGTGTTGCTTAGGCGGCCGCCTTAGTTACAAAGTGCTTCGGGAAACCCTGAATCTAATGGAAACGCGACAGCGTTTAACATAGAATAACTTATCAGAGTTGTTTTGCAGCAGTGTTCATTAACAACCATTCAACTCCGGATTGATTCTGGAATATTCGCTGGGAAAATAAGCTCCGCAGTGACCGCAACAATCCGTCCTCCAACGCATGAGACTGTGCTCGTCGAAGAGGAGGCGGGGCTATTCGTGCGCGCCTCCGTTGTCAGTTTGTGTGAGAGAGAGGGAGGGGGAGCAAGCTGCGCGCAGCTCTACAATAAAATACAATTTTACCCATATTAAATAGTTTAAAAATCTGAAAATCAATCCGTGGCGGTCAGCGTTGATATTGTGGCGGCCCGCCACAAATTAATGAATGTATGGGAAACCCTGTATAATATATATATTAGGGATGGGCAGTGTTGGGAGTAACGCATTACAAAAGTAATGCATTACAGTAACATATTACTTTTTGCTGTAACGCAGTAGTGTAAGGCATTACTAATCAATTTTCAGTAATATTTTACTCGGTACATGTTCAGTAAGGCTTGCGTTACAAGTTACAACAGACTTTTAGTTTTAATTTAAAAAAAAAACAAAACAAAAAAAAAAACAAAGCCTACACAGCAAGACCGCGAGACAAGCAGGCTAAATTACCTGTTCGTGGTCAGTCAATAGCCGCGTGTGGTGTCCAAGTCTGTTAATAAAAACTATATGGCAGCGTCTGATATATTTGTATAGCGATTTATTTTTTACAGGAGTGCCATGAGGTATGATTTCGGCCTCTGTGCTCGCGCTGGCCAGTGGAGAAGCGGCTAATGGTGAAGATGGCATGAAGAAGACTGTGCATTCGCGAGATGGACGTATGCGCATTAGGCTATTCGTTCTGTGTTTTCTTTCTAAACAGTTAGGCTATGTTTATGTGGTATTTTTCATGTTTTCATCACGCAATCATGTTTTTGATGCGGTGGTGACACGTTCATTTAAGGGTAGCGGCGCTGCCGATAAAGCACCTAAGAGCTGTCACAAAGAACCAGCAAAAGCAATGATTATGAATATGTCAAATATAGCAAGGAGACATTTTACTTGTTTATTAATAAAGGCAGGATGAAGTTGACGATGCTGACTCGCGATCTTCGCAGTAGGAGTGCGCCAGAGAGAAATGCACATTTCATTTCATAAGCAGAGAGCAGCCTGTTTTCTTTCGTTTTGAATTGTTCTGTTTTACAAGTAGACATTTCAATATACATATATTTTTCAGGTCCGTGAATAGGCTAACTTATACGCTGAGTTTCGGTTCATTTATGAGTGAATTGTCCTCCGTGTCGTGATTATTTATAATCGTCTGCTATATTTAACCTACTTCTTATTTATAAAATCCAGGCAATTGGTTGATGAAACATAGATTAAATTTAAGATACAATTAATACAAAACGAAATTCACTTTAAAGAAAGGCTTTGTGTCTTCTGTGTGGTCTTTGTGAAAGTTTTTAAGCAGTCTTTTAGTGCCGCTTCAGAGCGCTCGCGTCCGTAACGGAGAACTGTCACCTCTGTAACATTGTTTTTTTCCTCATAAATGCGAACACGAAAAATAAAATAAAATAAATATTTTATGTTCTGTGGAGAGCCAACCCTTCTTCATCCGATTTGCGCAGTGTAATTCACAAAATTACAACAACAAAAATCGTTTCCTCCTAAAAGATTTTTTTTTTGTCACGCATGACTCTATTTCCCTAAATATAAAACGCATGTATAGACTGATATTTTTCTTATGTCTGGACTCTTTTCAGGGAGGAGCCTATGGATAAACAGACGTTTTAATATTTTGGTATTAATGCATTTTCTGAGAATTTATTTTTCAAGTTTTGACAGTAGCTAAATGTCATTTCCATAACGCTGGAATTCCCAAATTTTAAATAATTTATCCTCAACTTGTTTTGTGGTGTAGGTCTACGTGTTTTATAATATTAAGTTAAGTTCAAATAATACTAACAGTAATTTAAATATGTGGTAGCATTGGATCTGGTATGGATAACACTGGGAGTTGGAAGGGGTGTGTCGCGATTCTGCAGGTTTGTGGATCTGAGTGTCGCGATTTCGGTTTCATATCGCATATCGTTAAAGCCCTAGGCTGAGTTTCCCGATAACGTTGTCTCTATAGCGCGCTACGAAGACTCTTAAGGTATAACTTAACTGAAGGTATACCATTTCTAGGCGTGTTCCCCGAACTATACCTTAGAAAGCTGCTTAAGGTATACCTTCTTACGTGCGTCGTTACCGGTGCTGTCGGTGGCGATGGTGCTGAATCTGCTGATATCGATGACTCGAGAATCAATTATTCACTCGTGCAGGGGCTGTTTATGTGAGAAAGCGCTGTTCTTTATAAAATAAGCACTTCAGAAATAGTTGAAATTGCATTTACTAGGACTCATGGGATATTATAAAAAATAATCCGAACTATAACAGCCTATAATAGTCTTGCCTAAATATTTTAATATTGTATCATATATTGCTGCCATAATAATTTAAATTTTTTTATGTGCTTTCTTCTCTTTCCCATTTTTGTCCGCTGAGGTGAGCTGCGATGAAATATTGTTCTTGTAAATACTTTCAAGCATTTCAGTAATAAAAGTGTACGTCACGTAGCTACGGTGCTCGGCAGTGATCAAAAAGGATTTAAACAGTGAATTTTGAATCTTCTTGTAAACTCAGAGATGTGTATTCAGACGGCAATTAAATTACCACACGACCTGTTTGTCAAAAACCAGTAGGTACTAATTTGGACAGATATTTTTACGCGGGTTGGGTGAGAAAAAACACTGATATTATGGATTCGGACGGCACTAAAATACCCGACTTATCCCTGTAAATGTTTAAAATACCGTAAGAGCCCATGATAAACAATATTAGCGTCCGAATAGGACTTAACTGACAGTAGCCTATGCTTTCACTGGCCTTTAAAAGCGCTCTTTAATTAAAATAAATGTATAAAATTTTTATTATATAGCCTAGGCCTATAATAATATAATTAAAATTCTAACAACAATCAGTGTAATGACAATTTTATTCTTTGCATGAAAACACTTGAATTAGCCTAATTGAACACTGTCTGTGTGTATTAAAACTTCAGAATTATATTAATATCGACCTTTAACAGTGATAAGGTAAAGCTAAGAGTGGTCCAGACCAACCTTCCGAAAGTATGACTTACAGAAGGTATACTTTACTAAGAGCGTTTCGGGAAACACGTATTAACGATAAGGTACAGCTTAAGGTGTAACTTAAGAACGACGTAGCGTTAAGAAGGTTTCGGGAAACTCAGCCCTAGTCATTTTAGAATGTTAAGTTCTACTTAACATTCTGTATATTTATTTTGGTGAAAGTAACTCAAAAGTAATACAGGAGTAATGTAACGCATTACAATTCTGAGACAGTAATATTGTAAGGTAATGGATTACTTTTAAATAACAGTAACATGTAATATATAATGTATTCCAGTTTGGAAGTAACTTGCACAACACTGGGGATGGGCGATATGGCCTAAAATCCATATTGCGATATACATTGCAGCCTCTTGCGATAACGATATATATCGCGATATATAAATTATAATAGAACAATTTCAGAACAGGTTAGATAGACCATAAGGAAAGTCAAACTGCTATGTAGGCTATTTGTTTTAAAAGAAACGTATGTAGTTTTGAGAACATTTATTATGCAAAACTTTAATTATACAACATAATGTTGCAGATTAATAAAATCCAAGTACACTAGCTGCAGAGACTTTAACAAAGAAAAAGCTTAAAAAGCAACTACATTTACTACATTTATGTTAAAATTGCAAACATTTTAAATTAAAGCATGCACAATTGACAAAAACAGCTTACCTTTTCTTTTGCATTTAAATCTTTTTTACAAGAAATATTGCGGTCACAAAGAACTTGTTTTTCCACCTCCACAAGAGACAAACATCCATTATTGTCGCGTTGTTGATAACTTAACTTAAATATAATCTTTGGCAAATCACAAAATAAATATACATTTATTTAAATTCACTTGTAGTATTTAGAAAGATTGATTGATTTTAGTTTTTTAGTTGTCTTTTCAGTTATTTACTCAAAATGGTATAGAATTAAAAAAGAACAAAACATTTAGTTGTTATCAGTCATAAGAGGTCAAACAAACAAACAAACAAACAAACAAACAAACAAACAAACAAACAAACAAACAAACAAACAAACAAACAAACAAACAAACAAACCTGCCAGAATTATATATAAAAAGTTTTTTTTTGCATCCGGAATGAGTAATATACCAAAATATATGACTTATTATTAAGGATTTGTGCAAATCCATAACAAAAAGTATGAGAAGTACATGCTTTGCAGAATAGAAAGTTACAGATATCTTTTACCTTTCCAACCCAAGGATATTCTGAATATATAAAGATAGTGTATAGTTGCACAGTCGTCATTTGGTTCCTCTCATAGTGAGACCGAGATCTGCTCTGCCTGTGGTTTAGTGAATTTGAGGTAGCTGTCTGCAGCAGGTCTGGAAAGAGCCAGGGGCAAGTACAGTTACTAGAGAGTAATGAGGGAAGTAATAACCTCTCTCGCACACACACCCCATTACTTCTATCAGGCAGGTATAAGCACAGTCCCTCGGTTTCCCTCATCTGAACTATAGAGGCAGATGAACTGAGTGATCTTTAGTTGGATCCAGATCAAGACAAATTCAAGCATGAGGACCTGCCTGAGAAGAAAGCTGAATCTCTTCAACCTGAGTGTCTCAGATGTGTTTGGGATAAAAAAAGAGTCATTCTTATCCTCCGATGGAGAGAAAGAGAGTGTAAAAATGGACTGATTTCGCATCAGTTTAGTGAGTTAGTGAGTTAGATCTCACTTCTTTTAAAAAGGCATGCAAGCTCTCTGCAGTGTACCGCTTCTTATTGAACATCTTATTCACACAAATGATGGTACCAGAATACACATGGTCAGTGCAGATTCACAGCTGCCAGTTTAACATCAAGGTCACTTTTATTGCAACAACCCGTCGTGTCGTTCTAAACCACCGCCCACGTTTAACCAACTGCTTTAAAAACCTAATACTAACACCTGCTGCTCGCACCTGAGTAAATCACTGCGCTGTCTGCCATGTTTACATGTTCTGCAGACTCGACACTTACATTGTCTCCCCATCGCAACCCCCCACTTGCCTATAGTAATGGCTCATTTATTTTCTTGTTGCTATATAAACCAGCGCTGCTGCCCGTGTCGGAGTTTCTTCACTGCGCCTCAACAGAGCAGAAATGGGACTCTTCACAAAGATGCCCTGTTTATTCCTCCAAGACTGCCTATTAGTGCAGCTTGCCTGCTGGGGAAGCCACATCCTGGGACGACGACATTAAAGCGCGTTCGTACCAGGGAAGAAACCGCTAATACTCGCTCCATACTACCCTACACACTTCTCTGTCTGCATTAATTCATCCCTCCGTCTACACGGGTGACTTTGACAGCCCACCCTGCACTCCGTCACCCTCTTCCTTTCCCTCTGCCTCGTTTGGCAGGTTGTTGTTTTCAGAACATAAAGATGGAAAACATCAGCTCCAAACGAAATATAAACACATGGATGTCTTAGATGAGAGAGAACACAACTGTGAAAAAATAAAAATATATAAAAATAAAATAAACCTAAGTAAAATGACAAGAATAAGAATGATGTGCTATATAAAAAAGTGGAAAGCAGAGTAGTGTGGCACGCTTTCAATTCTTTTGCCCAAGGGGTGCAGTGCAGGTAACAGATTGACAATCTTCACTCCGTCTGTTTAACACACGAGAGTAAAGAAAGTTGTCACAAAAAAACGCGAGCTTGGTAGCTTGGACAGAAATGTATTTTTGTATGCACGGACGTCATAAATAAATCCACCTAGGCCTGGTTATATAGGTAGACGGGATGGCAAGACTTCCCATCTGTCACTAAATTGATTTGTTTTTAGAATTTGATCTGTTACCTGTTCATCATGTTTTATTTTATACACTTGTGTTTGTTTAAAGGCTCTTTTCTGGGTAAAGCAACACGATTAATCACAAATGTGTAGCATGTGTATGTTTACTGTCTGCATACCTCTCATAAGTTAGGGATTGTGGGTAGAGCATGTATTACTGCATCGAATGAGAGCGTTTGTTTACACAAAATGGTCCTGTGAGTGGATCAAATACGAGAATAACCTTTATGGTAAGAATAACCAAATAGTCATTCTCTTCTCATAATAATTTTGAGTAATGTCAACTACATAATAAATATAATAATTATCAAAATTATTTTATTTTATTGTTTAATTCATTTTATAATTATTTGTTTACATTAATTTTTTTATTTTATGTTTAAGTGTTAACCAATTACTTTCATTTCATTTACATATTGATTCAGGTTATTGTAATGTGAATAGCAATTAAAGAGGTCACAGTACTATAAGGGATGCTTTGGATATTTAGGAACAGATGTGTTCACTGACACTAATAATATCACTTGTAATCATTTGCAAATCAGGCTTTTCTCTTTTCAGTTTACTGTAATTAATGTTTGATTGGATTCTGATTCACAGCGTCTGCAGTTTTAAATCTCTTAATCAAAATATAATCAAAAAATGCCTTGCAGTGTCACAATTCATTTAGCTTATGTGCAAATTATATCCACTGGTCCATTTTTACCATGTTATGAGCACATTTCACAAATGCAGTTAATTCGAGTTAATTATTATGGGACGTTTTATAAGGCTAGATTATAGTATTATAAGGCTAGTATTCTAAAAGAACTGTGTATGAACGTATATGAACTGAACCATATTTAGTTCCCCAACATGACCGACAGCTGTATTCTGCTGCAACTGTGTGAACGTAGTCATTGAACTCCTGATGCTCAACAAAAGGTTTCTCTCTATATCAGCTCCTAAATATACTATTTTAATAAGCACTTTTATGCTGTTGTTTTTATTTTGTGTGTGGGAGCTTTTCCCATTACATGTCTACTGTAGAATTAGCATGAGGCAGCTCCTGCTGACTAGTCTAGCTGGTAGCTCTGTGTCAGTCAGTGCTGTGGGTGGGCAGTCTGCTGATTTAGGGAGGAAGTGAGTCTGCAGTTATGTAGTGTTAGTAATCATTCTCACCTGCTGGAGACTGGGATACAGCTGGCAGCACAGGGGTGCAGCCTCATCCACAAATCAGGTGTTGGTAACTACTTCCCCCTCCTACTATGTTCTGCTTGTTGCCAGATGATGAGAATGGACTCACTTGAAAGTTCTTCAGAAAAATTCCTATGCTTTTGCTCATTTACTGTCAGTATAAATATTACTTTTTTATCTTTTATAAGTCAAAGATTGCAAGTAGAAGCAGAGAGATTGTTCGTTCTTAGTAAGCTCATGAACTCCAGCGATGATCAAGTCTAATACAGATGTTGTAATTAACGTGTGACAGGCCTAACAGGGTGTAAAGCACAGCGGTGCAGTGGCTGATCCCTTAATGTGTCTCATTCCCACAGGGTGGACTGAGGAACAGCAAGCACGAGTCTACGCTATCGTCACAAGAGTACGTGCATGAGCTGCGCTCGGGCATCTCCGAAGACAAACTGCTCATCTGCCTGGAGTCCTTGCGTGTGTCCTTGACCAGCAACCCAGTCAGGTCAGTCAGTCATTCCTCTCACACTAACATTCCAGTCTCTCCTTCCTCAACCCGATTCTGATGAGGAACCTGACACATCAACACTCATTTTAGCCTCCTCCGACCACCCTCTCACTGTGAAATGAAAAGTTAAACCTAATTTTCCTGTCTGCATGTAGCAATCTTAGAGGATTTCTTTCAGGATGCTAATTGGAAATCTGTCAATGGGTCTTTTAACCTACGGTCCATATGGATCCCCAATTCTGGTTAAATGAGCATAGCCGATAGCATAGCCGGCTAAATGAGTGTATCCACCAGTCACTTTGAGCCTGGCCTTGTCATCTCCTCCTCTCTGTCTATTAAGCTCTAGTAGATAGGAAATCCTTTTTTTAACACTTCAGACAGCCAGCCATTCTCTGAAACGTTAATAAGCACACCAACCACCACTACAAGACCAGACGCATTTGCTTTCAAATACAGTGTGTATTTTGACGTTGCCTGCGTGTTTTTAATCTGCTCTGATCATGTCTAATGTCATACTTAAAATATATATATTTTCTCTCAGCCTCCCATTATCTATTTCTGTGAAGCTTTTATTTAATTCAATTTGATTTAAAAAAAAAATCTATATATTAGCCTCTCTCATTCACTCATAATAAGGCCCATCTCGGTTCCCCCAGCCTAGTCTCCCACAAAGTCTTACCTCCCCTCTCGTGGATGGGATTTTCAAATTTAATTTGGTCCCAGTAGCGCAGAGGAACACTATGTGACAGCAGACTCTCTCAATTATTTACCAGAGCACTGTCTGAGAGATGGCTCTTAATGTGAATCAATGAGTGCAGCATATAAAGTGGTCTTCATACAATTGGCAGGCAGACGATCTCTTTAGGTCCACCGTTGAGCAGTGGGAGAAGGACCCGAGTGGAACCGCCATTTGATCCGATGGCATTACCCACCGTGGCTCTTCTCAACAGATGGGTTTTGCACTGGAAAGCAATTAATAGACGCCCCTGCCCCTCTCCCCAGGTGGCGGTACATTGCAGTGAGTCAAAGGAGCACAAACACTGGAATGGTTTTGCTATTGTTTTCCTGTCACAGAACACATAATCTAGAATGTGAGTTGTAGAACACAGTGCCTCAAGCTAATCTCTTGTTATTGCCCTAATTAAATGAAGGGATGGCAGCTCGTTCTGTTGTCTTTATCAGATCATCACAGTGCGGCACCGGGGCCCGTGCATCCAATTATTTACTCCGCCGTTAGTCATTAATCATGGGAAACGAATACAGAGCATTGTTCTTCGAGAAGCCCCCCATGAGGACAGGTTGTTTGTAAAGATCAGACTTGCTGGCTGAAGACGAGTGGCGTCAGCACATCCTCTTGGTAAAAGGGCAGTTTGCGCTGAGGGGCCGCCGAGGCCAGAACCAGCCTCCGGGCATTTGCAAATGGCTGAACTTGTGAGTTCCCAGTCAGAAAGGGGCACAGAGCGGTGTCTCACCCACCCACTGAAGGTCAGGTCTTGCTCAGAGTGAAGCACCCTGGGGTGACGTGCTGCATTGAGATGCTCACCTTGCTGATGTCGTTCTCCTTTTACCTCAGTCAATCCATTTTTTCTTTTAGCAACACTGAGGGAATACTCAAGCTTCTCACCGGCTTGCTTGCGTTACAATTATTATGGGTCAAGCTAATTATTTCGGATCACAAATACAGTATCCACCCGTGTGAAGAATACAGCATTGTAGTGTAACCTTTACAGTTTTCTGGGTTTATGTAGACAGAACAGGAACATAATGCACCGTTGTCTGTATAAGTGGACAGTTTTGTGTGCAGTTTTATTATTTGATTTGCAAGAGACATCTAAAGAAGATTTTAGGTAGTGTGTAACAAACTGTGAAAGTATTTTCTTTGGATGAAGAAATCAAAGAATGGCTAGACTTGCTTCATCCCACACAGATGAGAGAAAGTTAAGGTGTCTGCTTGAAGTTTAATTCCTGTGAGACCAAACTCATTTCTTCCGAAACCACTGTCTTTTTTTTTTCTTCGAACTGGACTATGTGGAGGTTTGAAATGTTTGGACATAAAGCCAAAGTACATGCTGAATGAGAAATTAATGGGATGAAAATGACCCCGAGTTCCTTCACTTTACCATGGTGCAATTACTTATGAGTCAAATCTTTGTCCTTTGCAAGAAATATGTTTGCAAGAAATATGCAAGAGTGTGACTTCCTTTTAAGTCATGATTCCTGCAGCATGTTCTGTTCTATAATAATCAAGGGTGCAGAAACTGGACTGGAAACTGTTTACTCATGGATGTAATAGGGTTGGCTTTTCACACGTTTATTTAAATGAGTTTTACATGTAATGGAATATTAATTATTCCAGTCTTTTGCTTTGCAAGTGTATTGAATAGCTGTTATAATCTCTAAAAATGTTTTGACATATTTCTATCATTGACTAGAACTTAAAGAAACAATCTGGGTTCAATACAAGTTAAAATCAATTGACAACATTTGTGGCATAGGCTACAGTTATTTAAAAATACAGTTGATTACAAAAACTTCCACTTAGTCCCTCCTTTCTTAAAAAAAAATTCTGGGTTACAGTGAGGCACTTACAATGGAAGTGAATGGGACCAAATTTGTTAACATTGCAATGTTTCTTTATTATAGCCACAAGACAATACACACTCTTATGTGACTAAGTGACTTTAGTGTGAGAAAAAAAAGGTCATCATGACCACGTAATGGCATACTTAAGTAAATTTAAGTGCCTTTATAAATGATTATTTTAAGCTTCACATTTATGCTTTTAAATCATCTAAAAAGGAAAAGACAAAATGATTTAATCAGCCTTATTACAGATGTATCAAATCCTGTCAACTTAGCCTAATTTGTACTGAACCGAGAATATTCTTTTCCATAATGCTTAATGTTAGACAGTTAGTTTAGTCAAGACTCAAGGATGTTTTGTACATTCAGAATTATTTTATTTTATTTTGCACAATTAGAAAATAAGTAGGAAGATTTGAGCTATTGTCATTGTTTCTTAATCTCCTATGATTGGTTGACCTGTGTTTATGTAATAGTTTAATTGTCTGGGCTGAGCACTTATTTTGCTGCCAGGTGGCTTCTGGGCTGGAGAAGACTCCCGTTTCCCAGTAGTCCCTCACAGGTGTGGAGCTCCCAGCCTCACACATCCATACACAGATGGCTGCGCTTGGGGCGGATACAGCGTCTTCCTTCAACATTTCATGCTTTCTTCCCCCTGCCTTTTTTTCTTTTCTTCTCTCAATCATCCTCTGCTCATTTTGGTAGACTAAAATCACTTCTTCATCTTCTGGCTTTTTCTCACTATCCATCATTCTCTCACACTTGGAGTCTTGTTTCATTAACTCTGAATTCTCGAACTTGCCAAAATGCAGACTAACAGATAATCATTGGGTCTTATTTCCTCATTTATGGAGAGTTAATATGCACTGTAACTAATGGTAGCCATTTTCTCTTGCCTCTCTCATGCTTTCGTTCTCTCTGTTTTTATTTCTTTCTGATGCAGCTGTACAAACAGTGCCAAGGGCATGCAATGTAGTGCAGAAACAATAATACAATGCAAGAAGTAATCCAGAACTTTCTTAACACCCACTCATGCATAAAACCCTCCAGCTTTGTCATCCATTTCAACAGCTCCGATGGCTCTTACGCTTCCGCACATAGACGAACAGTGAGAGATCTGCAGTGGCATACCGACTGCGCTGATTCTTCATCAATGCACCACCAATAGGAATTCACGTTTCGCCTGCGACATGGCCCCAATGCACTCTTCTGAATGTCTGAAGGGCTTCACTTTTCACTTTCTGGTGCTAAGCCCTCGGTTTTACACTCTGCTTTTACACTCCACTTTAAATCCTAACTGTGACTTCCATATTGAATCTGCTGGCTCAAAGATATGTGGAGGAGAAAATCAGACAAACCTGAACTTGGCTCCAACTTTTCATTATGTCCAAATCTTCATGGTGGAGCTGGATGCTTTTTCCCCAGAGTTTTAGCACTTATTTATTTTATTTTGCTGTGTAGGGTTTGAATGTAAGCTAGCCGTGTGTTGTAGTTAGCAGTGTGGGACATGAGCCTGAGGAGGCAGAGATGTGTATTGGAGTGAAGATGTGCTGACTCTACCAGCCGCCCCGTAGAGCCTGAGAATCCATCATTCTGCCTATGCGGCCATCCTTTGCTGAGCACCCGTGGACACATGTGCGGGAGGTAATGGGCTTATTAGTGCCTTTGAAGATTTGATACTCCTTAACAGGAATCCGTTCAGCCTCAGATCCTGAAGGCTATAGCCCTACTCAAGGCTTTGAACGGTAGACTATGAAACAATCACAGTCCAGGTGTCGCAAAGTGTGTTCTTTTAAGCACCAGTCTACTTAGAAGTGCACGCCCATCTGTATTGCTACTTTGTATGATGGCAATCTATTGCTCATCGGTCACACATCTGTCCTTATTATGCTCTGCCATAATACACTGCGGCAACATATATATAGTAATGCCTGACTAAAGTTTGGAAATGTCCTAGGCAAAGTGGCGTTTTGGGCAATATCAGCATGAATCTTTACTACTTTGTGATGACTGCATTGATAAGGGACAACACAAATGCAAACATATTTTATTAAATAATAATAATAATAATAAACTGTTCTAATTGGTCTGTTGTGCACTAAACTTAATTAGCTTTCAATTATCGCTAGTAGTACCTTTTGGCGGAATATTTATTTTTATATTTTCAGTTTTCATTTTAATTTTATTTCACTTTTACTCTTACAGTATGTGCTTTTGTCATTTTCTTTTAGTTTGTAATTGCTATTTCTTTCAGTTTTAGTTTTATTGCTTCAACTTAGTTATTTTATTCCAGTTATTTGCCAAGGGAACATGTCTAAGGCAACATTATTACTGGTCTCAATCGCAAGTTACTTTAATGCAGTTACACCAAAAAAAAATAATAATAATAATAATTTTGTTTCAAAAGAAATATCATTTTGCCTAGGACACTTTAAACTTTTGGAGGGCACTGTAAGCAAATTTATACTTTTTTTCTTTGTTTTTATTGGAATGTATAGACAGAAAAGTTGGGTGAAAGACCACTGCACCACAGCTCTGACCAATTTAATTTTATTCAATAGCAAAATTGCTGATTTAAAAATAGTTATAGATTATCGCAGTATAGTGAACGCACACACCTATAGAGAGAAATGCACCTTTCATTTGGATTACAAACTCAGAGTGTTTGTTTTCTAATTGGTTCTTGTCTGTGAGGCAAGTAGCTTATAATGCTGAATTTGGGTTCATTTATGAGACGAGCTCCAGTTCTGTCGAAGACGGAGCCACTTTTTGGTCTCAAGTTTATTCCGTGCACTGTCAAGTACTTCATCGGGTTTGTCTTGGCAGCAATTATCTTGTTGCAAATATTGCATCACGCACTGTTGGCATCGAGTGAAATGAAGCCACGCTTGATATTTTCCACATCTTTTACATCTATGGGGCTAAGGACGCTTACACACTACAGCCTCACGTGTGAGCCATGTCTGTGTGTAACCAGCGTAAACTAGTGTTATTCCTTGATGCCTCGCAACAGCTCTGGCCACAGGCAATCATACTGCACGCTTATTGGCTCACTGAAGTTGACGAGATTAACCCCTTAGCTATCGAAATTTGGTACTGAACGACAAGACTTTTTTTGATAGTATCGAGGCAATTCGGTCGGTGCCTAAAAAGTATTGAAATCGATACCCAGCCTAAGTTAGGATGTAAGCAGTAGTTAGCTTAATAAGAACTTAATAAAATATCTAAGTATTAGTACTTGAAAACAGCAAAATGCAATAACTTATCCACATTGAATGCTCTTGGTGTGTATGTGTTTGTGAGCATGGCATATGTTTCACAAATGCTACTTAAAGGAATTGTATTAATATAATATAATATAGCAGCCAAACTGTCACGATGAATAATGTCAGGAGACATCGAGATGCCAATGGAAGTTGTCATACATTGTTTATAATGCAAGCCTGCCATTTAAACTTTTATTTATTTCACACACCTGACTAGACACCCTTGTCCATCATACATAATTGATTTTATAAATGTATTTTGACATTTCTATATATATATTTTCTCCAGCTAAATCCTGATGACGGGTATGAAGGAAAGACAGTACACTCATGCAATTCTAAAATTGGTATCGTGAAGTGAAAGTTTATTATTTTATAGAATACATTTTAAATTATTGCACAATTCTCTCTCAAAATACTGCTTTAATTAATAGTGTATAAGTATTGGGAATTAGCTGCCTGGGTGTTGTCTGTGGATCCTGTTTTACTTTGTGTGCCTGGGTTGTATTAGACAGTTTTTTTCACCGTCAAGGTCAGGAGTGTGGAAGCAGACTAGCTACAGTCTTTCTGGGTATTTTGAGGTAAAACTTTGAACATATTTAGAGTTACTGTATGTTGTTATCCGGAGAAAGTTATCAGAACTTCACCTGTTGGTCCGTGAAATAAATAGTCTGCATCGGCATGGCGGCAGAGTGTGGCCAAGTTTGCGGCACTCTGCTAGGGTCATTTTTCCCATGCTAGTTTCTGCTCTCTCTCTCTCTCTCTCTCTCTCTCTCTCTCTCTCTCTCTCTCTCTCTCTCTCTCTCTCTCTCTCTCTCTCTCTCTCTCTCTCTCTCTCTCTCTCTCTCTCTCTCTCTCTCTCTCTCAATTCAATTCAATTCAATTCAATTCAATTCAAATTGCTTTATTGGCATGACTGTACATATTACAATATTGCCAAAGCTTGGAACACATATAATGATTATAAAGACATAAAAAATAATAAAATATTATAACATAACTTAGCTTAAATTTAAATGTACAAAATAAAACAAGTGTACAAATTAACAGTGTAGCAGATTAGATTATCTGTGAACATTCGATACCACAGTGTTTTAACATACATAAACACACACACACACACACACACACACACACATACAAATACACATTACTGAGGTCACTGTGGTGGGCAGTAGTTAAACACACTGAGGTCATACACACACACACACACACACACACACACACACACACACACACACACACACACACACACACACACACGTTCACCTGCTGTCTCTCAGGCTGTGGCACGCATACACGTATCTGGCAGCCAGTGTTGCGCTCTGTCCCTCTCCTAGTAAGATCTGTATCTGCTCTACTTCAGTCATGGCTGTAAAGTTATGTATTATGTTATTTAGTTTGTTAAAGTAGAGGTCTCTAATTGAGCTGTATTTGTGACAGTGGAGGAGGAAGTGTGTCTCTGTCTCGATCTCTCCTGTCCTACACTGAACACACACCCTCTGCTCTCGGGGTAACCAGCTCTTCCGGTGTCTGCCGGTCTCGATGGCCAGGTTATGTTCACTCAGCCTGTACTTGCTCAGGATCCGTCTCTGCTTTGTGTCTCTCACACTCTGGAGATATTCTTCTAATTCATAATTTGATTTCAGATTTCGATAGAATTGTAATTTACTTTGTGTTTTGGTTTCCTGATCCCAATGTTCCAAATATGTGTTTTTAGACTGTTTGGTAATTTGGTTTATTCTGATGTGTGTGTGAGGAGCAGTGCTGGTCTGAGACTGGTTAGGGTTAGTTGGGTTAGTGAGTCTCAGGACCAGCTGACTGAGGAGACTCTTTTCGGGGTTCAGTTCTTGGGTTTGTAGTGCTTTAAAATGTAGCGATTCTGTGGGACTTGATTTTAGATGCATCCAGAATTTAAGGGATCTTTTTTGCATATTAAGAATCAATGGGAATCGGCCTAATTCTGCCCTACACGCATTATTGGGTGTTTTCCTTTGTAGTTTCAGTATCATCTTGCAGAATTCTGTGTGTAGGGCTTCTGTTGGATGTCTGTCCCATCTAGTGTAGCTCTGATCACTGAGTGGACCCCACACCTCACTTCCGTACAACGCAATGGGCTGGATTACACTATCAAAGATTTTACACCAGAAATCTCTCTCTCTCTCTCTCTCTCCTCTCTCTCTCTCCTCTCTCTCTCTCTCTCTCTCTCTCTCTCTCTCTCTCTCTCCTCGCTCTCCAGACTCCAAATGTTATTAGAAACCTAGTTCTGGCCCTCAGGCTCTGGATCAGCTCCCTTGATCCAGCTAGCGCCAAGGAGAAATAAAGGACTGAAGTTGGACAAGTTATCAATTCATACTTGTACAGCTACATGGAATTGCAGTGTTTTGGATTCATAATGGCCTTATGAAGACAGTAACAGTTTTTAACAACTGCTTTCTTCAGTGTTTTTATGCTAATAAGTTCCTAAGTAAAGTTATTTTTGGCTTTAATTTGTGCAAATACGTGCTACTTACTAATTACATTGTTTATCACTACCGTTAGACCAGGTTTGATTGGATGTGCTCTTATTTGGTACCCTGCCACTGTGGCTAAGCTGTCTGTAAAAATAGACACTGTATTCGCTTTGTGAAGATTATTGATAACACATTTAGCCGTCATAGCCCTGCATGCCTGGTCAAGCCTTTTGTATATGTGCGAGCCGATGTACCTGAGACTGTGTTATAGTATAGTGGGTCTAATAGAAGCAGTGGCCACATCTGCCACTACAGAAGAGCTTTTTCCGAGGCAGTAAAGGAACCCACCAAGCCTAATGTCCTTCGTGACTGGGTATATTTTAAGCGGGATGCCCATTTCATTTTATGCCACCATCTGTTAACCTCAAAGCTAGCCGTATCTGCGGAGCCCTGCAGCAAGGCATACATAATTCAGATATCTGATTTGAATTCCATATTGATTTAAGTGAGAAATGGTATTGCACAGGTACATGGGGAAAATTAGTATTCTGCTGTGCTAAATTCAATATCTTTGGGCTGTCTGTGATTTTCACCACATCCTCTCTTGTTATTAATTGTTTTGTCAAGCCTTCTCACCTTTTAGGGAGGTTTTTGGTGGTGTCTCACATGCTGAAATTACATACTGTGGTAGACTGATCTGTCTAATATGGATTTTTGTGTGTGTTTTTTATTTTCGGTGCGAGTATTACAATTCCGTAATTCCATGACATGCATTACAAGGAAGTGTGATATAGATAGATTATATGTCAGTGCTCCATATTAGAGTATTTATAGGTTTATTTTTCCTCTAGCATGCTGTGTATCTGATGTTTTTGACTCGAGTTATTTGGGTCAGGAGATTTGAGGAGCAGGTGACCTACATGTTTCTGAGTGACAGCCCACATCAGTCCTTTGGCAGCGTGAAAAGCCGTAGTGAGCACACACATGCCACCGTTGACTTCTGAACGGGGAATCGCTAATCCATTAGCATGCGAGGTGACTGTCATGACTGATTCCCTTGTCTCTGTCTGACATACTTCGCCATCAGATCAATAATACCAGATGTTTGAATTTAAGTCTAATATTTTGATGGCCTCTGGTGTATTAAGTTAAACTGTCCCACTTGGCTCCGATCGGGTCAGCTCTATCATAGCTCAAGCGAACTTTTTAACGCACAGGAAATTAAACTCTGATTTGATTTGCACTAACACAAGAATGATTAAAATGATTGGACATTAACGTGAGAAAGTGTTGAAGAAAGACCGGGAGACATGGACAAGGAGGATTCTAATATCGGGAGAAAGCCATCTGTTTGCATTAGCGACTATCCTGAGCTGTGATGTCAAAGGCAGCAGACAGAAAAAGTCCATTTCTAACTTTCAAGAGCCTGTTTGGTTTTGTTTGGTTTGGTTTTACTTTTCTTTGCTTGTTCTACCCTCTGGAAACCCACTAATAATGAAGACATTCCAAAACTTGTATTTGCTTAATGCAGTTGATCAATCGTCAGTTATCCCACCCATTTTAATGTTAAAACCTGCTACCACTCCCTCCTTACACACACACACACACACACACACACACACATACACACACACACACACACACACACACACACACACACACACACACACACACACACACACACACACACACACACACACACACACACACACACACACACACACACACACACACACACACACACACACACACACATGTTTGTTTTTGTGACTTATGAGGACATTCCATAGGCGTAATGGTTTTTATACTGGACAAACTATATATTCTATCCCCCTACACTGCCCCTGTCCCTAAACCTACCCCTTACAGGAGACATGCTGGATTTTAACATTTAAAAAAAACATTGTTTTTTATGTTTTTTAAGCTGTTTGAAATATGAGGACGCATCATGCAATGTCCTCATATTTCACGTGTAAGTTGTAATACCAGTGTAATACCCATGTCATTATACACATTTGTGTCCTCATATATCACAAAAACAAGCACACACACACACACACACACACACACACACACACACACACACACACACACACACACACACACACACACACACACACACACACACACACACACACACACACACACACACACACACACACACACACACACACACACACACACACACACACACACACACACACACACACACTTTTGCTACATTCTGCTATTTCTTTGTTATCATGACCCTATATTCACAGCCTACAATCCCAGAGAGAAGTGGAGCTGGCATTGATGTGGTTTGATGTGCAGTCATTGTGGCTGTATTGAGACTCCTGCTGGGATCCAAATGCCATTAGATGGAACAGCGGCTCTTTTAAACAGAGCAGGTTCGTGCCCTAGTGCCTTCCTTCTAAAGTGTGTGGCAGACACATCACAGAACGCTGACACCAGGGATATTGTTCTTTGAGCGTGCCACTGGGTTCAGTCCCCGTTTAACGCACAAGAACCCAGTGTCTGTCACGCGTCTGCAAAAAGCTCAGTGAAAAGACAGGCCGCCCGTGTCTGTCCACTTCACAATTGTGATAAAATCAGCCAAGCATTTTTTCATTCCCTTCTTACCCCTCCAACCACTCACTACCCTCAGATAATTACGACTTTTCTCCGGTATGTTCACCCAAAGAGAAGGACGGAGGGAGGGGAGTGATAAGCAAACTTTTGCCTTGTCATCAAAATAACAGCCATGGGATAGACAGCAGGGCAGAAAATAATGTCTTCATTAGAGCAGAATGAAGAACTGACGCTTCAACGCTTCAAATAAATATATACTTCATTTGAAATGTTTTTATACTTGAGGACCCTGTTTTTGATTAAAATGTTTGCTTGCTCTTTTTCAGTCCAATCTTCCTTTGACTCTTATGTTGACCTTTAATCTGGTTTCCACAAGTATATCATGGCCTTTAAGCATGAATGTGCCGTGTCCATGTTAGATTTTACAGTTAACTTGAAGACTGGGTTGACAGGCTTTGTTGGAATTATTCTCGAAGGAAGAATGTGTCATATTATAATAAGTAGCCTATTTTTTTTCCAGTTGGATTTATTTATCTTATCTATTAATTTATTATTTTTCCTGATATTACATATATACTGTACTTAAATTGTGGAAAGTCAATCTCTTCTCAGCCTTGCCTTGGGCCTCCCTGTGATTTCAGCATCACTCAGAGTCATGGACATTGTCATGAACAGCAGAAGGGCCTCAGTTGCAATATTTAGTCAGTGACTAACTGTTCTGGTGCTCAGTGGTGGGTTGAAATGTTGAGAGCAATTTGTTGCTAGGAGCAGAGGGCCTCGAGTGGAATAGAGCAGTGCTGAATAGGCCACGGGCAGCCGAATGAGACCGTCCATGGCTTAGCCCTAATACAATTTGAAAGGCATTGCTCTCATAGAGTGTTCTCAATGACACAACACTCTAGATCTTCTTCAAGTGCAATAACAATGTCAGACTCAACAGCCAGCTTTTGGTTGACATTAGAAGGTTCAGAAAATAAAGGCAAGAGGTCAGATGAATAACCTGCCGTTATTGTAAGGCTGTTAACCGACTTTTAGAGCGTCAAGTGGGGTCTACAATACATACAGTGTATTGGGGCAATACACTCCAGCTGATGGTCATTAATGATTTTTCACATGGGTTAGCAATTTACTATGTGATGTTCAAAAATAATTACGATTGCACTACAACTCGTATTGTCACAACTGTTGGCGTTTTTTTTTATTTGATTGGCTTGATAATATTTTGCCATTGCTACTGTAAACATGAATATTTCACCATCATAGAAAGAAGTAGAGAAACAGTGTTTATTATTTTGTTAAGTGCTCTGAAAGGTTAAATAATTGCCAGTTTATTGATTATATTTAGTAGCATGTGTATGTAACAAATGCTATTATAAATATATGTATTCTTTAACAGGCCGTGCACATTTCATTTAACCCAGAAAATATATGTGCTCATGTCAAGTAACTCTGCTGGCTTTTCTGACGCTTAACTCCAGGATTATCTCAATCAATATTTCATGAATAAGTCTAAATCAAATCGTTGGATCCACGCCACAGAGTGTGGGTAGGTCACTGATGAGCTGATTTGACAGGAAATGATGCGATGTTTACTCAGGGGTTTCAATGAAAAGCTGGCAGGCAATCTAAGAAATAGACTCATGGACAGACAGACAGAAAGACAGGTAAAGATTTTTTTTTTTATCCTGCTTAATTAGTAATCTTGCTTTAATCTTAAACGTGTTGAACTGATGCATGATGCCTCTATCCACTGAGAGAAGATGACATGAGAGTTATAAAAAGCCTATGAGAGTATACCCTACTCCATTCTGGTGTCTTAAATTCAATCATGTCTGACTGACATGGTTATCTTTGAAAGAGCCATTTCCTCTCATTTTCATGCTTGTTAGTGTTGTGAGCGTAGCTGTATGTGATTTCTTAATTTACATTTAAATGATTTGCACTACAAGTTTATAGAGCTGTTCAATTTGTAGTTCTAAAACCTGGAAGAGAATCAACGGTTTCGAACCATGGGTTCTCTTGAGAATTTAAGATTTGTTGTTTTTGTTTTTTTGAGTTTCATTTTGTTATCATTGCTTAAAGAGCTATATATATATATATATATATATATATATATATATATATATATATATATATATATATATATATATATATATAAAATGTACAACACAACATAAATCTATGCACATTATATCGATACTACATTGTATTTGTAAATATTTATGTATATATATTTTTTAATTGATCAGTATTGGATGTAAAATGCCCAGTATTGGATATTTATTTGTGCATACTCATTAGGGCCCAAGCCCAAAGGGCGAAGGCCCTATTGTTTTCCTAAGGATTATTTATTATTATTATTATTATTATTATTATTATTTTTCTTCTAGCTTTTGGACACTTTTGGAGGCCTTAACATGCTCAAAAACTCCTGAAACTTTGCACACATGTCAGAACCCGCGGCCATCAGGGCCGGGCTGAAGATGGTACCCGGGCGTGGCAGGGGGGCACGACAGCGCCCCCTGGAACGGGGTCCGAAAACATGGTCCATAAATCAAACACGCTTGCATGTAATAATATGAAACTCGGTACACATGTAGATCTCATCGTTTCATATATACTTCGCACTCTAACTTTTTACCCCAGCCCAACAGGAAGTCGGCTATTTAGGCTTGTTTGGAAAACGCATGCAAAGGAATGTGAAACACTCCTCCTAGAGAATTCAAACACACGGCACGAAACTCGGTCAGCGTGAAGTCAAGACACTGAGGATAAAAAATTGCCAGGGGATTTTTGATATCTCGAACGGTTTGGCCGTGGCGAGGAAACGAAATTATGGCGAGAAACGTGAAACAGGAAGTGTGTTATAACTACTGCATACATTAACTAATCTTGATGAAACTTCAGCAGTGTGTTCGTTGTAAGAGCCCGATCACATGGATGTGACTATTGTGAGTCAAAGTTATAGCGCCACCAACTGGCAGCAGGAAGTGTGTCACTTCCAAAATGCTTTTAAATCACCCTCTTATTTTTACCCGATTTGCTTCAAACTTCATGTGCATAATGTAGACACATGCCTGATGTAGACCTGTGAAAGGATTATTGATATCTTAGACACTGTTGCCATGGCAATGCATCAAACATTAATATTCCTTTTTTTAAGCTTTTTCATGCTTTTTTATGCTTTCGGGCACTTTTGGGGTTCTTAACGTGCTCGAAAACTCTTGAAACTTTGCACACAGGACAAAACCCGCGGCCATCAGGGCCAGGCTGAAGCTGGTACCCGGGCGTGGCAGGGGGGCTCGACAGCGCCCCCTTGAACGGGTCCGACAATTTGGTCCATATATCCAACACGCTTTACCCTATTTGCTTCAAACTTGATGTGTATAATGTAGACACAAGCCAGATGTAGACATGTGAAAGGATTGTTGATATCTTAGATGCTGTTGCCGTGACAACGCATCAAACTTTAATATTCTTTTTGGATACTTTTGAGATTCTTAGCGCACTTTTGGGGCCCTTAACATGCTCAAAAACTCTTGAAACTTTGCACACGGGTCAGAAACCGCGGCCATCAGGGCCGGGCTGAAGCTGGTACCCGGGCGTGGCAGGGGGGCTCGACAGCGCCCCCTGGAACGGGGTCCGAAAACTTGGTCCATAAATCAAACAGGCTTTACCCGATTTGCTTCAAACTTGATGTGTATAATGTAGACACACGCCAGATGTAGACCTGTGAAAGGATTGTTGATATCTTAGATGCTGTTGCCGTGACAACGCATCAAACTTTAATATTCTTTTTGGATACTTTTGAGATTCTTAGCGCACTTTTGGGGCCCTTAACATGCTCAAAAACTCTTGAAACTTTGCACACGGGTCAGAAACCGCGGCCATCAGGGCCGGGCTGAAGCTGGTACCCGGGCGTGGCAGGGGGGCTCGACAGCGCCCCCTGGAACGGGGTCCGAAAACTTGGTCCATAAATCAAACACGCTTGCATGTAATAATATGAAACTCGCTACACATATAGATCTCATCGGTTCATATATCCTTTGTACTTTTACTTTTTACCCCAGCCCAACAGGAAGTCGGCTTTTATCGTTTGTTTGGAAGCGTATGCCCCTGGAATTCGATATACTAATCCTAGAGAATTCAACCAATCGCCACGAAACTCGGTGTGCACGAAGTCAAGACATTGAGGATGAAAAATTGCCAGGGGATTTTTGATATCTCGAACGGTTTGGCCGTGGCGAGGAAACGAATTTATGGCGAATAATGGAAACAGGAAGTGTGTTATAACTTCAGCATACATTAACTGATCTTGATGAAACTTCAGCAGTGTGTTCGCTGTAAGAGTCCGATCACATGGATGTGACTATTGTGAGTCAAAGTTATAGCGCCACCAACTGGCAGCAGGAAGTGTGTCACTTTCTAAAGGCTTTGAAATCACCCTCTTATTTTTACCCGATTTGCTTCAAACTTCATCTGTATAATGTAAATACACTGCAGATGAAGACCTGTGAAGGGATTCTTGATATCTTTGAAACTGTTGCAGTGGCAACGCATCAAACTTGAATATTCTTGTTTGATGCTTTTGATGCTCTGAGTCAATATGGCAAGCCGTTTTAACATTTAATCATTTTAACCTACTAGTCTCTTTTTTCATGCTACTAGTACTTATTTTTTAGATACTAGTATCTATTCCATTAAGTAATAGTACTTATTCATTAGCGACTAGTGCTTATTCTTTAGTACTAGTGCCTATTCTTTAGATAGTAGTGCTTATTCTTTAGATATTCTTTTGAATACGTATTAGTAGCTAATGAATAAGTACTGGTATCTATTTAATAGGTACTAGTATGTAATGACTTAGAACTAGTATTTATTGAATAAATACTAGTATCTATTAATAGGTACTATTATCTAAAATGTCATTTTCTCTCTCTCTCTCTCTGAGCCAATATGGCAAGCCGTTTTAACATTTAATCATTTTAACATACTAGTCTCTATTTTCATGCTACTAGTACTTATTTTTTAGATATTAGTATCTATTCCATTAAGTACTAGTACTTATTCATTAGTGACTAATGCTTATTCTGTTTAGAATATTCAAAGTGCTTATTCAATTTGTATGCTTATTTATATTTTCAGAGCAGAAAATCAGATTTTTCTGCTTATTCAATATTGCATCTAAAAAGTGACTTGACGTGTGTGTGTGTGTGTGTGTGTGTGTGTGTGTGTGTGTGTGTGTGTGTGTGTGTGTGTGTGTGTGTGTGTGTGTGTGTGTGTGTGTGTGTGTGTGTGTGTGTGTTTGTGTGTGTGTGTGTGTGTGAGAGAGAGATTGTGTCTCTTACAGTGACAAGAGTTTTTAAGCCTTGTCTTTTTGGATATATATATATTTTTTATAAAAAAAAAATGTGCATACAACCCATGTATTTTTAATGTATAGTTTGCTTTAAATTAAATTAAGATTGTATGTTTGGTAATTGAACCTAAATAAATGTAAAATGAATGTGCTATATTTCAGATCAATATATTTGTTTTCCTTCATTTTAATCAACACTAACTTTATTCTCATCTGAATTATAAATAACTTATTTCTGTATAAAATAAAAAATCCCGAATAATCCAGACCAACCAGAGCACACTATTTCTACAACATCATCAGTGCTGAAGCAGGACTAACAGAGCCGTTCGGCAGATAGCGAGCAGATATTTTGTGTCACGTCGTGCACAATAACCCTAAAGGCACCAGGATGCTGTTGTATCCAAGTCAAGACATTGAGGATGAAAGTTTGCGAGGGGATTTTTGATATCTCGAACGGTTTGGCCGTTGCGAGGAAACGAAATTATGGCGAGAAACGTGAAACAGGAAGTGTGTCATAACTACTGCATACATTAACTAATCTTCATGAAACTTCAGCAGTGTGTTCGTTGTAAGAGCCCGATCACATGGATGTGACTATTGTGAGTCAAAGTTATAGCGCCACCAACTGGCAGCAGGAAGTGTGTCACTTTCAAAATGCTTTTAAATCACCCTCTTATTTTTACCCGATTTGCTTCAAACTTCATGTGCATAATGTAGACACATGCCAGATGTAGACCTGTGAAAGGATTATTGATATCTTAGACACTGTTGCCATGGCAATGCATCAAACATTAATATTCCTTTTTTTAAGCTTTTTCATGCTTTTTTATGCTTTCGGGCACTTTTGGGGTTCTTAACGTGCTCGAAAACTCTTGAAACTTTGCACACAGGACAAAACCCGCGGCCACCAGGGCCAGGCTGAAGCTGGTACCCGGGCGTGGCAGGGGGGCTCAACAGCGCCCCCTTGAACGGGTCAGACAATTTGGTCCATATATCCAACACGCTTTACCCGATTTGCTTCAAACTTGATGTGTATAATGTAGACACAAGCCAGATGTAGACCTGTGAAAGGATTGTTGATATCTTAGATGCTGTTGCCGTGACAACGCATCAAACTTTAATATTCTTTTTGGATACTTTTGAGATTCTTAGCGCACTTTTGGGGCCCTTAACATGCTCAAAAACTCTTGAAACTTTGCACACGGGTCAGAAACCGCGGCCATCAGGGCCGGGCTGAAGCTGGTACCCGGGCGTGGCAGGGGGGCTCGACAGCGCCCCCTGGAACGGGGTCCGAAAACTTGGTCCATAAATCAAACAGGCTTTACCCGATTTGCTTCAAACTTGACGTGTATAATGTAGACACATGCCAGATGTAGACCTGTGAAAGGATTGTTGATATCTTAGATGCTGTTGCCGTGACAACGCATCAAACTTTAATATTCTTTTTGGATACTTTTGAGATTCTTAGCACACTTTTGGGGCCCTTAACATGCTCAAAAACTCTTGAAACTTTGCACACGGGTCAGAACCCGCGGCCATCAGGGCCGGGCTGAAGCTGGTACCCGGGCGTGGCAGGGGGGCTCGACAGCGCCCCCTGGAACGGGGTCCGAAAACTTGGTCCATAAATCAAACACGCTTGCATGTAATAATATGAAACTTGGTACACATATAGATCTCATCGATTCATATATCCTTTGTACTTTTACTTTTTACCCCAGCCCAACAGGAAGTCGGCTATTATGGTTTGTTTGAAAGCGTATGCCCCTGGAATTCGATATACTACTCCTAGAGAATTCAACCAATCGCCACGAAACTCAGTCAGCATGAAGTCAAGACATTGAGGATGAAAAATTGCCAGGGGATTTTTGATATCTCGAACGGTTTGGCCGTGGCGAGGAAACGAATTTATGGCGAATAATGGAAACAGGAAGTGTGTTATAACTTCTGCATACATTAACTGATCTTGATGAAACTTCAGCAGTGTGTTCGCTGTAAGAGTCCGATCACATGGATGTGACTATTGTGAGTCAAAGTTATAGCGCCACCAACTGGCAGCAGGAAGTGTGTCACTTCCTAAAGGCTTTGAAATCACCCTCTTATTTTTACCCGATTTGCTTCAAACTTCATCTGTATAATGTAAATACACTGCAGATGAAGACCTGTGAAGGGATTCTTGATATCTTTGAAACTGTTGCTGTGGCAACGCATCAAACTTTAATATTCTTGTTTGATGCTTTTGATGCTCTGAGTCAATATGGCAAGCCGTTTTAACATTTAATCATTTTAACCTAGTAGTCTCTTTTTTCATGCTACTAGTACTTATTTTTTAGATACTAGTATCTATTCCATTAAGTAATAGTACTTATTCATTAGCGACTAGTGCTTATTCTTTAGTACTAGTGCCTATTCTTTAGATAGTAGTGCTTATTCTTTAGATATTCTTTTGAGTACGTATTAGTAGCTAATGAATAAGTACTGGTATCTATTTAATAGGTACTAGTATGTAATGACTTAGAACTAGTATTTATTGAATAAATACTAGTATCTATTAATAGGTGCTATTATCTAAAATGTCATTTTCTCTCTCTCTCTCTCTGAGCCAATATGGCAAGCTGTTTTAACATTTAATCATTTTAACATACTAGTCTCTATTTTCATGCTACTAGTACTTATTTTTTAGATATTAGTATCTATTCCATTAAGTACTAGTACTTATTCATTAGCGACTAATGCTTATTCTGTTTAGAATATTCAAAGTGCTTATTCAATTTGTATGCTTATTTATATTTTCAGAGCAGAAAATCCGATTTTTCTGCTTATTCAATATTGCATCTAAAATGTGACTTGACGTGTGTGTGTGTGTGTGTGTGTGTGTGTGTGTGTGCGTGTTTGTGTGTTTGTGTGTGTGTGTGTGTGTGTGTGTGTGTGTGTGTGTGTGTGTGTGTGTGTGTGTGTGTGTGTGTGCGTGCGTGTGTGTGTGTTTGTGTGTGTGTGTGTGTGTGTGTGTGCGTGCGTGCGTGGTGTTTGTGTGTGTGCGTGCGTGCGTGTTGTGTGTGTGTGTGTGTTGTGTGTGTGTGTGTGTGTGTGTGTGTGTGTGTGTGTGTGTGTGTGTGTGTGTGTGTGTGTGTGGTGTGTGTGTGTGAGAGAGAGATTGTGTCTGTTACAGTGACAAGAGTTTTTAAGCCTTGTCTTTTTGGATATATATATATTTTTTATAAAAAAAAAATGTGCATAAAACCCATGTATTTCAAATGTATTGTTTGCTTTAAATTAAATTAAGATTGTATGTTTGGTAATTGAACCTAAATAAATGTAAAATGAATGTGCTATATTTCAGATCAATATATTTGTTTTCCTTCATTTTAATCAACACTAACTTTATTCTCATCTGAATTATAAATAACTTATTTCTGTATAAAATAAAAAATCCCGAATAATCCAGACCAACCAGAGCACACTATTTCTACAACATCATCAGTGCTGAAGCGGGACTACCAGAGCCGTTCGGCAGATAGCGAGCAGATATTTTGTGTCACGTCGTGCACAATAACCGTAAAGGCACCAGGGTGGCGGTGCCACCGGCTTTATTATATATATATATATATATATATATATATATATATATATATATATATATATATATATATATATATATATATATATATATATATATATATATATAGCTGCGAGCAGCGATGAAGGGCCAAAGCCGGCGGTACCGCCACCCTGGTGCACCAGGGTTGCGGTGCCACCGGCTTGGGCCCGTAATCGCTGCTCGCAGCTATATTTTCCTTTATTTTTAAATTTAGAGTACATTATCTAAAAATCATTTAATCTCAAATCTCATAATGAATATTCTTTATTTCATACTGCACAATGCAATGTTTTGAATGCACTTGTGGCAGTTAAAAATGTACATTTTATTCGATTTTTTTATATGAAAAATATTATTCAAATAATTCTACTATTTCTGCATCCTAATGATAATTATAGACCTTTTATTCCACTCATAAATCAACAACTGTTGTTCAATAAACCCATTCGAAATTTTCTAAAGGGAACCTGTGGTGAATTATCCTTTTTAGGCTGTCCCACAAATGCAGTGTTGACTACTGCAATATAAAACTTTGACCGTGAGCTGTTGTCTCATCTCTCCATCAAATCTTGTTTTAGAGTTTTGTTGCTCTTGCTCTTGTTGAGTGACATGACCACAGCGGCACAATGTCAATGCTGGCTAAGGTTTCATTAGGTCTCACCACACACACTACCTCAGATGTTAGCCTCATGTTTTCAACACTCATCTACTGCAGACTGACACCGTAACCCACACTGTTGTTATAAGTGAATAAGATATGCTTGCACCCCTCATTTCCACTCACCTCCACAGCAGCACTGCTTTTATACTCCAAGGCTAGGTAAAGTTGCTCCCGAAAATCTCATTTTTCATTATCGGCCTCACACTGTGTTTTTCTTTCAACAAACAGCTGAAAAGTGATGAGGCAAAATTGGAAACAATAAACGAGAAGCCCCCCTGTAAACAGATGATTATACATTTTGCACATTATTCTGTTATGTTTTATTAACAAATCAGGCCATTATAATGTACTGTACAGCAAATGGTAATACGTTTCAAATTGAGTTTGGTGGGTCGGTAATGAATTTTGAGTAATGGCATGGTGAGCCCCTGTCTTTTTAATTTTAGACTAATTTAATTGGAGATCTGTGAAAAAGTGCATTTTGGCCTTCTGAAACTGCCTACAGACATCATCCCTAATTGAGGGTCTTGTGTGACCGTATATGTTCATACAAATGACTTTAATATGGTCCTTTGAAGGGAACCTATTATGCCCCTTTTTACAAGATGTAATATAAGTCTTTGGTGTCCCCATAATGTATCTGTGAAGTTTCTGCTCAAAATATCTTGCAGATCTTTTATTATAACAAGTCCAATTTGCCCCATTTAGGTGTGATAAAAAAATGTGTTTTCATGTGTGTACCTTTAAATGCAAATTAGCTGATGCTCCCTGTCACCCTTTCCAGAACAGGGCGGAGCCTTTACAGTTCATGCTTCGGATACTCCGGCAACAACAAAACTGGAAAATCTTACACAGCCAAAATGTTTGAAATTGTCAGTAGGTGTGTTCCGCCTCATATGTTCGAACCGGAGTCGGACACTGATGGAGAAACTCAAGTAGTAGTAACTTTTAAAATGCAACAGGACATTTCTGAATGGTTAAAGGATTAATTGATGTAGTTTTTGTGGAGTTAACTTTATTCAACTTATTGATGCACAGGTGCTCATGTGGGAACTGTAGTTGGATGTTGGTATTGGCCATTCTTTTAGAATCAACTTTTGTGCAAATTCACCATTGAACTGACCCTCGTTTTACGAAGCAGTCCGGTTTAAAATGATTTGCACAAAACAAAATAATTTATTTGGCACATTTCCTTCATAAATGAAATTCATCCACTGTGTCATCAGTGGCTCAGATGCTGTCTATGGAGACTCTTATGTTCATTGTTACATAAAAAAAAAAAAAAAAAAAATCATGTTTATGTGGTGCAGACATAATAGGTGCTAAAGCGAGGATATAAACATGGCGTACTGTGTGCGGCTCACTCATGGCGGGGTCTTTGCTAATAGGTTGCATCGACACCATTCATGGGCGGGGCTTGCCCCTACTGTGACATCACAATAGGTGGAAATCTGGAATATCGTATTTTCAGACACTGTTTTATGGGGATTATATAATATATAATAAAGGGGTAGGTGAATTTTTACAATTATAGGCTGGTTATTACACTGTGGACACACATAAGTGTTCAAACACCATGTAAACATTAATTTAGCATAATAGTTCCCCCTTTAAAGCAACAAATGGCCCCATGTACTTGGGCTTAATGACAATCTGGATCTAAGAACAAGAGACGTTAACAGCATACTCTAAATGCATTCACATACTCCGTATCTCTCTCTCTCTCTCTCTCTCTCTCTCTCTCTCTCTCTCTCTCTCTCTCTCTCTCTCTCCTCTCTCTCTCTCTCTCTCTCTCTCTCTCTCTCTCTCTCTCTCTCTCTCTCTCTCTCTTTATTCTTAACCTCCCCCAGGTCTTTTAATGTCTGCAGATACATTGTGTTTTATAGCCAATTATCTTACACAATCCATTATTGGTTTTACTGTTATCTCCCATGCATTGCTTTATCTTCCTGTTGGAGTGCATGGCCTACACAAGTTGCCTGAAGGCGCCACACACAAAGAATTCTCTCATTTGCATTCGTCTTCACTTAATTTGTAATGTGCAATTTTTAGATGAGCCTGTTTTAAATATGTTGTTCTTTCCTCTGGAGTTACATGCGGTCACACATATGTGGAAAATTCTTCACATTAAGCCACCAACAGAAATATGGGGAACAAAAGCACTATATTTCTTCATGTTCTTGTCACAGGTGGCATTTTACCGAGGCGACAAAGTCTGACTCATCTCGCATGTGTTGCTACAGGTGCCACAATGACCTGTAATGTTTGTCAATATTAAGGATGGGAAAATAAACAGAAAAAAGTTCCATTGTTTCCAGAGTTGTGTTGTAACCCAGTTCATCTTCAAACCAAACTTTTCTAACCTTTAATTAACTTGTTCGGGTCTCTTTCTGTCTTTAGCTGGGTGAATAACTTTGGCCATGAGGGACTCGGACTGCTTTTGGATGTGCTGGAGAGGCTTCTTGACAAGAAACTGTAAGTTATGCTGGATTTTCTGACGTCATCTTAAGAAATTCTCTTTCTTCAGTGCTTATGGATTGCTCATTCACACGCTCTTTCTCTTGACTCACTGATTTTCTTTTCCTCAGGCAAGAGAACATTGACAAGAAGAACCAGCACAAACTCATTCAGTGCCTCAAGGCCTTCATGAACAATAAGGTGTGTTTAGAATTTGAAAGCTCCACCACAAATAGTTTATATCATTTTGTGTCCCACACCTGCCAAGTGTAAAAAAAAGAAAAGAAAAAAAGTATATCAAAGAATATGAAATCATGCAAGCTCCTTGTCCTTGAGAAAGAATACATTTCTGATTGAAATGCTGCTGCTTTATTAAACAGTAGCAAACACAAATTAAGCTCGTTCAACTCCAGATAATCATCAGATTTAATCTTTTAAAGCTGCTTTCATGCTTAAATGGTATTGACATTATTTAATTTATACCTCAGCCATGTTAAATGAATGTTATTTTATTCCAAACACTTTTCCGTAATATTTTTTATTAGTATTTGTAGATTTTACAGTTAACATGAAGACAGGTTAAGAACTTGTGGTCAAGTGTAGTGCATTACACCCTATGAGGAAGACAAAGATGCAGTAATATGATTATCTGTCCCTGCTGTCCTAATTTAAATGAATTCATCTTAAAATATATCTACACCCACCTAATCGTCTCTCTTTCAGAGAAAAAAAGCCTGAATCTGTCCATACACAAGGGGTTCATTATGTTTGCTTAATGCTTAAAGACTAAAGGCATTATCCCTTGCAAAATGTTTTCCAGTTAAAATGTGCAATAAAATGTGATGTCTTTTTGTTTTCAGTATGGCCTCCAAAGGATTTTGGGGGACGAGCGAAGCCTCCTCCTCCTGGCAAGGGCGATTGATCCCAAACAGACTAATATGATGACCGAAATTGTCAAGATTCTGTCAGCTGTTTGTATCATCGGAGAGGAGAACATGTAAGATCATCATCTTAATCCCATTTTGTGTCATAAAAATGCTATGCCAAAATGTACTGATAGTTTTATGGTATCAAAATCAGAAATAGTACTGAGTCTGCTAGAAAAATCTCTGGCTAAGCTGGCGATACATGTTTTGTTAGTTTCGTTGTTGAATAATCAAGAAACTGTGTTTGGTGCAGCCGACCATTTTTATTTGCTGATCAGCACCTTCAGCCCTAATCTGTATCAGTAAACACACACAGACAGTTTCATGCACACATGCTAAGTGCAGGTTGGGTGAATAGATTAGTGTTTTTATGGGTGTGTAGGTGATCAGAGGGTGTGCAGATCTGTGTGACAGCTGTAAAAACGTTGATACCCCACTTAGTGCCGAAACTAGCTCCTTCCCCCTCAAATGCTGTGCAGTGACACTGGCTTATGTTTGGTGCTGTCACATCAAAGCCCTCTTTAGGAGTTGAGCAGGTGTAGCTTATTCTGAAGCCATGTTTGAATCAGCATGAAAGACTCTGTACAGCCCACTCACGACTACAACTTAATCACCTGGATCACAAAACGTGGATCTTACACCTAGTTGTTCGACAAAACTTCTCCCTGCAGTTTCTTCCACGACAAAACAAGGTAAACCGATTTGTGGTAACGAGACATGTAAAAAGTGAACTTAAAGGGACAGTTCACCCATAAATGAAAGTTCTGTCATTTTCGCACCCTAAAGTTGTTCCAAACCTGTATGAGTTTCTTTCATAATTACGTTTCACATAGAAGGTAACCAAGTAGCATACTATGGAAGTCAGTGGCGTTGTCAACTGTTTGGTTTCGGGCATTCTTCAAAATATCTACTTTTTAAAAGTGGCTGATATCAAGGTCAGGCCAGTGCACACATGATGCTGAACAGGAGTAGTATAGTCACAATTTGATACATTGTGAAGTCATTCATCTGTGCTCAGATTTCAGAGTTACAATTATATATATTTAGAGGGGTCGAGTCATCTCCCGACACATGAGTAGTTCACTTTTTGAGAGTCACTCTCCCACTCTTTACCTTGCAACTTTGGCACTGGGATCGCTTGAATACATGGCTACACTTTCAAAATCTGTTCCCTTATCATGCTCAAACCCCGTCACTCATGAGTTATCATCTCTCACCCACATAAAAATACAACAAATTGATTGACAGGTCTCCCTTACCCGACCTTGGTTTGTTGAACTGAACCAATAATGGTCATGTCAAGGAAAAAATATGTAGATGTCTACACAATACATTACTTTTCTGTGTTACTTTTTATATGATACATATTATACTTTTTATATTATATATGAGCTTGTCAGATCCCAAGCCTCTGTAAATTCTTTATTATATTATATTTATTTATTATATATAATATTTACCGCATTATATTGCTACCAATCAGCGGCGTTGTCAGACAGATTAAACAAAGTAAGATCAAATAATTTAAATAAATTGTTATTCCGAGTTCTGAAGAATTTATTATAATGTTATTATTATAAAAAGCCTGCCTTATGTTCATTTGGAAATTTAATGTTATAGTAATGTGCTATAACATTATTTGAGAGTTGTATATATCTGAATGGGTATCGGAATTAATTGAAAAGAGATCAGAACTTAAACGAATCACAATCTTCTTTTTTATTTACATTTTTGGGTGAACTATCTTTAAGTTAAGGTAACTCTGTCAGTTTCCAGTGAGGTCCACCCCCCACCCCCGTTGTAATCTGATGTGAGCAGGACCAATGACATGATGGCAAGCTACACCGTTAAGACACAGTCTTGTGTGTGTTTCTTTACTCAATAGGCTATTTTTACACAAGCGCTGATTTGTTCTGCTGTTATTATTTTGTCTATGATGCATTCTGTTATTTCTTTTTCTTAGCCCTGAACTGCAATCCACCAATTCTTGAGTCAGCAAAAGAGACATGGGACCTTATAAAGTCCTTAATTTGCTTTCCCACCAACACTTTGTTCTTCTGTCCAAACACATTGCTTCAGTTCTCTTATGCTGCTGCTTTTTACACAGCATCACATACTGTAGAATAAAGGGTCCCTCTTATTACTACTTATAACAGGCTTGCTTTGATTTTAATAAAAATAAAATATTTGATAGATTTTTGAAATCGAAGATTAAATTTGATAAAATGTGTGATATTAGTTTAGTTTAGTTTATTTGTTTAGCACGTTTAGTACAAGTACAGAACAATGCAAGGAGGGAACGAAGCCACTCCAGGCTTGTACAGAGTTCTCATACTAAACATCAAAAAAGAAGAATACACAAAACTCAAAATAAAAAACAAACAAACAACAAATGATACAAAGCAATTCAATACAAGCAAACAATACCTAGAAAAACTACATAAAGGCGTCAGGCTAGTGTCACGTTTTGATGTGTTCTGTTTATGTTTTGTGATCTTGGTTTCCCCTGTCTTTGTGGTTTTTGGTTTAGCCCTGTTAAGTTTTCCCGCTCCTCGTTTGTGTTCAGTCTCATCACCTGTGTTCAGTTAATTATCCAATTATTCCTTGTATATTTAAGCCCTGTGTTTTCCCTGAGTGTTGGTCGATCGTCGTCAATGTATGGTTGTGTGTTTCTGATTTCCTGGAGTTTTGTTCCTGTTTAAGTTTGGAAAGTTTTCATTTTGGTATTAAATCATTTATATTGAAGCTTTCGTGTCCTCGTCTTCAGCACCTGCACCGCAACCCTGACAGAACGATCGACCATAACAAAAAAAAAAATGGAGAGCTGGAAGCAGGCCTTCGTAGGCACCCGGATGGCCATATTTCGTGGGACCCGTGGAGGTCGTAGTAGGGGATGTGACCGAGTTCAGGTGATCCCGAGTCCAGTATGGCCTGAGCCCATTACATGCACGCCAGAGCCTGACCCGTTTGCCGACCTTCCTGAGCTTCTTCCCCCAGAGCCTTCACCGCTGGTCCCGTCCAGCCCAGTCAAGCCTTCGCTGCTGGTCCCGTCCAGCCCAGTTGAGCCTTTGACCGTCACCTGCCCGCCAGAGCCTGAGCCCGTCGCCTGCCCACCAGAGCCTGAGCCTGTCGCCTGCCCGCCAGAACCTGAGCCCAGCCCCAAGCTCCCCGAAATGCTGGTTCCGTCCAGTTCCGAGTCCCCTGATGTGCTGGTCCCGTCCAGTTCCGAGTCCCCCGATGTGCTGGCCCCGTCCAGTTCCGAGTCCCATGAAGCGGCAGAGCCAGAGCCAGAGCCCGTTGACCCAGAGCCAGAGCCAATTGACCTAGCGGCAGAGCCAGAGCTCGTTGACCCAGAGCCAGAGCCCGTTGACCCAGAGCCAGAGCCCGTTGACCCAGAGCCAGAGCCAGAGCCCATTGACCCAGAGCCAGAGCCCATTGACCCAGCGCCAGAGCCAGAGCCCGTTGACCCAGCGCCAGACCCAGAGCCCGTTGACCCAGACCCAGAGCCCGTTGACCCAGACCCAGAGCCCGTTGACCCAGAACCCGTTGACCCAGCGCCCGTTGATGTCAAGTCAGTTCCCGATCATGAGCCTGTCCTCCCCAAGAAAATTTTGGGGGGGCGCCATACGCCTTCGCCGTGGCCGGCCAAAGATCCACGGAGGCCGGCCAAAGATCCACGGAGGCCCGAAAAGATAACACCGCCATGGCCGCCCGAAGGGTCCTCACCGCCATGGCCACCTGAAGGGTCTGCACCGCCGTGGCCACCTGAAGGGTCTGCACCGCCATGGCCACCTGAAGGGTCTGCACCGCCATGGCCACCTGAAGGGTCTGCACCGCCATGGCCACCTGAAGGGTCTGCACCGCCATGGCCACCTGAAGGGTCTGCACCGCCATGGCCACCTGAAGGGTCTGCACCGCCCTGGACGCCCGAGGGTCCCACAGCTCCGCCCTGGACGCCCGAGGGTCCCACAGCTCCGCCCTGGACGCCCGAGGGTCCCACAGCTCCGCCCTGGACGCCCGAGGGTCCCACAGCTCCACCCTGGACGCCCGAGGGTCCCACAGCTCCGCCCTGGACGCCCGAGGGTCCCACAGCTCCACCATGGCCACGCCCACAGCCTGCTCCGCCTTGGCCACGCCCACAGCCTGCTCCGCCTTGGCCACGCCCACAGCCTGCTCCGCCTTGGCCACGCCCACAGCCTGCACCGTCGTGGCCACGCCCACAGCCTGCACCGTCGTGGCCACGCCCACAGCCTGCTCCGCCCTGGAGGCTTCCCGGACCTGCACCATGCCCTCGTCAGCCTCCAGGGCGCCCACCCTCCCACCCCTTTGGATGTTATACGGCGCGGGGACGCGCCTTCGGGGAGGGGGGAGGTACTGTCACGTTTTGATGTGTTCTGTTTATGTTTTGTGATCTTGGTTTCCCCTGTCTTTGTGGTTTTTGGTTTAGCCCTGTTAAGTTTTCCCGCTCCTCGTTTGTGTTCAGTCTCATCACCTGTGTTCAGTTAATTATCCAATTATTCCTTGTATATTTAAGCCCTGTGTTTTCCCTGAGTGTTGGTCGATCGTCGTCAATGTATGGTTGTGTGTTTCTGATTTCCTGGAGTTTTGTTCCTGTTTAAGTTTGGAAAGTTTTCATTTTGGTATTAAATCATTTATATTGAAGCTTTCGTGTCCTCGTCTTCAGCACCTGCACCGCAACCCTGACAGCTAGCAATAGTAGTCTCTTCAAATGCTTTTTAAAAGCTGAATGAGAGGACATTGATCGCAACGATGGACTTAAATCACTCCAGAGCTTAGGACCTCAAAAAGAAATATTAAAT
Source organism: Chrosomus eos (assembly GCA_036326025.1). Taxonomy (NCBI): domain Eukaryota; kingdom Metazoa; phylum Chordata; class Actinopteri; order Cypriniformes; family Leuciscidae; genus Chrosomus; species Chrosomus eos. The sequence goes on along the minus strand of CM070835.1, from coordinate 16,121,438 downwards.
TGATGTCTTGTAGTTCGTGTGTATGGTAAGACTAAATGATTATTTCTATGTCTAGTTTGAAATGAGTGTGCATGTGAAATAGGGATAAACAAACTCTGAAAAGAGTCTGGTAGATCTTGTTTCCTATATATAAACGTATGCATAAGTAAACATGTTTGATAAATATTTACCTTATCAATAGGGAGAACTTTAAATTTATTATAAAGGGGTGCCGAGGGTGCATATCTATTAGAATGAGAAATAAACCTGAGATATTTCTTCTGTAGGATAGGTAGCTGCCCAGACAATATTGCAATAATTAATGAATGGAAACAAAAAACTATAATATAAGGTTAAAAATGCTGAAGAATGAACTAAAGGACAAACCCTCCTCAATATACCCAACATTTTAGCTGACCTCTTAGATACGAAGTTGATATGGTTAGACCATTTAAGACCACTATCTATAATGACTCCCAAAAATCTGGTATGCTGAACCAATTCGATTTGAGTATTATTAATAAAGATCTTAGATAATTCTATAGGGTAATGTTTGTTAGTATTACAAAAAATCATAAAGTTGCATTTTTTTATATTAAGCTTAGTTTATTCCATTGGAACCATTCCACAATATATGATAGTTCCTCGTTGACCGTTTTTATTAAAATATTGGTGAGAAGCTACGAGATTTGTGTCATCTGCGAATAGTGATGGGAGGAGTTTGGTACAAGTCGTAGCCATATCATTGATATAAATTAAAAATAAAAGAGGCCCCAAAATTGATCCTTGAGGGACCCCAATCATAATTTGTGACTTCATTGAGGTATATAACCTTCCAGGTAAACATATTGCTCTCTATTAGCTAAGTAGCTTCTAAGCCATCTCAAGGGAACATCCTCCACTCCGTATCTAAGTTTGGCAATCAAAATATTGTGACTGACCGTATCAAATGCCTTACTCAAGTCCAGGAAGACTCCAAGAGCAAATTTTTTATTATCAAGAGCTGAAGAAATATAGTTCACAAGTTGAATAAGGGCATGCTCAGTAGAGTGTCGCTTCCGAAAACCATATTGATGTTTGTATAAAATATTATTGGCATCCAAGTGATTAAATAATCTCGAATAAACAAGTCTTTCTAAGATTTTCGATATACACGGGAGAATTGATATTGGCCTATAATTACCATATTCCTTGGAGTCACCGGTCTTGAAAATTGGTATAACCCTAGCAACCTTCAAATCCTGAGGGACAATTATTGTTTCAGGTCCCCTGCATGAACGTCCAAGAATGAGATTGCGAGCTTAGACCAAATTGTGTTGCAGTTCTGAACAATTCACGGTCGTTGCTTGATAAAAAGCATGTTTACCTAAACACATTGTTTTCTGTCGTCTTGTTTTCCAATAGTCTGGATAAGATCCTGGCAGCCATGACCATTGCAGCAGAGAGGAATAATAAGGAGAGGTTTGCTCCGATAGTGGAGGGGCTGGAGAACCACGAAGCCCAGCAGCTACAGGTCAGTGTGCTGCCCTTTCCAAGAGTCAGAGAGCTGTTCTTCCACACCTGCCACTCCACCTTATTACTGCATGTTAGAATTCATTACAATCTTTATTTTAGACAAAATGTACATAGATACATTTTTGCTTGCTCTGATAGAATGATAATACAGCAGAATTTCAACTTATCTTTTTATTTTGTTTTAAATTTTATTTCTTGTAAAAGGTTTACATTTTTTTGTATTTTATTCTTAAATATTTATTTATATATTTTTTTTTTTTTTTTGGGGGGGGGGATGCTTTAAATGGGTATGTTCTTTAGCATGTGTTTGCATTTAGTGTCTGTTATTCTTAGAAAGAGCACAGAATATTTAAGTGGAACACACATAAACATCATGTTTTCTAAATGTTATATGCCCTCATGTTGTATTTCACTTATTTCAAATAATTAGTAGAATTCTGCTTGCCCAGGGCAGCAGATATAGATCTGCTGTTTAGTGTCAGTCAATACGTGAGGCCTCTACACCCCGAATGCTCTTTTTGATGCTGGAGCCAGGTAGAAATTGGCACATCTGTCACTCAAAGCTCTTTTGCACCTCTGCTCAGCTTGACATGTAAACAAGTCCCCCATCCCTCTCCTCACGGTGTTCTGTGGTCGTCTGTCAAACCAGCCACCTACACCACAAGATGGAAGCTAGCTGCTGGCTATTGTAATGGAACGGGAGGTGTATTATAAACCCTAATCAGCCCCAACCAGGTCACACAAAGAACCTGGAGCTCTGGAAACTAGCAAATAACAACAACAAAAAAAAAATCATCTTCCCTTCTTACTTTTTCCTCTACATTCTCCAATCTGGTCTCAGAGGAACTGAATCAAAAGGGCAAGAATGCAGCACCACAACTGTATTTATCATCCTCTACTTCTCCACAACCTGCAGTGATCTGTGACCAAGCACAACAAGCCACTCTCACACATTCATTAACCAAATCCCTAATCTTTGTGTTGCTGTTGAGAGAGCAAAGAAGACAACAATATGATATAGAGGGAGCGCGAGGAGAAAGGAGGAGTGAATCTCTTTTGATTTTGTGCCTTGTTTTCCTCCTTGAAAAAAAAAAGGCTTTTAATGAAAAGAACCACCACTAATTGTCAAGTAAATTAAAACACCTCACCAACGCTGGCGGTTAAAAGAAATGAAACACTTTTAAAACCCACAATAGGCTGCAGAGCCTGACTTTTTAAACGTGATTAAAATGTGTTTTGCCGTCATGCCATCTCAGTGACGCAAGCACACAAACTTAAAACCATCCCAGCAGTGCCGTTTTTTAATTAATCTGCTGGAATCCACCTCTGGCACTGCGCTGCAGAAGCTCATCATTGTACACTTAACCCATAAAGGAAAATACGCCCCTCAACCTGGACCAACACCCTATCTGCAACATCATTCCAAACAGGCTGGTGTGCCGACACAGCTGCTGATAAAAATGCAAAAAGGCCTTCGGAGAACTCGAAGAATGATCTAGATTCACTCAGTGAGACTCTTCAATGATGTAAATAATTACTCAAATGGGAATACGAGAAGATTTAAGAACTTTGGTGATGTGGAGGCATAGTGATGGGAGCCTCAGCAAAATGTGCTTCATTGGTTTGCAAGAGTCCTGCCATTTAAATTTTCTGTTTTATATCATTTTTCTTTTCAAGTTTAGTTTTGGTTAGTTTTACTCCCTTTACAATCTAAGCACAGTCTAGTATTATTTAGGGATGCACCGATAGGACATTTGTTGGCAGAAACCGAAAATTCTGGATTGACTTGGTCGAAAACCGAAACCAAATTATTAAATTCTTAATTTAAATTAGTTATTTTGTATAATTGTATTGTTATTAAACTTTTTAATTAAATTCAATAATTTAATGAATCTGAAAAAAAAAAAAACATCAGGCCAATAAAATAACCACACCTTTATTTCAAGTAACACAAAAATTGGATTGAAAATAATATTAAATATCGATATATTCTTCTTCATTCAGTTCTATACAGCAGAATCAGGTTTAACAGATTTTTTTTGGACCTTTTATCAAAATAAAGTAGTCCTACAATAAAGCTATTATTATCAGAGCATGTGAGCAGATAGCAGGGAGAGGATCAGTGAAAAAGCACGTCATTTTACCAGTATTGCCTAGAACGGCTATTCACACCATATTACAGAACAGTAGGACTATTGCAAACAGGAACAAGTCCAGAAAATTTCATGTCGGCACCCTTATTAAGCGGACTTTGCCTTCCTGGTGAGCGTGAACAATACATGCGTTTGGGCCGTGAACGACTAAGTAGAGCACGCAACACACACACACACACACACACCACACACACAACACAACACATGGAGGTTGCAGCAGAACATTGAACAGAACGCGCTGCGAAGACGGAGCAGAGAGCACAGCACACACACAGCGGAACACGCTTCGAAGTTGTGCATCTTCGGAAACAGAGCTGCTCACAAAGTCACAAAACATGCCGAGCCAGAGTGAAACCTGATCGCTGAGCACAGAGTGGAGGGGTGTCATATTTTCGGCCTATTTTCTCTTTGGGCCAAAAACTAAAAATGCCATTTTGGGACGATAATTTTCGGCAGCCAAAATTTGGGTGCATCCCCTAGTATCATTGCTTTTTTTTAATTTTTTTTTTTTGAGTCATGAACATATTTAGTTTAGTTTGTCCTAGTTAAATACATTTTCTTTTTTGTTTTCATTAAGAGCTCCAGTTAAACAGTGATGCCCACATTTTTTACACAAACAAAAATGTGAACAAGATTGAGGGCCATGTGCTTAAAGTAAATGTTGCATTATATCTATCTATATTATTATAGGCTATTAAAATAAATATTTAAACAATCAAATGCATTTTTTTCTCCTATGATATGGCATGGCAGGCCTAATTAAAGGTCATCATGGCATCTCTGAATTAGAAACACTTTATTTCAAAAGTCCACATTAGACATTCTTCTATACATTCTACTATAAGTATATAACTTTAAGTAACTGGATCAAACCTATGCCTCCAGATGATATACTTTCCCAAATGGTGTGTCAAACATTGTCATCCCCTTGGCTTAAGTCGGGTTTCTGTTTTTGTGGACCCTTTTTGGAAAAAAAAGAAGCGTGATTCAAAATGATGGAGCTATTGACTAATAAAATAGTGCAGGACAATAAAACATGCAGACCCACAACAACTCTACAAGTCCAGGTTAAGGCTGGTGAAGGAGATTCTTCACATGTCCATCAAGAGTGATCTTCCCACTCTGCATCGATCACCCAAGCGAAGAGTATTCCTTCTCATCCCGACGGGCTCCCTGGAGCCACCTTACAACCTGTTAAGAACCATCAGCTCTCCTCCCTGCCCACTGCCCTGATCCGATAAATCAATTCAAAATACACATCTGTTCAGCCAGGCCTGCTCCCTCCTTCCATCCCTCCTTCCTCTGGACAGCTTTACTAATCCACCAGCATCCACCGTCGTTTTCCTTTACAGTTCTTCAAAGTGCCAACTGCCTCGTTCCATCCTGACCAATTCATTTTATTTTAAAGGGTACCTATCATGGAATTTTGAAAATTACCTTTCATGTAGTGTGTAACATAGATCTAAGTGAACGAAAACATCCTGCAAAGTTTTAAATATGAAAGTTCACCGTATACAAAGTTATTATCTCTCAAAAGTAAGAGTCGACTCTGAGTCGTTGATATGAATCGATAGACGAACGATGCACTTTCGTACGTCACTTGTCCAAGTTATTTGAATAAGATACGCCCACTCATTGCATTAGGAGACACCAGGGAAAACATCATGTCGACGAGACGCTGCTGTGTTTTGAAGTGCGACGCAAAAGCAAACTTTTTTCATCTGCCCAGTGAGGAGCATTTGAAGACAGTGGCTACAGTTCATAACTATACCACAGAAGTATTATAGCCCGAACTTGTTCTGTGTTCGCGTCATTTTGAAGATGATTGCTTCACAAACCTAAATGCTATAAAGTATGAATTTGCGGATGGCTGATACTGAAGGAGGGAGGTTCAGTACCGAGTTTATTTGGATCAGCTTCCTTCTCCGAATCACAATCTGTAAGTAGGCTGTTGCTTTTATGTTTGTATCATGTTCTATAATTATTTTGTGTGTTGTGTACGCACAGGCACAGCGCAGCTTCTAGCAGCTAACTTAGGTCTTCAATGTCAATTGTATTGAAATATGTGAAGGTTTTGTCGTTGTTAATGGAGTTGTCACAGGGCTCTCAGTGTCACGCATCACGCATTGAGCGTGACAGTCACTCATTTCGGTCTTTTGTCACGCTCTCCGGCCACACATTGTATTTCTCACGCTGAAAAACTATTTGTAATATATTTAATATGCCGCAGTGCCCAAAACTCACTCACTGTGGAACCGGCAGGATTCAAGCGCGTCTCCTCCAGTGTTGCCAGGTCCGTATGCCTGCACTGTTTCCGCGGGTTGTTTGTGTAGTGCACGCTGGTTGACGCGATTGTTTTATCCACTGGAACATGATTGTTATTGAGGAAACACCCGGGAACGCTATTTGAATATTTTTGGCCGTGATTGGGTTAGTTTGATGAGCAATTGGGCTGGTTTTGTTGTGCAGACCTGGCAACCCTGGTCTCCTCTGGTGTTGTTCGTCTGTGTTGTTAGCCAATCAGAAAATAGCACTGTTGTATCTGGGTAAGATCTAGCGCAACAACCAATGACACCCCGTCGGCTGGGTGTCTAACATATCACCACAGATTAGCGTCACGCAAAGGCGGGGTTTGGAAAAATGACTCGCTAAACGATTCATATGGGAGTCGGTGAGCAAATCAGGTAAAAATAAATGCATATTATAAGACAACAAAAGTGTTTTTTGTCATTGCATGCATGTAAAACTGTTGTTGGGGACTCCCAGAACATTATTAGGAACATTTTAAATGCCATAATAGGTACCCTTTAAGTAATATGATGTATTCATTTTTTCTTTAAGATGAGAGACGAGAGCAGTATTTATGAGAGGCTGTTGCAGAGTACTACATTTTAATCATTTACTGCCAAAGGGATTATTCTAAGAATTTGCTTGCATTAAATTATGGTTGTGTGTGTGTGCGTGTGTGAATGAATATAGGTGGCTTGCATGCAGCTGATCAATGCCCTCGTTACCTCCCCGGATGATTTAGACTTCAGGATACACTTACGAAACGAGTTTCTGCGCTGTGGCCTCAAAAAGATACTACCAGTGAGTATATCTTTTGCTTTATTATTTTTACTTTTATATGTCTGTTCTTTATTTTTGTTACTTTTAATTTTTGCATTCATTTTTTTTAATGCTTTATTTTAAAAATAAAAATACTGGTATGATATATGCTCATTAGTTTTTTTTTCCTCATGTGGTAAAGGTAAGTTGGTGAACACAATGCTTTTTAATACATCTATAGTTTATCAAATGACAGATAAAACATTTGGGTTTTAAAATGTCATCAGTGAAAGCTTAGAGTTAAAAAAAAATAAGTTTTTTTGAACAACTGAACAAAACAATTAAAAACTGCTGAAATGTGCCCTGCTTTGGAGTCTTCCTCCCTAATGGCACAGCTTTGTTCCATAAAGGCCGTTCCCTTCACACATCATTATCAATCAGCTTGCAGATCTCTGCTCCACACTGCCACAAAGCCCGAAACCAGGCCAGCACATCACTCACTATCTCATTTATGTGGGCATTTCCTTACTCTTAATAAGTCATTTTGACTGCTCCCAATATTATTGCTACAATTATTATAATTATCTCAATCTACCACCGCATATGATGAGCTTATCGTAATTTATGAATAATGTATTTGAAAGTTTAATTGGACAATTAAATATGACATTGTTCTCTAATTGTGAATAATGAGTTTTCAGGTTTTAGTATCCTCAAAATGGTAAGTGCAAAGGGGAAAAAAACAAAGTGAAAGACAAATGAGATGCACTAAATCCTCAAGGAGATATAGAAAATGGTGTCTGATGAAATGAAAATACAAATTTCTGGAGATGGTGTGTGTGTGTGTGTGTGTGTGTGTGGTGTGTGTGTGTGTGTGTGTGTGTGTGTGTGTTGTGCGAGAGAGCGAGAGAAACTTGGTCTTGCCTCCTACTGCGGCATAAAGAGTACTCTTTCTCTCGGATTGGCTGTTTCTTTAAGACAGATGGCATGCCTGAAGTATTGTCCACTGATTGATAACTACAGAAATTGGGTTACATTTGGCTTTTCACCGTCCATAAACTACACCAGCAGTGATTAATAGTGTTTAGAGTTTTTATCACACCTTTTTTATCCTCTCTTTCTTTATCTCCCTCCCTCTCTTAACCTGTTATATCTGTCGCAGGTATACAAAGCAAGACAATCTGTGTACCATAGAAAAACAGATTGACTATTCAATACAACACTTTAATTGACACCAGATAATTTTAAATTACTTGATGAGCACAGTTTTCTCAGAAATGTTATTATTATTATGGGGAGATACCAACCTCCATGGTTTTACCATTGGAGTAAGCACGGCCAACATAGAATCATGCATACCTTGATAACCAATCACATTATACTTTGACGTCATTGAATTGCTGTCACAGTGACAGTCAATCACTTATTTGCAGATGCCATAGATGTGAAAAAGAAATGCTGTGCTCTGAATCCTCCCTGTTGCAAACTTTTTTTTGACCGAGACTGTATGTCTGCTAAAAGTGAACTTCTCAACATTTAGGAGTATACTCACAGACATGGACTAAAAGCCACAAAACATTATGATTTCTTAAGAGGCCTTTAAGTGGGTTATGTACAATGAGGTGTTTTCTAGCTGTTCAAAAAGCAGACATTTTCTCGAACTTCCTCTTTTTCACCAGTGTTATATGACGACTCAGTCACTCATTCCTCTCATATCACCCTCTGTAATCACAGGAGCTGAAGGAGACGGAGGAGCTCGACATTCAGCTGAAGGTGTTTAACGAAAATAAGGAGGAGGATTCCATCGAACTGTCTCACCGACTAGATGACATCCGTGCAGAGATGGAATATCCTTTTTAACCGCTGCCTCGGCCGTGCGTGCAGCCGGGAGGGCGCCCGGTACAGCTCGTGGGTCTAAAGCCAAGACCTCCAGTTCATTCAGAAGGGATTTGAGAATCAGGGTTTTTTTTCAATTCCAGTCCAGCCTCTGGCAACTCTGGTGGTAAACAAACCTCTTCACATCAACACATGCACGCACCGCACACATATCCCAGCATCCTCTGGCCCTGAGCTCATTATACTGACATTCCAGAGACACAGAGAGCAACCTCTACGCTCACCTCTCCTCTGTTTCATTCCCCTCAAATCTGCGGATAGACTAGGCTACGCAACTATGGAAATCCGTTCACACTTATTTTCTCCCTGTTTCTACATCTGCATCTGACCCTTCAGGCCACAGCTGCGTACGTGGCAGCCATATGCAGTAGCTTCTGGATTTGTGTGTGTATCCTCGCAGTACCCTTTATAAAGTAGCTTGAAGCCATTCACTGAATTCAACTAAGAGTAAAGCATATATTTTTGGTTATTTTATTTTTGATTTGTTGATATTTTTTTTTTATGTTTCGCCCTTTCCATAAGCTCTCAGAGGGAAAGCTTCGCTGAAATTATAGAGAATCTAGAGTTTTAGTTCGGGCTGTCTGGACTAATGATTTTCGTGAGCAGTCAACTGTGCAAGAGACACAACATTTGTCTCTAAGGACAATTTGGCATTGATCTGTAAGTGCCTTGTGTAATATGCGTGTCTAAGCAACGGTCTCTGTCTTTTTCAGTCTTTCATTTGCCTGCTTCTTATTCAAAACACCAAACGCTTTTCCAATCCCACCCTGAATTACAAATAGCTATTCTGTCTCTCTGTCTCTGTCTGTCTTTTATCTTTATCTCTATCTATTATCTATCTATATCTATTATCTATCTATCTATCTATCTATCTAATCTATCTATCTATCTATCTATTCTATCTATCTATCTATCTATCTATCTATCTATCTAATTATCTATCTATCTATCTATCTATCTATCTATCTATCTATCTATCTATCGTATCTATTATATAAAATTTTCCTAGGTATGGGTCATTCGGTGCGATGACTTGAAGGAGCCTGAAATCAATAATACCGAACATGCTAGGTTTCGCCTTATGGTTTGTGCAACGTTGTGATTTAGCATTTAAACAACTTTCGCGAATATCTTCGAAATCGATTGAGACGAAACCACCGTAGAAAAATCGCAAACATAGGTCGTTGAAATTAATTTTAATGTCAAATGTCAAACATTTGATAGTAAGTGTCAAACAAATACAATTAAAGTCCTGTGTGGGTCATTTTCTATGTGCTCATAAATATAAATGTCTATAACTGTGGACAAATTTGACACACTTATGTATGGGGGCACTCAGAGGACACACACAAAAACGCAGTGGGACTGCACCACTTGGTTGCACTATAATTGAACAAAACATGATATTGGCTTGTACAGTATCGTTGATCTGATTTACTTCAAAATTGACAAGCAGTGTCTTTGTCTCAGTTGATATCATAGTAAATTATGACATTAGTGTACCTTGAAAACATGGCTGTCATTTTAATTACAAAACAAAACAAGATGCAAAGCTGTAACTGCAATGTTTTTGCATATTATTGTTTACAAACGCATTGGCATATCGTTACGAAACTCAGTATGTTCCTTAGACACCATGCCTTGAAGGTACTCAAAAAGTCCTAGGGCAGCACCCCCTTGTGGTAAAAAAATGTTAATGCTTGCAGCTATATTTATTATTATTATTATTATTAAGAATATAGCACTTCTGGCCCAGTTTAGTTCTGGCCACTGTAGTGACTTCAGGAAGCTGTTAAATATTAATTGTTAAAAGTTGGGCAGCGTGATTGATTGACCCTCGCTCTCTGTCTTTTGTATTGCTCAGCCTCATGCTGATACAGCTCATGTTTATGCATCACCTTCCCCACCAGTATATTACTGCAAACATGCCCACAATACCAATATGCACAGACGGTGTGTCTGTGTTCACACTCATGGGCCTGCTTAATAGATAGAATGACTTTCCGGTGTGTTTTTGCTGGTTTTGAAGTGTGGAGAAAATAATTCACTTAAGCAGATCACCTGTGTTATCAGCAATAATGCTCTGAAGATGCTTGTATTCTCATATTGAGTTGACAGAACATGGGATACACTCACAACTCTATGAATAAATGAAATGATATGAGCTAATTAGAAAATGTTCAGCATTAGTGGGGCAGATTGGTTTGCTGCAGGGGCAGTTTTTAAAGTGCAGTTCAGGGGCTTGAGTCTTATCTTTCCATGTTATTATTATTCCATAAATATAGAGTTTTTTTTCTCTGTTTTTAGTTTATATTCTTTTAAAGAATATATAGTACTCTATCCTGAGGCAGATTGTTATTAAATGGAGACAGACTATCTTTACTCTTCAGTTTTTCCTTTAAATATTGAGCCTCCACAGCTTTGTTTTCTATCCCAGTGGAATGGAAGGAGCGAATATGGTGGCTCACGAAAGTGTGCTCCAGTCTAGGCAGTGCATCACCATACAGTCAGCATGCAACTGTACACACTATGTATTGCCATAATTTTTATTTTATTTAATATAACAGTTTTTTTTTGTTTTTTGTTGTTCTAACAAGGGTTGTTGTTTTAACATCCTAGGACCATTACCGAGGGCTACATTTAATCATCACATGCTTTAGCTTGCCACCATTGGAAATAGATTCAGTCATTCATTTTACTCAAGTGGACATAACTGGGAGGGTTGGGATGTCAGTCGTGACTGATCCATGTTTTATGGTTTTAAATAATCAAACTTCATGTCCAGGGCTAGGGTATGAACTGGCAGAAGGGGTATTTCTTCTGTCACTTTTCTTCAATCCTTGTGTTTACTCATGTTAACAAATTAGATCCCTAAAGACACTTTAGAATGCAGACAGATAGCTTCAGTCCTGATTAGACTCAACCTTTGACTCATCCCATCTGAATTAAAAGAAGCAAGCTATATCCAGTGAGTTATGGCCATGCACCTTAAGTTATATTTGCATACACTTTATTGTTATTTCTCGACTATACCACTGCACCTTTAATCATTTCGGTCCCTGTGTAGTGTATATTTTATAAACAGTCTTATAAGCATACGTATTTATAAATGTCATGTTTAGATCAACTTTGTTTTACTACATAACAAACAGGATGTACAGTTGTGCCCTTAACAATCCATGCACTGATATGGGTGAGGTGTACCATCTCCTGTCCAACATGGTGAAAGACACAGGCTCAGAATCTTACTTCCTATCCATTCTCCAGCACCTGCTTCTCATCAGGAATGATTATTATATCAGGTGAGTGCTATCATATCTTATTTTTAATATCCATTCCAAAAAATGTGATATAATAAGACTGCACCTACCTGTTCATTTACACTTTTCTCAGTTTCTATTGACTGGAAAAACATACTTGAGTATGATAATTCTGAGATTATAATTGAGAATAAATGGAAATAAATAAAACTAAATTAATAGACAAAATAAATTATAATTAAGTAAAATAAAAATGGTATAGATTTACCATGTTAATAATATAAAATTACTCATATCATGATAAAATATTTTAGTCATACCGCTCATTAACGATGTGTTGAATCAGAATTTATTTAAAAAAAGAGTGTTATTTTGCATGTTCAGCCGCACTCAAGAGTATGTGTGTCTATCAGAAAGTGCAGAAATGATACTGAACATTTCAGTTCACTGTTGCATCAGACCTGTTGCCGAGGTAAAATATTTAATAAAAAGGGAAGAGCGAAGCGATGAAAGGGAGGGAATTTACCATGGACATGTTGCTGCTCACTTTGAGCTATGAATAATGTATTGCCTGGCTTGTTGGGAAAAAGCGAGAAATAGAAAACACATTAAGCAAGTAGTATGGCAGATTCTTGTTCAGTGCCATCCCTCCCGCCCCTGTGTCTGTAACTCTGACAGCAGAAAACAGGATCACTACAAATGCTGATTAAAAATGGATGCACTTATTAAAGACTAAAGAAAAACAACATGAACAATCTCTTTAATGTCTCCAATTGTTTCTTTTTGTCACCAATGAGATTAAATGAAGAGAAAATTAAGTCTCCTGCCTCTCAGATTTTTCTTCTGAGAAATAGACCCTAGTAATCTGCAAATATTGTGATACAAAGTAGCCTACATAAAACATAGCTAAGAAATCCTGAGCTATAAAAGAGCGTAGTTTGAGCAATGACACTTTTATTTGCATCAAAACATTTCCCAAGCTTATCATCTAAAGATGGATATGCAGCTGTGTTTGTTGTCTCATATATGCATCTGTATTACATGGTCACTCTATAAAGATCTCATCACTCATGTCTTTGGATGCTTTTGAACCTGGTGCGACGTTTTATGTAGATTGGATTGTCTGGTTGGGAAATTGTATGGCTATAATTTTAGATTAAAGGGATCCCTTGAGATCAGTGCATGCTTTGATGGCCGAGTCTCCAAGGAGAGGGCGGGACAAATAGGCTGGTGGCATCTCTCTACTTCAGTCCGCATCAGTCGACAGCGTCGCTCTTGTTCATAGGTGTTGGGAGGTACTCTGGTGATCAAAGCCAGCCATAAAGGAGAGCTGTCCGTGCCAATAGATTGCATCGTTTGATTTAAAGCCATTCTTTAAAGCCATTTCAGCCAGACACCCTTATCCTCAGTTAACTCTGTGCCCTCAACTCCGTCCTTGGTTATTTGTATGGAAAGTTTTCCCTCAATTTGTTTAATAACCTTTTTTTAAAATCAAATCAAATAAAATAAACTGAACAATTTAATTTTCCAAGTTACCAATGTCCTTCAGCCTTTCTTTTTACTGCTTTTTGGAGCAGTGGAAGATGTTGGGCAATAACTCCCTAAGACTCTGTAACAGAAGGTAGATCATAGGGAGGGTATATGGAGCACATCTTCTACTTTTGGCCGTGACTGATGTAAAGATTAGATGGGCAGTGTGGAGCAGGGGTTGGATGGGAGATGAGAGGCAGACAGTGAAGGTGCCAGACTGAGAGAGAGAAGGAAAGAGCGGCTCCGTTGAGTGGGACATATGCTGTCTCCTCTGTTGGGGTCTGACAGTTCTGGGTCAGTCGTCTCCTTCCCGGTTCTATCCAGCATGCGGCAGTGGTGGTAGCCAGGATGTTGAGAAAATAGGGCGGCTTATTGAGATAATGATATGGTGTACATCAGTGACAGGCATAAGCTTCGGGCCTTGCCACTAAGCCAGGCTCGGTGACACTCTCAGCCCTATCAGTTCCAGCCACCCCGTCCGCCCCCTCTGCACGCTTATTACACATCGCTGCCATGTTTCTTACAACAAGGCCTTGAATTGGCAAATTGTGCGAATATGATTATTTGTTTGGTTATCTAAATATGTTATTTGTCATAGAGATTGGAGAGACATCCAATTATAGTTAATGTCTTAATAGCTAGTTTTAATCAAAACACGTTTAAATGTTAGAACAAGAGATGCAGTCCTCTTTGATGCTGTAATTCTGCTCTTTTCTTTTCAATAAATATGTATTTTAGCATTTTGCAGTACATTAAATGGGAATATTCCGATCAGAGACAGTGTTGTTTTAGTATAATTTATATACTTTTGTAGTATGTATTAATATTTTGAATTTGCTTTTATTTTTACATTTTAATTTAAGTGTAAATAATACCTTTGTGTCTACATTTCTATTTAGCTTTAAGTTATATATTTTTTAATCAGTTTTAGTTTTAGTGGACTTAATTTCAGTTAGTTACCAAAGTAACACTTTTAATTTAAGTTTAGTTCTTCATCTAATATTATTTAATTTTTTTTGAGCTTTATTTCAGTTAATGGAAACTATTTTTAATGGTTTTAGTTAGGAATAACAACACTGATCAGAGAGCACCTGAAAGCTTGCTTATTGTTTTTTGGAGGAACCTTCGAGCACACTTATGATCAAAATAATTAAATGTTCCATTGGCAGCCTTTCATGGAATATAGATTGTATATATAGATTGTAAAGATAAGGAAAATAACACTCATGTTGTTGCGTTATTCATTAACTTGGGTCAACAAACTGTCATTCATCCATTAGCTTAGCTATATTCCCCCCCAAATATTGTTTATCAAACAAGAATGTTTGGAGATTAAAACAATCTAATGCTGTAGAATTAAGTGGCTTTAGCTAAGAGTTGTGGAGCAATTATGTAGTACAGGGACATTTTTAAAGTCATGCTTGTTCATTAGAATTCGAAAGCTTGTTTTGTGTCGAGAAGCCGAGAGAAGGGGACGCACATTTCTGGAGGAAAATTGAATACCTACAAGAGACATTCAAGGTCATGCTTGGAACATAATTGTTTGCCACTACGGAGCTCGGCTTAAGTCGACATTGTATTTGTTAAATGTCACTCGCAATTAAAATTGGTAATATAACTTGGAAAAGGTCACTCGCTAAGCGCCATGGCAGTATCTAGTCCCAGACCCATTTACTCCCCGTCCCGTCATTGTCACCCCTCCAAACACAAGGCCGTGTTTTCCCTGCCATTGTGTGACTAATTACACAGATTACACTGATTAGATTTGCGTCTGCAGGTTTTATTACCGCCCTTAATTGCCAAAGATGATTGCAAATTAGAGAGGGAAGCACGGAGGCCCGGATGTCAGTTTGTCTTCACCTTGAATGGACAAAGTCACCCAACTGCTCACCCAATGGCTGCATGCTTTGCCGTTAGTGATTTCATTATGTACCAAAGGAAACCTTAATTCAATGCCGTGAAATACCATTAAAAGATATGTCTTACCGGATGATTAATGAAGAACTGTCCTCACCGGAATGCACAAGGCGGTATTTTATATGAAGTTAACGGCTTTGTCTCTTGTCATATTCTGCCCCCTCACTCTCGCAGTACTCCTTCTTTTTATTACAGGCCTCAGTATTACAAGGTGATCGAGGAGTGTGTGTCCCAGATTGTCCTCCACCGCAGTGGGATGGACCCTGATTTTGCCTGCAGGGAGAGACTGGATGTGGACTTCAGTCACCTCATCGGCAAGTCTGAGATTAGGTCTCCTGTGTCTTGTAGAAATGTCTTTATGTTATGAACACCACACCTAACCTTTATGCACTTGCGCTTAAGTTATTATTCATTAGTACAACACGTTTTCCAGACTATTACATTCTGTCTTGAAATGTATGGTCATGTGATAAAGTGGCCAGAACATTTCAGAATGAATAAAAAGAGTTTCAGGTTTCGGTAACCAGCTTTAGGTAAAAGCGAGAGAGCGGTATTGAGTTAAATCACTTCAATCAAATCTAATAGAAATACTTTTTGTGGGCTTAATGGGATGTCTACAGTATTATTACAACAGTCCTGCATAGATTCACACTACAGTCTGTCTTAACATAACTGTGAAATCATGCTGCGTTGAGGGAGACACAATTGCAGTTGATAAAAGTTTGCAATTTCCTGGAGTAGATCTAATTATTATTCCCTGGTACCCATGAGAGCCCTGTCTGAAACACCTGCACTCACCTGACACATACGATAAGCTACACTCATTATGCATAAATAAAACATTATCTGCAAAACCTGGCTGGCATGTCATGTCTTATAAACGCAACACGACTGATTATATTTGCAGTCCTGGACTTTTTCATTTGTTTCTATGATTAAATGTTGGTGGGAAAATAAGCATTCATTGCCAATGGTTATGTCACCCAGTTCTTGGACAACCAAAGGAATTAATAAAATATGGGTGATGTACATTTTTTGCCCTGTTTTTTTTTATTTTTTTGCCCCCCTTTTGTGTTTTGTCACTAACACTTTAGTAACTTGCCAACAAACGCTCATTAAAAGTTTCAAAACCAATCTGCAGAAACAATTATTATTTTTTTTTTTGATTTTCTCACTTCTTCCCTTACTTTAATGAGTTGAAAACAGATTTTGCGGGGCACCGTTTTTTTTTATTTATGTCTCAAACCCCCAGAAGAGAATACAAATCTCCATAGGGGAGGGGGGAATGAGACACTGACAGGTTCATTTTATCCCGTTCGCTTTTTTGTTCTTTTAGTTGTCTTCATTCGGTGTCTGATATGGAATCTTATCCATTGTGTTAACAATGCACCATGTAGTTTGCATATACTTGTGTTTTCATGTACCCGGCTTTTTGTGTATGACAGATCAGTGCGTGGATAAAGCCAAGGTAGAAGAGAGTGAGCAGAGAGCAGCAGAATTCTCCAAAAAGGTGAGTTTATTAATCACCCTGGTTGCCGCTATTGGTATGCAACCAGGCTGCTGTCACCAAACTTTTCTCCCATGAGCGATGAGGCAGTGCATCGATTGCTCTCACCTGATCAATAGCTGGCAACAGAGCAACATGATCTGTATCAGTGCAAGCAGAATCAATGCTGATGCTCCAATCTGCAAGCTTGTTTGTGCCATACTGGGAACACTATTTACAGGCACCATTTCAAATAGTGTTAAAGGCCCCAACGTACAATTTTGTCATTTTTTTTCTAATAGTTGAAACGTTTTCTCTGGAGGTTCATAAGGATACTGAGCTAACACTTGCTGGTGTTGTCAGTGAAGCCAAGAGCTGTATCCCATGATGCTTGAGGGAACAGAGAGTGTAGCCATGCTCTTGCTCAACTCTGCCAAATGTCAGCCAGACATCTGAGGCTTGCAGTTTAATGGCAAAGTAACACAAATACTACTGGACGGCTGGAAGCATTGAGTGTCTTTCACTATGTATGCTTGTGTTTGTGCCAGTGCTTTCAGGAATCATTATTCGTTTTTGTGTTTGCACATTTTCTGTGTATTTTTGCAATATATTTTGTATATTTTTGGAAATATTAATAGTATAGTATATATTTAATAGTGTGATGCATTTAATATTTATATACACATCTCGATCAGATTGTTTTGAAAGTAGTCTCTTATGCTCACTGAGGCTACAAGTATTGTATAATCAAAAAGTACAGCAAAAACTCTTTCTACACACTTTAGATTACTTTATGAGTGAATAGCCCTGGATCAAGAATGACGGTAATAGTGAAGGTGGAGAGCAATGATGAAGATGTTGATGTATCCTTTGGTATTTGCAGAGTTACTTCAATGTGTTTGTGTGTGTTGTTGTCTTTCAGTTTGACGAGGAGTTTAGTGCACGGCAGGAGGCACAGGCCGAGCTGCAGAAGCAGGAGGAGAAGATCAAAGTGCTAGAGACGCAGATCAACACCCTGCAGGCCCAGGTAACACTTGCACCATAACCTACTGTACAAATTCTCTTCCTTATCACCACTTCAGGTTCACGAACAGTATGACTCAGGTATGACCCATTCAGCTGCTCTGCGATCTCAACCCAAGGGTATCGAACACAGGTTAACGCTAATGGAAGCTACCACTGATGCCGTGGCCCATGTGTTCACCTTTAACATGCATAGTCTACCCTTCCATTGACACTGATTATACCACAGAACATTGTTGTATTCTCAGAGGCTTATAAATCCTCTGAGATTTCTTTTATCTTCCCTCATGAGAGCTTGGTCGTTTCAATCTTTTCTTAGAAGAGCCCTTTATCCTACAGATCCATGAAGCAACAAGCCTACTTTTCTGGTTTCCAGACTGCCTTTCTTCACCTCACAAATATTCTCCAATGGCTATTAAACTACCAGGCATTCAATTATTTGTCTCCATCACAAAACCTTCTTGACGCTCAGTTCCTTGGCTCATCAAATGCCCTGGAAAAGAGCTATACAAGCACATTAGGATCACTAGTACTTATATTTGTGTGTTGTGAGGTCATATGAAACAGTTTTTCTCTGTCTGCTTCAAATGGTAATGTAACTGCTAATGTGGCGGCGAAGGGAGAGACTCTGCTAATTTGGTCAAATTGAAACCTTTTTATCTTTTATCGTGAATGCAGTGGTGCTCTAAGTGGGTATTTTAAGACTTGAGGGATTGTATGATTTAATAAAGGGCCAATCTCCCCCTCAAATTGTTGGATTTGATTTTTCTCAATTGCTCCATTGCAGGCTGTTCCTAGATATTGTATCAATGCTGTGAGGGATTGCGTTACGTCTTTGCCTTTCACATCATCGTTTCTGTCAAGAAAAACCCTCAGTTCTTCACCCGCAAAATGACTGCTATTTCCTACTAAACCCAATTTTAAACATTTTAGATTTTAGTGGTGCCTTGGGACAAAAGAAGTAGCTTGCTTGCTAGCTTATGGAGTTTAATAGGAGGCGAAAAAACACCATTTGTGAAGCGCCATCCACGGCGTAAATAGTTTTCCAGAAACCAAATATATTGCAGTCGGAAAAGCCAGCACTTTGTCTTTCAGTTTACTTACCTCTCAATATCTTCAAGCCCTATTCCCTCCATCTTCCCTCCCCATAAAGCATTTCCCCACCTCTAAACCGAGATGAGTTGCTGTCATTAAGGACCCTGGCAGCTTGGACCACCATCTATTCTCACAGATTTACCAAATGGGCACATTAGTGGAGGCGGGGCTGGAACAGGTTCCTCCCAGTGCAAAGCAGAGCTTCTCAGAGTCCGTCACTTCATTTGTGGGCAGTCCTCACCCCTGCACTTTGTCTGCCCCGAGAGCCGAATCGCTGTACGTTACCCACTCTGTCCCCCTCCTTCCCTCCATCTGCCTCGTCCATCACTTTCTCAACTCCTACACATATTCATGAGCCCAGGCCTCTCTGCGCTCCACTCCTCATCAGTCACCATCATCCCTCCTTTTCTACGCTCATTCATACCGAGCCATATTGCATGCACCCAATGCAGACACTGAAACCCTGTTAATGACTGCTCACCTGCTCTCTTCTGCTTTGCTTTCCTGGACCACAGTGTCATTCGGCTGTTGTTTTTCCCTGGGTGTCCTCCAGTCTTGCCCCATGGCGATCTCATTCTCTTTGAAGCTCAGTCATCTCCAGCACATTAACAGGTAGAGAAGTGAAGCAGAGCCCTGGAGACGCATACTCTTTCCAAGTGTGCGCTCTGAAGGCACGTTCAAAGCTTTGGCTCCATAACATTCTCGCATCAACAGACTTCTGGTGCTTCTGGTGGAGAACATGTTATGCGCTCGCTAAGGAAGCACCAGGATATTAGCATTAAAGTGTTGCACTCATCCCGTGGGTGTTTTGGCACATCTGAAAGGGATATAAACTCATAGGTTGTCGTACGCAAAGCTGACAAATTGTATCCTTTATTAGACAGCGGTGTAGAACTCTTCTCCCTCTGCAGTTTCACAATGTTGTCAGCTTGTCGGTGCACAACACATCACCGTGAAAACTGACTACGCTCACCCACACTTCAACCCACATGCCTACTTCTTATTCTTTAATGTTCTGGTACAGATGGGCAGTAGAACTTGGTTTCTAAACATATTGTATAATAATATTTAATTTAATTTAATTAATTATTTTATTTTATTTTTATTTTATTTTATTTTATTTTATTTTATTTTATTTTATTTTATTTTATTTTGATTTTATTTTATTTTGTTTTGTTTTGTTTTGTTTTGTTTTGTTTTGTTTCCAATAGCAAAAACACAGAGCTACAACCAATCAATTAAACCTCTCATCTGAATTAATGATTCAAAGGTCACCTCTTCAAATTCTCAATATTTTACCTTTCTATTTCTATAATAAGCCTCAGTAGGTTACATTATAATTTACATTTTAAGAGTTTTGAGCTGACAAGCATGCATGTTAAACATTTTAACATAATTATTTTGCCATTTGGGTGACCTAGGTTCAAGGACAACAAAGAGATGCCAGCAAAAACATGCTTATCAACATATTTGCTTTAACACATGATTGAAGAGAGCCATTATTCAGAGCAAGCAGCGCAACAGCTCATGTGAAAATAATAGTCATCTGATCTCATCAAAGCCGCCTTATGGAACATTTCGGACAGACTGAATATGAAATAGAAACAATAAAATAATAAAAGAGCTTTGCACTTTTAATGCATGCATTATCAGGGCCTTCTGCTCAGTTGTTCTGCCAAGCCCAGTTTTAAACAAGCATGTAGCAACCATATTCTATCTTTCATGTTGTGGTGGATTGATATTTTCCCTACTTGATTTGACTTCAGTCATGTTAATGCCCCCCCCCCCCCCCCCCCCCCCACAACCTCTTCTGGCCATCGATAGAAAGGGTTTAAAAGAAATCAGAGGTGAGGAATCGAACAGTATCTCACTTAATTATTCTGAACTCAAGCGATACTGGGGTGAAATCTTTTACAGCACTCTGATAGGCTTCAGAAAGGTCTGCGGTCAGCTGTCTCTATTAACATGGGACTTGTGACATTGCAGAGCTGGGCCTGTGTCTTATTGCTGCTGCTGGGCTTTATCTGGAAGAGTATGTCGGTAATGAAAAGGACTGCACTACACTTGAATCATGGAGCTCTTCGTTGTTGCCATGGTCAGAATCAGCGGACAAAGCTTGGCCATTCACCTTTACAGGCTGATTCATTTGAGATGCAACGTGTGCATCTGAACACACTGAAGCTTGAGTTGCCATTGGCTAATAAATCTTTTTTAAAGTCGCTAGACTATTTGCATGGAATGCAATAATTCAAATGTTCAATCAAGTTACACATACATATAATATAAATATAAAATATACATTTCAAACACTATCAAAATCAAGTAATAAAATAAGAAAAATAATCAAACTAAAACAATAGCACAAATAAACACAATATAGCAAAGATGCAAAGTAAATAGGTAGATCTTTCAGGTAGATCTAACAGTTGTTAGATGCAGATTAGTTACAGAAATTGAATAAAGTAATCAAATGTAAATAACACTGCATAGTCTTCACTGTATAAATTAAATATGGATGGATCCTTATTTAAGTTACAAGATTTATTCAGTCAAAAGCATTTTGACAAGTCTGTTGTTTTATTGAGGATTATTAGGCTGCTGTTACTTTAAAATAAAATGCATGGATCCAATATACTGATACTGTTACACGTTTTCTCTCTTGACTATTTATGTTCACTTAAGACATAATCAACTATGTTTACTAGGATAAACGCCAAGACGTGAAAGTAAGCTCAATTCAGTTATTTACTTGCTGTCAGACATGGTTTTCTGGGCACGTGCATCAGATGTGCAGTTTTGCACACAGCGCGCACAAGTTATTTTTTGCTTCGTCTTACTCTTGAATGTTTAAATTGGCAAGGCTTAAAAAATGCATACAAATTGTGAACTTTCATGACTACGCAGCACTGGTCCTAAAGTTCTGTCAGCGAGCCTTGCATGTGCTATCTCGTTTCTCTCAACAAACTTTAGATGTTTTGCCTCTAACTCAATTATAGGCGACTGTAATCGTACAATTTACTAGCCATTAGATAATTAAAGCCATTTTTGTTGCCTCTCTTGTAATTTGTTCACATATGTGAGTGATTTACTCGCATTGTAGAGGGTTGTAAAAAAAACAAAGCTTACTAAACACTACAAGCAAGGACAGCATTTCAAATATGATCAAAGGTTTTTTTTTTTCAGCAGTCTTCACTATGGAAGTATCCATCTTCTTTTCCATTACATGTCTTTAATATTTGATTCCGTCCTACGTGCAATATGGGGGAAATTGCACCATATAAGTGTATTTCATAGGCAGTGGAGTATCGTTCCTCTGAATGAAAAGAGGCTGTTAAGATGTTATTTTTCCCTTTTTCTTTTTGTCATTCTCATAGCGAGTTCAAAGTGGGAGCGAAGCATTGCTGATTCTAAGTGTTTGCGCAAAATTCATTGGCAGTGAAGTAATGGGAAGGACTTGAAAGTTCATGATTCCAGAAGCAACTCTAAAAGACGCAAATCAGCATTGATTGCACAACAACCAATTTACTGCATTGCCGTCTGTTGCGCCTTGAACGTTCCTTAAAAATGGACATTATTGAAACCAAAGGATCATGGAAATGACTGAAGCCAATAAAGTGACAGGTTCCAGAAGTAAAAAAAACAAACAAGAAAACATTATTGCGTTGCAGTGCTTCATGGGATTGCACATAAGTACCTTTGTCTTTTTATCCAATTTTTAAATACTTTTTTGATTGCAAATCAAAGTTTGATTTGTGCGTAGCAGGTGGGTTGGTCATGGCTTTTAACTCTTTAACAAATAGTTTTTTTCTTAAATCATCCAAGAAAGCTAAAAGTGGGTGGGCATGGTTTTGCTTTGTTGTGTCTGGATCTAGAATTAAGGATGTTTAATGATGTTCTTAATTTGTGAATTCGCTCTTTTCAAAATATTTTCTGGAGTGAGAATCTCACAGCAACCACTAATGAAACCATGCATTACTTTATTAGTAGGCAAACACTGTGTTTTGATAATGTTCAAGTAGGCTGCATCTAATTTCTTGTTGTCACCAAGTGTTATTGCCATGTGACCTTCAGCAAAGTTGGCGGTTGACTTTTTCTTTACCATTCTCCTTTTCCAGCTATGGTCTTTGCCTTACTGTTGCTCTGTCTGTCTGTGTATGTGTCTGTCTGTCCCTCACCTGTCCAGTTGACTAGTGAGAGAGACAAGCTAAGAGAGGCAGAGAAAAGCATCAGCGAAAGAAACAGCAAGGTGGGTGTTCTCCCAACCTCCCCTTCCCTTCCCAGCATGCTCAAAGCAGCCACCTGCCTGCATCTTTGAAAATCTGCATTTTTTATATCTTCTAACAGGTTGATCAAGGCTGTTACCCCTCAGTGATCAGGCAGAGCCTTGATTTTCTCTATTGTCTCAAGATTCTCAACAGATGCTGTTCAATCATCCATTACAAATGCATGCTACACAATTAGGCCATAATCCTTTCCACATATCCAGCATATAAACAGCTTGTGATGGTGGATCCTGCCAAATATAATCTCTATACTGTGAACTAGAATATTACCACAGACACTAGAAAGTATATGAAGCAAGCAGTTTGTTTGTTCCCTTGGAATAAAACACCTACTTTGGGGTTGCTAGCAGAGTTCACTTCCACTTAAAGGGATACTCCACTGGTTTTTCATATTAAACTGTGTTATTCCCTTAACTAAGACGAGTTGATACATACCTCTCTCATCTCAGTGCGTGCACTATATCTCTCTGTATGCCGCAAAACTATGTTAGCACTTAGCTAGCACAGTGCATTAAATATGGGCCAAAAAGAGAAGCGACCAAACACTTCCTCGTTTTCCCTATTTAAACACAGTTACTCGAGTAGTGTAACTCGACCTAGGCTGGTGACACAAAATAAAACGTTGCGCTTTTCTAAGCGTTTAAAATTGATGTAAATAAAAGGGAGCAATATAGTCATCAATTTTAAACGCTTAGAAAATCACAACGTTTTATTTTGTGTCACCAGCCTAGGTCGAGTTACACTACTCGAGTAACTGTGTTTAAATAGGGAAAACAAGGAAGTGTTTGGTCGCTTCTCTTTTTGGCCCATATTTAATGCACTGTGCTAGCTAAGTGCTAACATAGTTTTGCGGCAATACAGAGAGATATAGTGCACGCACTGAGATGAGAGAGGTATGTATCAACTCGTCTTAGTTAAGGGAATAACACAGTTTAATATGAAAAACCAGTGGAGTATCCCTTTAAGCTACAGGGACATGATGGAACAGGCTACCAGAGCCAGTTCAAGCTTGAAGGGAAAAATGAAACCCATCCTTCCATTTAACAAGAGTATTGTAACCCTCAGTAGTTACCAAATCTAATTAAATTTTCCTCTTGCTCATCAGAGATGAGATTGGGATGGTTTAATTGTGTGTTAGTACTAGTTAATTACCCAAACTGTGACTGTTTCTACCAAGAGTGCCCTCCCACCCGTTGAGAGTGTAAATGGATACTTGCCCTCTTGATATTCTCCTGTCCATATAGAAAACAGAGTTTCAGACACACCGACTGCTAATTAGGGCAACTTTACGTATGAAAGACGGCGAGCAAGTCCAGGTCAGTGGCCAGCTTTGACTTTTAACAATCCAGACTTTTCTGAAGTAAATAGCTTTTTAAAACAAGACAAAAAGCCGAAAGAAAACCATAGGGGGAAATGAGCTTTAAATGAAACATTTTTCCTGTATAAAATGGTTTTGTTGTAAAATTGAATGAGGAGTATGTCTTGAGAAAATTGTGTGCCAGAGGCTGATTAGCATTCCAGAACTGTGGCTGGAGGGTCTGCATCGCGCCACAAGCTGCCACAGAGGGCCAAAGCGATGCGGAAATGACGGTGGTCTAATTTAGCAGCTAATTTGCTTGCCATTCTCTTGTATTAAACTTGAGAGAGAAAATGGGTCACAACGGGCCAGAGATTGACAGACGCATAATCATGGGACAGGGTACTCGTCAAGGGGCCTCAGCTTCCTGCATGATGCCTCTACACCTTTTTAATTTCCCTTCTAATAAACAATCCACTGCCTGCATTGTGTAATCAAACACTCGGTAATGCATATAAAAATGTGACTCGACGCATATCATACTCCTAATCAACTGAACTGAGGCTGGAGCGCAGAGAGGGGAATTGCTTTAGAAAATGAGAAACTTTTTCACTAAGCAGTGATGAGAATGAGGCACAAAGTAAGTTTTGAGGAGGAGGAGGAAAAAAAGAGAGAAAAATTGGTTTCTAATCATCCAAAGGTCAAGTCATATCTGGGCTATTGGGACTTCTAATTGAAGCATTTGCATATCATTTGTTGCTAAAGAGACTGGCCCACCCTTTATCAGTGGTTCAAATTACCTGTTTATTCTGTTGCGAGCAGAGCAGGGCTGATTTGTCAAGACATTTACTGCCCTTAGTCTTATCAGTTACTGGATGAATTGAGTGACTGACTCCTCCATAATGGCTTCTCTTCCTGGAGACCATCTCGTGAACTTCAGTTATCTTACCAGGAGAAAAAAAATGACCAATAAAGAAAAAGAAATTCACATTTGGTTAAAAACTCTATGGATTGTCGCTCAAGGTTAAGGATCTAGAGGGTGGAGCAGAGAGGTCGACTGGCTGCCGCCACCAGTTGCATGAGTGTTCAAGCCCGATTACTCTTCTCATTACTGCTAAAGGTTCAGGTGGCTGCATCCCATTCATACGCTCAATCTATTAGCAAATTACAGAGGCAATTTACATGTTAATCAAGTCTAATGGTTTACTCTCATCTGTTATGCTTTATGATTAAACGAGATGAATCAGTCTACACAAAGTGCTTTCCATATTTCATCCACAAACAAATATCGATACTGTCATCTTGTCATTCAGTGTAATCACAGTTAAGTGTGTTCCATACGGAATGAATGAATGCTTATGTCATTATGTCTTAAAAACAATAACAGATGATCATAATAAACTTCACCATGTTTATTTCTTTTTGAGTTATGCCCTCAGTGTCAGGCGGTTTTTCATTTTCTACTGCTAATCTGAATCTAAAATGGCTTTTAAATTGTGTATCGAGTTAAGCTTTATCTCACCACCTTTAGCTCAATGTTTTTTTTTTTCTTCTATTTACTGAATGTTTGCTACTGTAGGGTCCACAATTAACCTGTGCAGTCATTTATGCATTCACATGGAGTTCTAGATAAAAATATCCTAGATAGTCTTTTGATGATAAATTAATAATTCAGTAGATGTTGGAATGCTGAAATATTAAGTTGTGACATGTTTTCTTTAGTAGATAGTTTATTTACTTTATTTGAATCTCACATCAGACAAGTAATTTGAATTGCTCATCAAATCCCATTTCTACTGAAGTTTGGCTTAATGTTCACTTTGGACCCTGGGTGAAACAACACTCCAGTGTCCACCAGAAAATCCTACCATCACATACACACTTAGACACTTCACCGCTTCTTCAACTCTTGTCAAATTGGTCCTCTGAGATCCCAGTCACTTGACAGGTGTGTACATTCCAGAAGAATCTATCGGTCACATCGACCGACCTGCCATTTATTTATTTACATATTCAATGTGACTACCTGCCCCTCAGGAATTGCTGTGTCCCAGTTTCCCCAGCGAGAGAATCAGACAGTGGGCCCACGCTCCTCTGAGCGCTGGCCCCTGCTTGGCTCTCAGGAGGCGGGGCTCTGTGCGCTAGATGGGCAGATGCTCAGTGCTGCTGAGGGAACAGGTGCCCTGAGGGAAGGCCACGGCGGCCCCAAATCATCCATCTGCTTTTATCAACTCTTATTTAATGCATGCGAGAAGTCCTTCCCACCCCCAATCTCTCTCTCTCTCTATTCTCTCTCTCTCTCTCTCTCTCTCTCTCTCTCTCTCTCTCTCTCTCTCTCTCTCTCTCTCTCTCTCTCTCTCTCTCTCTCTCTCTGTGATTTTTTTTTTAGACTTTTTGTAATGCACTCTCCTAAAATGTAAAAGTCAGCTTCTGCAAACACTGTGTCTTTTATCCTCCACTCTCCTTTGCCCTTGTCTCACCCACTAGTTCTGATGGGATAAAACATGTAATGGTGATAAAAGCTTGGGCCTTTGGGTATAGAGGCTGAACGGGAGTGGTTGAGGTGAATGTTTGGCACACAGAGGTCTCGTAAGATGGCCTTTTCTTGTCTCTCACTCTTTGTAATCCCTTTGCAGGTTGCAGCAGGACCTGGAGCAGCCGGTGCCACTCCTCCACCACCTCCAGCAGGGGGCATTGCACCACCTCCTCCACCCCCTCCACCGCCCCCATGTGGTGGTATACCACCTCCTCCACCTCCTCCTCTACCTGCATCTATGGGACCTCCTCCTCCTCCACCTCCACCCGGCTTCGGACCTCCACCTCCGCCTCCACCTCCTGGAGGAGGCCCGCCCCCACCTCCGGGGATGCCTTTGGCTCCTCCTCCGCTCGTTGTCCAGCTGCCTTACGGGCTGCTGCCCAAGAAGACCTACAAACCTGACAGCGTCATGAAGAGGGTTAACTGGTCCAAGGTAAGAAAGTAGGGATGCACCGATACCGATACCAGTATCGGTATCGGGCCCGATACTGAGCTCATGTACTTGTACTCGTACTCGTAAAAATGCCCCGATACCAACAACCGATACCAGGCAGCATGTGTACAGTGTCAGAAATTATAATGGGGATAAAAAAAGAAGGCTGTATATGAAATAAATGTATCTTATCAGTGGAATATTAAACAGAATATATTAACGCGTCATCTATATAACTATATGGTGCGCAAGCTGATAAGAGAAAAACACGTAGCGGCAGTGGTTTGAGCGCGCTACGACACAGACGCGCGAGCTGGTCAAGCGCATCCCTTTTTCACAGACATCAGTGGAAAGTTTGTAGTTCAGTTGGATGTCAATGGCAAATCAAGTAAAACGAGGCATGTAGCTTATTAATAATGTTAACTGACGAGAGAGAGAGAGAGAGAGAGAGAGAGAGAGAGAGAGAGAGAGGAGGAGAGAGAGAGAGAGAGAGAGAGAGAGAGAGAGAGAGAGAGAGAGAGAGAGAGAGAGAGAGAGAGAGAGAGAGAGAGAGAATGCTGATGATTGCGGATCGTTCACTCAGCACGTGTTATTTGGATTAAAACTAAATCGTATATGTAAGTAAATGAACTGTTCCCTTACTTATGTTTAACGAGTGGTTGCCTACATTATTACAGGACATTTGCAGATCAAGAATTTCCATGAACTTCAAACATCCACAGCGCGCACCGCGAAAACCACCAGACAGCGCGCGAATACTGAATGGAAGTCTTTCATGCATTGCACTTGTACGGACGAATTGACACAAAACTATGTAAAAACACCTGTCTTGGCGAGTATCCTAGTAAAAGTCTGTTATATATCTCAAGTGAACGTAGACAGTATAATTCAAATGGCGTTTGTGCGTTCGGCCTTAAAGGAGCAGCAGGTTAATAAATCTGCTGCTGTGTTTTAATGTTAATCAAACAAAGGACAAATAAATTACTCTCTGCTCTTGGCTAAATAGGCTACCTCTATCAACTTTACAAAAATTTCCATATATATTTAATTTATACTGTAATTAATATGCAGTGCATGAAATATATATATTGTTGAACTAATTAAGTTTAAATTTAATAAACAACTAATATGATTCATATTATTTTGGTTTTTCTTCTACCAATACATTTAAAAATTACAAATGCATGAATTGTAAATTAAATGAAAATTAAAAATACAGGTATCGGTTACGGTATCGGTATCGGCGAGTACCAAAAATGAAAGTATCGGTATCGGACTCGGTCTGGAAAAAGTGGTATCGGTGAATCCCTATAAGAAAGACAAAGACACTATTGAAGATTGAGCGGTTTAAAAACACATGCGTTCTGAGAACCGAAAAACACACTTCAAGGTCAGCAATAAATTGCAAATAGTGGCTGTAATTTAGCCTTCACAGCGTGAAGAGAGTTTGACTTTTTCAGTGGGAGTTGATGGTCCAAAGCCTAAGAGTACATGCAGCTTATTAAAAAAAGAGTTGAGTAAGTAATTGTCCCATGGCTCACTCTGCCTCCCTTTCAAGATATCCGACCGTAAACTATTTCATTAGCTCAAGTTCCCTTGCATGCACATTCTGGCCGTAATTGAATACATTTTTGATTTAAAACGAAACAAAACAAAAATACATAAAACAATATTGAGTAATCCTCCATTGCTTTAAATGCGATTTCTATGGGTCAACCACTTCACGTCGTCTTTTTCCTTTTAACTCTCAATCATTAATTTACCCATCGCCTTGGGAACTTTAACAGTCTGAAAGCTGGATTAATTTATTTGTACTTTTTCATGCTTCTGCTTGACCTTGTCTTTAACTCCTTTATGCATCAGTGCATAAAGGATAGACACTTCCACAAGAAGCAGAATCCTATGAAAAATAAAAATAAAGAACTCACAGTAAGAAACTCAATTAGCAATCAAGCATTTAGTACATAATATAAATCAGGGCTACTCATCTCTGAAAAGCCCAAGAGCTACAAAGCAGGATCCATTTAGACCCAAGGGCAACACTCCTTATTTTTGTGATGATTCTTTTATATTAATGAGGTTGTGTGGTTTGCAGTATGAGTTTTATATTGTATATTTTCTGTATTAAGTAAAATACTTGCATTTGTTTGATCAAAAAAAGTCTAAAATAGCTGTTTTCTATTTTAATTTATTTTAAAATGTAATTTATTCCTGTGATGGCAAAGTAAATACTTGTGAAATCATTCTAATACGCTGATTTGGTGCTCTAAAAACATTTCTTATTATTATCACAGTTGTAAAACAGTTTGCGCTGTTTATTATTTTTGTAGAAAACACAATGTCCCCCTCCCCAAGAATAGAACGAATAAAATATTATTTATTTGCATTCAAATTTATTTGTTATCAAATCAAAACATTTTTTGCTAAATAAAAGTGTTAATTTATAAACAAACAAACAAAAAAGAAAACTTACAGACCCCAAACTTTTAAATGGTAATGGGTGTGCACATATATAATTCGTAAATTAAATACTTTACAAATTAATTAGTCATTGTAGTAGCTCACTTGATTATTTTCATTATTTATTTTGTTTTTTATTTGATTTTATTATTTGCTTATTTTTATTTGGAAAAAATATTATTATTAACAAATGAATAAAGTAGTTTTGCATCAGCGCAGTGCTTCTCATTTTGTAATACTGGAGCTAAAAACATTGACAAAATAATATAGTAATATATCATTTATTGACATGCGAAGGTGATGTCACCATGCATGGTAACGCTGAGATCTCTCAGGTGTCTTTATGCTGATGTGTCGGTGATTGGTAATGGAGAGAGTGAGAGGATGAAAATGAGAATGCTAATCAGTTTGTATCTTGCTATTTTAAATCACCCACTGGAGACCCCTCCATCTCTCACAACAGAGGAAGATAACAGCCAGAAACACTCCAGCCTCTGCACTCCTCCCGATTTTTCCCTAAAGCATGTAGCGGACTTTCAAATAGCCACATCGGAGATTGCTGCCTGGAGGTGCTGTAATGTAATTTCTCTAACCGTTAGAACACCCACACAGGGAAGCCGCACTCCTTTATGGAAAAGTAAATGATTGCTTGCATCTGCGGCTAAGACCATTTGGAGCTGCTCACTTTCTGCCCAGAAATGGGTGTAGCCGCCCAAGGCGAGAGGAAGCTACAGTATTTCTCTCTGCTGCTTGAGCATGAACAAGGTCACCCTTGCTGAGCCCTGTGTTAATTACCATGTTTGGAAGAGTCATGGTTTATTATTTTTTTTCACAAGTGCCCTTATGAGGTAGCGCACTAATGAGACTGCTAATTTCTCACTCTGTCAGTCTCTCTGTATTTCCCCTGTTCCACTTGGATTTAGTGAGATTGTAAAAGCGATCTGATACCAGTGATGTGGTTCATGATCGAGAATAGGGGGCAAAGTAGGCATCAATTTTGGGGCACACAACTCAATGAAAAACTGTTGAATGAGTACCATTACCATCTGGAGATTCAGAACGTTTCACATTGTTAGACATGCATTTGCACAACTCTATAAGATAAGCAAATGTCATAAAGAAATATTTTTCTAAAATAAATAGATTTAATTTAAGATTAAGGCACAGTTTATTTTGAACTTGACCTCCTAAACAGACTTCCTCCAATTTTTTTGCTAGCTAAGAATTTTTTTATTTATTCTGACTTCAGACTCACTTACATTTCTGTGTTGCAGACAGATAACAGCTGAATTGATAGGGGGTGGCGATGTTGCACAAAGCAAATGGATTCACAATTAATTTACAGATTTATTTATAAAAATACTTTACACAAGAATAAGCCAAGAGT
This sequence comes from Chrosomus eos, assembly GCA_036326025.1. NCBI lineage: Eukaryota > Metazoa > Chordata > Actinopteri > Cypriniformes > Leuciscidae > Chrosomus > Chrosomus eos. Next base: position 16,090,140 of record CM070835.1, on the reverse strand, counting down.
GTGTAATCGAGAGGCATTTGGACTTCCTGAGTTCTGCTCCGGTTCTCTTCTGTGACGTGACACAAACTAAACTATATCATTGTCTTCAAAGCTTAAATTGCGGTTGAGGAAATTACCAGCTCTAGTGTATAATGAAAAGAAGATATAAATTGTGTTTATCCAGAAATCTCGTAACTCCTTGTGATTCTGACAGTTCCTCTGGCTATTGTTTCCATTTTCTAATTATATCCCACATAATTCTTGGAAATAGTAGTATGTATGTATATGCTGTTGGATATATTTCCCTAGTTGTTGCGATGCTATTATACAGGTAACAACAACAATGTACACTGCAATTTTAGAAAGACGTGTCTTTGCAAAGGTGTCATTTCATGCCAAACTTAACCTCTCATTTCATTTTCTTTCGGGTTTGATGTGTGATGTGTTGATTGCAGAGCAAAAGAACAAATGAAAAAAAAAATCTTAGCATGAAAGTTTCTGATTGAAACACCTTATGGTGATAGACATTAAGGTTTGATTTTCACTGTAAGAGGATGACAGGTGATACAATCTAACTATTCCATATGCAGATTTCATCTATCCATCCATCCACCATATACAGATTCCATCCATCATCCATCCATCCATCCATCCATCCATCCATCCATCCACATCCATCCATCCATCCATCCATCCATCCATCCATCCATCCATCCATCCATCCATCCATCCATCCATCCATCCATCCATCATCCGTCCGTCTTTTAAAAGCAACAATATCCATCTTAAAAATAAGTAGTTTTCCTCTACAAAAATCTTTCTGCTGTTCTAGTGCTGCAAAACTGGTGCACTAAACTGGAGGCTGTTTTACATGTATGGAGAGCTCTTTCAGTTTTCCTTCAGCAAAATACAGTAGCTTTAAAGTCTTAGGCTTTACATTCTTAAATTCTAGCACACTTGAATTCCCCTTTGCTAGTGTCTTAATGAAGCGGAGAGAATTAGCCAGAGATGATGAGGGGGAGGAGGTTACTATATGTAAACCGTAAAGGAGAAAATACATAGTTTAAATTGCCACCTCTCTCTGCTAGTTTACATCACTTTGATCCTGATTTGAATCCCACACGTAAACAGACACACACAGAAGGAATGGGCACCTATTTTCTAGAATAAGAACAACATATTTTCACAGTTCAGTTGGTGAGTTGTCTGAATGACTGGTTGATTGGTCAGTTGTATCACACATGCATGTACTATAATTAATGACTGACTAGTTGTCTATCATGACAAACATATATCCAAACATACACTGTAAACTGCAAATGGAGTTCAAAATGCTTGATCGTATTTAGTGGTGTATATTCATGCTGCTGAATGTGTGTGCATATGTGTGCATTGGTGGTCGTTTGCTGTATTCCTGCTGGTGTTTGATGGAGTTTTTCCTGTGCTTACAGATAGTGCCTCAGGAGATGGCGGAAAATTGCTTTTGGCTCAAAGTCAAAGAGGAGCGGTTTGAGAGTGCGGACATGTTGGGCCAGCTTTCACTGTCCTTCTCTTCTAAATCTAGAGGTAAGGACAACCTGCTTTGCCTCTCCTCCTAATCACATAGGAACATGTCTTTTCTATTACGCTGATGGCTGGTTTTATTCCTTTCAAACTTTCGGAATCCAGTCATCTCTGTGAAATCTTAATTATCTTTATATAGCTGTTTTGGTTCCCCCATAACTTCCCTTTTTATGGGGCGTCTACAATCAGATTAAGGAAGTGTTTAGCTATGTGCCAATTAGCAGAGCTGCAGATTTGGAAGTGTACTTTACAGCACATGTCAGCTCAGAGCCAGTTTACAAAGCATCCCTCTTTCTTCACGGGATCCGTACTCTAAGCGGCTGTGGGTTTCGATAGGAGCAGAGGACAGACATGGTTGGTTAACTTGGCTGCCTTTCCGCTTCACTGGAAGCCCCCCGAGAGACAGTGAAGAAGAACGAACGAAAGATAAAGTTACAGTACAGAGAGTTGTACTTTTGTTTTGGCCAGTTTGTTTCTTTGTTTGCTTCCCCTGTTTATTCACACTGCTGTAGAAGGATAAAGTGGATGTTTCCTTCGGCAAGGCAGCAAGTTGAACCTTTGACAGTGAATGGCCTCAGTAGATTTTAATGCCTGTTTCATAAAGGGGCATTGCAGAGGGCCTGTCAGACATTGAGCACAATTGAAGAGTCTGCTCATGTGTGCAGCGGTGGTCAGATGATCAGTCATTGAAGTGAACTGATCTGAGAGCAGATTGACCACAGTGTGTGGAGTTTGCTAGCATTAGCCCACTGGCACAGCTCCAGATAACAATAACTCCTCTTATTCTTCAGCATTGACATTATATCAGTCTGTTAAACTCCATCCAGCAACACTTTAAGCATAATGCGGTGGTTTAAGATGTGCAGAAATGCCTGTATAACCGTTGCTGATTGCTACTTTGGTTTGCTCTTTCTCTTCTGAGATAGTGACAAAAACACAGCCTGTTCCTGCGAAGCCGAATACCTTTTTTAGATATAATTGTGTTTAGGTTTCATTCTTCTACACTTTGTATTGTTTCTTTAGTTTTTCTCTGCAAAGGTGTAGGTTTTATAAGTAAGAGTTGAGGAGTTCCTCTGGGACCCATCTTTGGCTCAGTTCCTATCAATTACGCCTGGAGCGTACCCACTGACTCGTCTCTCCCCAGGTCTGTTTCTGAATCCTAACTGCACGTCTTCATGAATGAAATATGCTTTTCTGTGTTTGATAGTTGTAGCTGCACTTTTAAGATGAAGCTAGAACTCTGAAAATCCAGCTTTGAAGTGTGTAAGATGCGATTTGGACCCATTCTGGAAACTTTCACACAACGAGTAGAACCTTACTTCCTCATACCACTTTTAATTAAAAGAGTATTAACCAATGGTGAACCTCACTGCTAAAAAAGAGACTGAAAGGCAAAAGAGGATGATACCACTGGTAATCCTACTGACTTTGAACTGTCTGCCATCTGATGAGTGAGTCTCAGTGTACTGCCAATCTCTAAAATATACTTTCACGCCACCAGTTGGAGGGGGTGGTAGGTGGTGTCCTCACCCCGTCTCCATCGATTTTTGAGACTTTGTGCAGCTGGCAGTCTCCGGGGATGAATTACTTTATAAGGCCTCACAGATGCTTGGTTTGGCCACACACTATAAATCCTCATAGCAGAGCTGGCAGGGCAGTCATTGGTCAAGATATGCTTAATTTGTCTACTGCTTTATTTAGGTATTGGTGATTGTGGTCTGCCGACTAACAGTGCTAGGGAAAAGCATTCTAGACGACTTGTTTATAGCTAAAACATCTGTCAGGAGACTGCCAGATAAAGCGTAGAGACTTTCCCTCTGTAAAGTATACAAAACAAGCCTCTGTTTTCTAGTTTTCCCCCTGAGCGTGAGTCTTATTGGTCTTTGAGATTTGGTATTTGCTCTGCTCCATTTCAAGTTCCCTTTTCCCGCTTTACACATTATTTTGCAACCTATTACAAATGTTTCACTCTATTTGAAACACATTTTTTTTGGAAGGTTTGAAATCTATGTAGTTTTTCTGAATTTATCCCATCAGTGTAGAAAGTGTACATGGAACTGGTTAAATTATTGATAACATTGTTAAACCAAACATCTAAATGCTAATGCTAACTATTTTGGTTCTTTTTTTTGAGCATGGACAAAAATTTCAGAACACTAGCATGCAACTTAAAGAGAGTATTACCTATTTGTGTTGCCTAGTTAAAATATGGAATATTGTTGAGTCTTATAGACCCAAAACTTTGGGGAAAAAGTTAGTTAAATAGCATAATTTGAATAAAATGTTTGATAAATTATTTACATTTCCAGAGTTATGCTTCATGCCATCTGGGGGCAGTTTGGCTTACCACTGTTTGACCACAGTTTGAGAATGACTGATATAAAGAGAGAACTTGACTGCTTGTTTAATCAATAGTCTATCATCTGCAAACATGCTCAGGGCTTGATCTTTTTAGGAAAAACTCAAGTGTTCTGTGCCCTTTTATCCCAAATTATAGTCTCATAGATTAGCGTGACTGTCCACAGTCACCACTTGTTCAATACATGCTTCAGAAGCAACTTGAGCCTTTTCAGACCTGCAGTTTAGACCTCATTTAAATCCTCTTCTTTGTCAGATTCCAATTTTATTGTAATGTTGTTTTCCTTGTTGCCACAGTTGCTTGGCCTTTCCACCCCCTCTATCTGGCACTCTTATTCCCTATTTCCCCCAGACACCCTTCGCTTGGTGGTATCAATCAATGGTTCTGCTTGTGTTTCTGCTTGGAGGATCAAATCAGATACACTGGTGGATTGAGTGTGTGGCATGGCCTAGTGCATTTGAAAAGCAATTCAACGCCTCCGCTTTTATGTGCCGCTGAAATAAGATGGATGCTGGCAAAACTTGCTCCTCCTCTCCCCTAATAGGTTTTCTTCACCGCTGACATATGCTCTCAAGAAAATAGAAGTCTGACTCTCCGGCACGGTGATGACATGCATTGCTTGTTGCTTTTGAAATATAAACCACATCAGCACCACCGTCCTCTTTTAATGGTGCATCATATGAATTCTTACAGAAATTTGAACTCACAGCAGCACCTGGACACTTCACTGATATTCCCTGTAAAAGCTCATACTCCTCCTTTTTCCTGCTTGGTGAGGAAAGCTGTGTGTGTTTTTTTTTTTTTTTGCATCAGTTTGAAGTGCAAATTGATGTTGAATGAAGTCATATGGCAGCTTTTTTTCTGCCACATGCATAAAACAGTTACTATCAGCAAAAACCTGAAATGAATGAGTTTTTGGGGAGGCACTGTTCAGCCCCACTCTTGTCTGTGCTTTGAGTGGCTCAGGCAATAGATGAGTTTGATCTGGGTAAATTAAGTGTGATGGGGTGGTGAAGAACGCTCCTGGCTGCTCCACAGATGGAGCTCTGAAGCGAGATCTAATGAAGATGTATTTTAATAATTGGTGTCAATGCTGAAGTAATTCATGGAGGAGGAGGAGCCCAGGGCAGAACTTGACCTCTAACAGGAGAACTACCATCATTTTTGTCTCTTAATGACCAGTGAGCCTATGATGAGAAAGAACGATAGAGAAATAGCAATGAAAAGCAATTGAGGGTCAAGTTGTGGAGTTCCATGATCTCTCACATGATCAGTGGTTAATTTTAAAGCAGTGCCCTGCATAACAATACAGCTGCAAATTAAAGAATGACAGCTGTTAAACAACATTTTACAACATTTTAATCGCATTAATTGCATTATATGCAAAATTATCACATTTGTTCAAAATCAAAAAATAATTGCAGTTATTTGTACTAGTATTACAGTTATTATTAGTACTTAAAAGCAAGTAAAATCATTTAAGACATCACAAAATTGTAACGGATGTATAAAGCATTGGATTTAAAAGTGGCTTTAGAAGTCAAAATATTGTTTTTTTTATCCATTGTGCAGTGGAGTTTGTGAATATTTTTGTAGAGAACAAGGGACTGTTAACACAGGTTGCATTTTTGAATTTTGTCTATTGTTTAATTTGTTGGTCTATGTAAAATCTTAGGCCATTGCAATGTACTCTGTTTTTCAGTGTCGCTTTGTCGAGGTGCTTTGCCTGTCGAAATAAAATGAGTTGCACTTAACGAAGACTTACAAAAGCATAACATTTTAAAGGGATACTCTACTGGTTTTTCATATTAAACTATGTTATTCCCTTAACTAAGACGAGTTGATACATACCTCTCTCGTCTCCGTGCGTGCACTAAATCGCTGTCTTGCCGCGAACCTTTGTTAGGTCTTATCTCAGCCCTGTTCATTCAATACGGGCCAAGAAGAGAAGCGACCAAACACCTCCACGTTTTCCCTATTTAAATACAGTTACTAGAGTAGTGTAACTCGACCAAGAACGGTGACACAAAATAAAACGTTGCACTTTTCTAAGCGTGTAAAATGGATAACTATATTGTATGGCAGAATACCATAGCAAGTGCTTGGGAACACTTCGACTCGGCGCAGTAATATCATCTCTCGTGAAAAGCCCGCTCCCGTTGAAATAAGAGGGAGGAGGAGTGGGATCGGAGGGAGAGGATTTTTCACGAGTGATGATATTACTGCGCCGAGTCGAAGTGCTTATATTTCTTATACATTTCCTGGTATAAGTAAGAGTCATGGGGCCATGGCTAATTGTTCTTATTTTTTTCATTGTAATAAATTTGGATAATTTAATTTAATTAAATTAATGTTTTATTATTTTATGTTGTATTATTATTTTATTTTCAATCATCACATTATAATATTAAATTGACAGCCCTATATTGCTGTAAATCATTTTTTTTCTTTTTTCCCCATTCTGCAAATTTAATTTAATATTGAACAGATGTCTCAGTGTACAATGAAGCAGAATGCACTTTCTCTAAGTGTTGATTTTATGGCACAGACGCACAAGTTTGTCGAGTACATCCCTTTTTCACAGACATCAGTGGAAAGTTTGTAGTTCAGTCGGATATCAATGGCAAAAATTAAATAAAATAAAAAATGATGACCGTGCATTCGGTCATAAAGGCTGTGTTTTAATGTTAATCAAACAAAGGACAAAGAAATCACTCACTGCTAACTTTTGTAACTTTATAAAGACCCATCTCTATTTAATTTATACAGTGATGAATATGCAGTGTTATTTCACATTGTATTACTTTATTCAAATCTCTGTACCTAATAACTATTAGACCTATCTGAAAAACTAAAAACACTGTTTATTTCATTTCTCACCTTTCTTTGTTCTATTGTATTTATTTGTGCTATTTGTAATATGATTATTTGTTCTTATTTTATTACTGACTGTTTACTTGTCTTTAATAATGTTTTAAAATTACATTAATTAGGCTAGTTTTGCTGTAGTATCGAAATAGAGAATTGTGATATTTCACTACTAGTATCTAAACCTTTGAACCACTGAGTCAATCCTTAGCACTGAGTGCTGGAGCAGCTCTATATATGCACTGTGCTATTGAATGAAAGATCAAAAATGATAGAACAATATAATGAACAGTGAAAGTGACAGAAGCTCATACAAAACAGTTTATCAGGCTTAATTAAGCATGAAAATAACTAAAGGAAATATATATTTGCTGAACAAATTAAGCCGACTAATATGATATATATTCTTTTGTTTTCTCTACTCAATACATTTAAAAATTACAAATGCAGTGAAAATACAGGTACCGGTATCAGTACTCGGTATCGGCAAATACCACAAATTAAAGTATCGTATCGGACACATTCTGGAAAAAGTGGTATCAGTGCATCCCTAAAATCTGATGCTTGAAATGACCTGGACACTTTAATGATGGAATCAGACCTAACCTGTTTGTGATCAAAGGACTCAGATATGCTGTTCACTATTTTGTTTCTATATCAAGCTCTTATGCCAGTTTTCTTTTCTTGCATTTCATGAACGCTTACTCAAATCCTGACACAGACTGTTAGATACACAGAAGCAAGAACCCCCTTGAAAAGAGTTTTTTTTTTTTTGCGTAAATTGCCTTGTTGTCAGTTTCAAGCCTGTAATCTGTTTTGACAGCAGTGTTATGTCTTTGAAAAAGGACATATAGACATTGCAATGAACAGACACAAATGTATTTTATGTAACACAACAGATCCCAGTATCAAAGCTCCTTGAGGTTTCCATACTGGGCTTTATAACATAGGACCCACCTAATTAAAATTATGTTTATTTCTATACCAGCCAATCCTGTTCCGCCCTGCGGCAGATGAATGTGGGACGCAATGGAATTGTTCTCCAGCCTGGCTCATATTAACAGCTTGGTCTTAATGCCACAGTAAAATAATAAAGGAGGCTTTTGATAAGCAGCATGCTAAAGCGCTTTGAACAGGGGGTTAGATCATTCCACTTGTCTCCCCTAAGGACAGAGCTGTTTATTGCTGATGCTGTTTATTGCGAATGGAAGCATCTGCCAGTGCAGCTCTGTCCACATGACTCTGGCCCTCTCCCTCCCTCTCTTTCTCTTCTCTTTCTCTTTCTCTTTCTCTTTCTCTTTCTCTTTCTCTTTCATAACTCCAGAAAATCACTCATCCTCAGACGTCAACTTATCCATCTGGACCCAAGGCTACCCAGTCTTGCACTAAAAACTCAACACACACGTTTGATGGCATGCTCTTTCTATCATCAGATCGCTACTGGTTTTGGCACCTGCACTTTTAGAAAATCACAGCTTTTTTCTCAGCTTGAGTATATAACAACACAGTGACAGTATTGGAAGTGGAGACATACCACTTTTGGAAATCATCAATTCATGATGCAGTCATTGTCAGATCGTATTGCTGATTTGAAATGTCATTGAAACAGTTATTCTTCCAGCAACGAACCAGCTTGCCTTTAAGTGATACCTGTGTACCCTTGTGACCTTGACACTCTCCTGTAGATTTTTGCTCTCTTTTAATTCTTCTCCACTGAAGGACAGAGGACTTTATCAAATCTGCAGTGCTAAATCCAAAATAGAGAGTTGCTTTCTGGTGGCATGCGTCTGAAAAGAAAGCAGTTTCTCTAATTGCTCTCATGCACAGAGCCAATTTGTCTCAATAAAGCCAATGTGGCCCGTGCTAATTTTTCTTTGTTTGCCCACTGTGCTCAGCCTCAGCCTAGGCCCACAGTCTCGCTCATTTTTGCCATTCTCTAATAAATCACATATGCAGGAAAATTAGATAGTTAAATATTAATGGGTTGTAATGAGTTTATTGTGCATTAGAGAGGCCACAGGGGGTGACCTGGATACAGAAGTCGGTGCATTTTGAGAAGGATACCCCACTGCTCCTGGCTCTTATCGCTACACTTGGATGTCCCACTGACTTTAATCATCTTATCTCAGAGGGAAGCAATTTGGCAACCACTGCACTTTACAACCCGTTTGAAAATACCACCATGCCGTGGTACCTGTCTCGAAGAAACTCTAAAACTTTGTCTTTGCCTCATAACTCCTCATTTGGGGGCATGTTTAGGTGCAAGGTTTTGCTTGCTGCTTATATCATGGAATTTTGAGTCGGCAGTGGAAGTTGTTTCTTTTTCTCAACGTGATTTCCCCTGAGAAAGTTAAAAGACGACATTGTTGTACGTTACTGCAACATGATATCCAAATCTGGTTTGAAGTCTAAAGAGCGCTATGAAAATGCGATAATTATGTGTTATACATGGAATAGCTTTTAAATATATAATGCTACTTCTCAAGCTCTTAAGCCTGAGATTAATGAAAGTTTTCCTGCGGAATATCTTTCAGCTAAACAAGCCGTATTATCTTAACAAGTACTCACTATAAGAAAGTATTCTGGTTTCATTTCACAGGAAAGAGAAAAGTAGACATTAGTGGAGACATTCTGATTTGCTCAAAGAAAGAACATTCATATTCATAGGCTTAATCGCTGTGTCACAATTCTAGTTTTGCATTTGCTGATGATCTTATGTTCGGTACAGTAGTGTGACATGATTGGACGAGCTAAGACTGAGATGAATAGGCCCTGCATCATCTGAACATTTATAGTTCTCTTGTCAGTATGAGGTACATGAATAATCAACAGATTTTTCAAAATAGTGTCAGAGGGAGTAAAAACAAGACTGAAATAAGGAGGTGAAAATAACGTCATCAAATCTACTTCCACAATAAGGCGTCCCAGACATGGGCATGGGAACTCTGTGTACCCCCAGAGAGATGCGTCCTGATCTCGGCGTGGGGATGGGCGTGTTTCTATCGCTGCTGAGGTTTGGAGATATTCATGTCTGCATATGTTAATAGAGCTACTTCCCCAGTGTTTCTCAAACTGACAAATGACAGAGTACTTGAATGCAGTAATATCTGCAAATGTTTCTAAATCAATTTGTTCTGTAGATCACAAGGTTGCGTGTAGTTTCATACTTAAATATTTTTGTGTCTATATAGGTTAGTACAATACGTGTTTTTAATAAAGTTATTATCATCAACTGTGTTTGATTGAAATTACAGTACATTAACTTTAGGTTCATGGTTGTTTTGATTGTAATTAAACTGTAAATATGTGTGAGAGAATGTGTTTAAATGTATTAAAATATAGTCAACACAACTGTTTAAAAAAATCTTATAGACTTCCTCTATCGTGTCAGCATTATCCAAATGCATTTGTTTTATTTACTTTCTGCTCGCTTTGTTTTTTCTGGTCATGTTATCAGTGGTAATTGCCGCTATAGTCTCTTATCTAAATGTTACATTTCCCAGACTGAAACTTTATTGGCTGTGTGAGCAGTTTGACTTCTAATTTCCATACAAATCAAAAATGGTGCAGAGGCCACATCTCCGTGTGATCCTCTCCCCCTGCTCTCCAGGCCTGTGTGGTGACGTCTTCTCATGTTTAATTTGTCCCCGAGACTCTGAGGTGGAATTGGTTCAGGGTGGCAAGAGGTCTGAAGAGTAGAGGGGACGACACTCTCGCTGCTCCCCCCATCGCCTTCCCTCGTCCAGCTTTCGGGTAAACAATCCCGCTGCTGCATGCTCAAGATGGAGCCTCGCTGAATATCAACAACACACTCCGGTGTGAAAAGCCTCTTCTTCGTGGAAAGCTGAGCAGAGAGCCCAGACAACCGCACAACAGCCCTCGTCCTGATTGGAGGCCGGCGTTACAAAGACAGTTTGGGGAAATAAGAGAAAAAAAGTAGGGAGGTGGAGGGTTTTGAAAAAAGTAAGGGAGGGGGCTGCACAGCAAAGAGGGCAGAGGTCAATGAGAGAAACATTGAAATCAATTTAGGATGGAAGGTAGAGTAGTGAGATTTAAAAGGATATTTCATCCATAAATGAGAATTCTGGCATCATTCATGTTATAATTTACTCATGTCATGTCGTTCCAAATGACTATCTTTCATCTAATGCAAAAGGTGAAAATTAGTTGTTTTTTTTACACAATGAATAGGGACTGAAGTGTAAAACATAAAAGAGGGTACAAAAGAAGCATAAGCATATCATAAGGTGGTCCATTCAACTTGTTATGTGTGTTATATTCCAAATCTTCAGAAATCATAAAAGAGCTTCGTGAGATACTCTAACTGAAGTCATAATTCACCCATAAGTTCACTCAGTGTCATAATTCTGGATTTGGATAAGACAGCCCGATTGATCATTTTTTTGAGGCCTTTATGACTTTTTTTAGAAGAATTGCTTTAAATGGACAGAAATCTTTCATATTTCATAAAAATATCTTCATTTGCGTTTGAAAGATGTACGCAAATCTTAAACGTTTGAAACGACACTAGAGTGTACATGATGACAGAATAAAATTTTTTGAGTGAATTATACTTTATAAATACAGCAAGCTGAGTTTTGGATAAAACTAACTCTGTATCGCGAGTCATATCGTTTACATCAACGATATATATCGTCACAATTTTATAACGCAATATCATGGTATAGCGATGTATCGTACACCCCTACCCGTGAACAAAAAGAGCTATTGAATAGTTTTAGAAAGTTTTGACTGTACTGCACAGGTTGTGTCTTTTATGTCACATTTATGCTATAGTACCTTTTTTTTCTGTCCCCATCCATTGTAATTGTGTGTATCTGTAATTGTAATTCTGAATAGAAAAGGAAAGCAATGACATTAGGGCTGGTCAAGACTGAATTTTCATTTTGACATTCAAAATTGTTGATGTTGACATTCAACATTCAGCTTGTTTTGGAAATGTACATGTTGACTGTTGTTGAAGTCAGCATGAACCAGAAACTTTTCCAACGTTTGACCAACTTTTCTTCCCTATTGTGACGTACAGTATATCTGAGTAAAATGAGCGGGACTTTATTTTGCCTATCAGGAATTGATGAGATCATTGAATTGTTGGTATTTGCTAATTGTCAGTATGGGGGTAGATGCAAAGGGGTGGGAACATTAAATGTTTTTGATTAGTTAGACATTTATTATAAATACTGTAATATTAAAAATAAAATATGAGTATTGTCAATTTTGATTTTATGGTGCCTTTAAAAGTCTGTCTTCAAGGCCTGATGGCTGTGGATCTTGCTCAAGCATTGTCCACTTTTACCTCTCCATTTCATTCAACCATCACTTCAGTCCTCTTTGAATGCTTGTGAGAGTTTTCTTGACCTCTCACCAGGAAAGATCAGCTTTTGAGGTCTTTACTTGATGTATGATAGCCATATGGTCTGACAGTTTGACCCTTTCGCTGACATTTTGTATCTTATTTGTTTCTGCTCTCTTGATCTTTGACCTCATGTTTATCTTGACCATTTCTAAACACTGCTCGTTTAAAAGGAAGCAAATAATGAAAGGAGATATGTCTGTTTATTTTCAACATAAAGCAACACTGCCTTAAGAAAGCATTCTATATAAATTGGAACGTTCACTGTGTTTATTTTTTAACCTTTCCCTCTGGATTTTGTTATATGTTTTATTAAAACATGTGTTCTATGTACACTTGAGTGCTAGTTTTCTGAGCCTTGAGCTACAAAATACTTAACATTGACAGCCATTAGTTTAATAACATTGAATTGTAATTCCTGGGATTATGAGGATGCAGTGGTCTTATTTTGTGCATGCCTGACAAATGACAATGTTGGATTTCAAATCAGTTTTAAATGTGTCGTAGCATCTATGACAATTCTGAGTCTTTCACAAGTCCTCACACTAGTTGATGATGGCCATACACTGCTAATTGGCTACAGACGGAGCTTTTTGTTGCACTCTTTAAAGTAAAAAACCTTGTCGCTCTTTTATGTTTTGTGTTTACTATGCTTTACTTAAGCCCTATTTGGATGGTAATGTTTCTTGTGGCGAGCAGGACGAGGCCGAGGGCCGTATTTGTTTTATTTTATGCCATTAAAGTCTTTGAATGTAAAAAAAAAATGAAAGTAAAAGACGCAAGTCCAGGCCTGTCCTCTCTCCATCTCCACTGTCATCGCTCCTCCTTTTATGCTTCTGCTCCTCCGTGAGAGATACAAGACTGGTGCGTCGCACAGGTGTCGCTCATAAGTAATCACATCACCGGCCTTGTGCTGCACTCTCACGGCCCTCGGCTCGCCACATTTCTCAAGGTATTTTCAACATTTACAGGGCTAGTCTGTGATTTTATTGCCGTCTGTTTTTCTACCACCACCTGCATAAAAATCCTCGGGCCGAATTACCTACTGTTTTTTGACAAACACCAAGGTCGTGTGGTAATTTAATTACCGTCCGAGTCCACATCTCTTGAGTTTTCAAGAAGAGATCACTTCAAAGTTCACTGTTTGAAATATTTCTGACCACTGCGGAGCACAATACGATAACTTTTGTGCTTCACTGTAATTTGGATGAATTTTAAAGATCTAGCCTACACTTTTATTACAAAAATAATGGAAACTTTTTACAAGAACAATATTTCATCACTGCTCAAAATAGAACGAGTTGAAAATCACGTTGACATTTGAAATGGGCCGTTATTACGGCAGCAATTATATACATTAAAATAACCAAGCATCATTTACCTCAAGTAAATAAGCTAATTTCCACAATTTTTAAAATTACATCCCTCATTTTGAGATAAAATACAAGACAGAAAACCATTTTTACTAAAACACATCTATATTCCTATTTTTTAAACAGGATATTTAAATAATTAAATAATAATTAGGGTATCATTTTCCTATTATGACCATGTTTCCTACATATACCATGTGAGCAGCATATTCCAGGGTTCACAAGACTCGCCACTTCACTGTAAATAAATCGCCATCCGAATGCATGAGTTTTATCACTGTGGTGTCATGCAGATTTATTTTTAGGGACGTCCACATGAGAAACAATTACCGTCCAAATAGGGCTTTAAACTCAAGTCAGCAGAACAGTAGATACCTATTTATGCGTTCTCTCTATCTGTCTCTTTCTTCACTTTTTTTCTTTCCAAATATCCAAGGTGTTGGTCAGCCCTAGGCAGTGGACAGGTCGAGAGTGTTTGTGTCTGTGGTGTGCTGTTTAGATGCTGATACAAGTCTCCGTCCTGGCACATTTCTTTCCCTTCGTCTTGCCACTGAATCCATTCGCAGACAGCCACAGGGTGCAATATAGGAAGCATTTCATCAATTGTGACTGTGAATGGGAAACTTTGACCCAGCAGCTAATTGTCAACTTTTTCAGCAGAGCAAATAAAGGGGGAGAATATAGTGGCTCCAAGAAGTAAATTTCAAAATGCATGGTTGTGTTTACAAGATTATATAACAAGTTATCAAATCCAGTAGCATTTATTTTAATAATAAAAATGTCATTTAATTTCATTTCATTTAAAGGAACAATCCACCATTATTTCTTCTTAAACTATGTTTAAGTAGCAGTGTTATTTTAATATTATTTCTATACTTTTATAGTATGTATTGTATTAACATTTTGAATTAGCTTTTATTTTAAATTTATTTTAAATTCAATTTTAGAATATGACCCTCTGGTGCTCATCTTTTTTTTTCAATTATCTAAGGTGTTGATCTAAATATGTCTAACCTATTTTTTTTATTATTTCCATTTAGCGTTTATTTTAATTTCAGTCTGTTTTAGCAATTTTATTGCTTATTTTATTTGTATAAGTTTCTAAGGCAAATAATTTTTTTTTACCTTTGTCATCTAATATTTATATTTTATTTAAATTCAGCTTTATTTCAATTAACAATCATTAATCGTTTATGTAAATTAACAATAACAACACTGCTAGAAACATACATTCATTAAAATAATCTTGACTGCTGAAAGCTCTAGATTTCAAATGTTTTTGTTTTTTCTTATGCACTAAAATTACATTCATACATTTTTAAGTGCGATTTAAGTTTCCAAAAATGGTTAAAAACCATTTTGGGGCCACAGTATGAGGATTATCTTCTTAACAGTTCTGAAGATGAGGCCAAAAGAGCGGATGTTCTGAATAGATGTGACCATTGCTGTATGTGCTCTTGTGAATTTGCATTAAACGAGTGCGCTCTGCCTCTTCTCTCCTTCTTCCGCCGTCTCGGCCGAGGTGAGGCAACTTATTAACCTTTCTGAAGCCATGGGCATCTCAGGGATTGAAAGCACACTTTTGGCACGGCATGTTAATACAAATTAACCTCACACGATTGATATGCCTTGATTCAATTTTAATCACATTTCACACCATCAACGTCAGAGCACTCGTGTTCTTCAGCTAACACCACCTTGTATTACATTTTCTCATCAGTCCTCTGATATTTGATTAGAGACATCGGCGTGAAACGCCAGAGTCCAACCACTGTCCACTTAAACTCCCCATCCCCTGTTTTATCGTATGTGAAGTTTACCCTCTGATCGTTAGTATGTGTTGTGTGACATTATATGGACGAGGCCTTAAGGTGCACTAACCCTCCTCCCCTCAATTATAACAATCGAGCTGGATTGATTTGCCTGCATGCTCCTCAATGCTGTTTTATCACTGACGTGCATCATCGGCATCCTGTAATGCATGTTTGCCATGTTGATGGCAGTGCTAATGGTCTATGTCATGTCAGAGAGAATGTTTGACGCCTTTTCCCCTTCTTCCAATGCTGAGGCTACTGAAGCATGTTTAACTCTCCCATAATGCCAGAGTCCATTAGTCGACCGATACATAACTATCATGCAGGTGCTCTGCAGTGATAGAGGGTCTCTCAGCCCACATGGCTATTTAAACCCATTCACTCTGTCTAAAATCCAGTCGAAACGCATCTCTCTCCCTTTCACTGTCTCTATCTCATGTGTTCTCCATCTTGTCTAAACTGACTAGCGCCATAATTGAGCGAAAGGGGAGGGAGTTGGAGTCTCCCCTGCGGCACAATTAAAGAGCCCGTGTCTGGGGCTGGGCCCAGCTGCTAGTGTAGAGGGTCACCTGCCAGCCCATCACTCTGGTCCAGAAACCAAGCTGACTGCCACGACGGAGCAATATACTCGGCCCTTCCCCATGGCCCTTCCACCATCATAGATTGGAAAGAGAATTTGCTTGTGGCTCTAACCCCAGGTGTGCGTGAGCTGTGTGACTGGGTTTCCATGGTGAGAGGTCAGTGGATGGCAGGCCAGTAATGAGGGCTGGGTGAGGCAGGGAGGAAGGGGTTATCAGAGGGTGAGGGGAAGAGACCAAGAGCTCTGGAGTTAATTGTGTGAACATTAGCTGCAGCCCCGTCTGGCTATGTTGGCACTGAAAAGTGTTAATGTGGTGGGTGTTTTGGATGTGGATGAGCCAAACTGTGCCACTGTTGATGGCATGGTGTGATTGTACACATGCTGTGTGTGTATTTAAAGTGTTAAGTAGGTTAGATAGCCTGTATGTTGGTGTGGGTGTGACTGGTACTGTACTGATATAATCATGTATTAGTATATCATGAGTTTGTCTCCACTTACGTATTTACTTATGTGTTTGTGTGTATACACAAGATTTTTTTTAAATGTTTTTTGCATTTATAAAAAAAGAAAGAAAAAGTAAAACAATTTTAAAATGTAAATTAATGGTGAAATAGATTTTTCAGCAGCCACTTCTCCAGTGTTCAGTGTCACATGTCCTTTAGAAAATCATCTAATGTGCTGTTTTTGTGCTAAAAAAAATCTTATTATTATAAATGTTTTTTTTTTACTCCTACATCTGATCAGTTTAATGCATCCTTGTTAAATAATTGTTGGCTTGACATTTTCATCTGATTTATATTCTGCATGTAATTGTGATGCATCATAATTGAAATTGAAAACCTGTGTTCTTCCATCCTGAAATTATATATCATCATTATTCATAAACACTATATACAATTTTTTTATACAATATATATATATTTTACTGTTCCACCAGCAATCAAAATATGATGCATTACACCTATATCATGTTGTAGTATGTTTTATGCATACTGTGTTTATGCTTGAACTGTGTTACATTTAGGGAAGTCGTCAATTTCCTTGGATCTATAGGCTTCTAGTTCTAAATCTGTGCATGTGTTGTGCATATCCATGTATGATAACATGTGTCAGTGAACTTCTGCATGTCTGTTTGCGTGTGTGTGTGTGTGTTTGTTTTAATGAAAGCTCCTGGTGGTGTGTAATTAACGCAACGGCAAATGTCCCCGAAGGGTGAGATTAACACTGAATGCATGAGACACAATGCAACCCGAGAGAGTAGAGAATAACACCACCCCAGCTCCCGGAACTTCCTGTGTCTTGCCGCTGTCCATTCAGATCACTCCGCACCCGTGTAGCGCTGATAGCTGCCTGTCTGCCTCCCCTCTCCACCCCTCTGGTACAGTTGGCCATCATATCATGGTTTAACACTCACAAACACATGCTGCTTTGATTGGTAGAGTGCCAACATGGGCTGGTGGCCATACCTCGTATGCATTATGGGACAAAACAAAATCGTAATACCCAGAAACAATCTCGCTCTGGCAGATTAAATTGTTAATCAATAACACCAAGATTTTGGCAAATAATCTTACATTTCTCTGGTAAGGCTTGTTGTAAATCCATTTAGAGTGGAGTCTTTTTGTGGCTGATGCTGATACGATTACTAGAGAGGTTCAGTGCATTGACACTGTTCCTTTTATAGATGTGTGAAATAATAGCCCCCCCCCCCATTTTAGCAGTTTGTGTAAATGATGAGTTTGTGTTAATAAAGTAGTATATTTAGGTTAGTTTCGAGTTATATCCTCACTGATCAGATGCATCTCTTAGGGATATAGACGTTAAGAGGACGCTGGTTACCATCATATGGAATATAGTATTCTTATGTGGAATATTCCTCACACCAAAACAAAAATATTAGCAACAAATTCACAATGTTGTTCGAGACTAGCTCCAATAGACATACGGTGCTGTGTTATGCAGTAACTTGTGCTGTTTATCACATTTGTTAAAGGAAATAGTGGAAAGAAACTACCTGACAATTTAATCTTGAACTCTTTTCTTTCATTTTGTATTTTTTATTCATCTATTCTAGATGAATTAATTGACATTAGAAAATGAATGAACATAGTTAGTGTCATTGTTATTTCAGTAAGGACAATGGAACACTAGTGAAAGAGAAAGTGCTAATGGCGGGTCACGCTACAGGCAAACTATTATTATGAGTTGTGCCTTTTTGGTATATGTGTTTTTTGTAAAGCTATCATTATACCTTACTCAAAAGCTCTCTTGTGTGTGGCACACCTCCATTTTTGAGTGTGGGAGAGTGTGAAGGTTTTTTCACATGGTTATTAGGGTGCAGCTGACAGCTGTATTTTCTCTGTTGTATTTAGATTAATGAATCACCTTGATATGCTAGACCGAATAGGAGGGGTTAGGCCAACTGTATGTCAAAGTGTGAAAGATGGACAGAAAAAGAAAAGTCTCAGACAGAGTCACTCACTGTACTTTCAGGCTTGACCACACGTTTACCCCTTTTCCTGCGGGCTGCCCTGTGATTGTCCATTCAGGCCGCAGTATGAGAGTTTTCACGCTATCCGCTGTTCCTCGACACTTGTTTGTCATGAGTGAGAACTGTGTGACGCGCTCCACTAACACACACCATTCCACTCGCGCAAACACACACGCATCAGCTCTGCATGCACCTGTCCCCATGGCAACCAGCCTTTACTAGTCTTTGAGCTTAAACTGAATGCCACAAGTGTGTGTGTGTGTGTGTGTGTGTGTGTGTGTGTGTGTGTGTGTGTGTGTGTGTGTGTGTGTGTGTATGTGTATGTGTGTGTGTTAGCTCGTGTTGCGCTGTCGAAGGGGTGTAGGAGGCGGTTAAGCTCAAATGGAAGCTTGCCTAGTGGTTGCAGCATGGCTTTTGGTTCAGAGAGTGCCAAGTTGGGTTCAAATGTTAAAGTGAATTTGTAATAATAGATATATGTTGCATATTAAAAGACATGCATATGAAACATAAGTACTCTTTAAATGAAGTGTGATTATTTTTTAAATAACATATTGACATACGGTATATATACAAGCACTTATGAGCATCATTGTTACAGCCATTTCAAAATATAAATGTACATGTTGATTGCTATAATAATTTAAATGTATTTGCTTATATGGCATACATTAGGGCTGGGAATCGCTGGGTACTTCACGATACGATACGAGATGCGATACATTGTTCACGATACCGATAATATCACGATATGGCGATACTGCGATAATCGATATATTATCAGTAATAACTCACAATATATCATGGTTTAAGAAATACAAATATTATCCATTATTTTTTGGGGATGAAACACAATAACAAAAACAACTTGTGTCTTATCAGTTGCAACAAAACAGTCACACACACTATTTTAGTGTAACATTGCTGCAATCAGTAGTAATAAAAATGTTTACGTCGAGCCAGCACAAACATCGGCTTTCTCACAGAGCTGCGGGTGATGCCGCGTGAGGTGTCTGTGCATGTGGTCGTGTTTCCCGTCTAGTGGACTTCTGCAAAGCCAGACATCCCAAGTCTCCTGGAAGTTCCGGGAGTCTCCCGCATATTGATAGCGTCCGCAAATTAGTTCTAATCTCCCGGAATCTAGAGCGCGCATGCGAGACAGAACATACTACGCGCATAACATACATAGCACGCGCACGACAGATAGGGAGAGAGCGAGAGACCTTGCGTGTGTGCCTCATGAAAGCTAGTCAAATCCAGTCAACTCGGATAATGAATAGAGCGTTTTATAACGGCTTTTAAGATCGATACTTGACAAGAGCGCATCGAGAATCGATCGCGGGAGTATCGTGAGATATCGCCATATCGATATTTTGGCGCACCCCTAGCATACATATCCGCCAATTTCTGGAATTTAAAAAATTTTAAAGACATATTTAAAGATATTTAAGAGATTTGAAATATGAGATTGAAGTTTGTGCAATACACATGTTTAGTTTTGTCGTTATTGTTGAAGTTAACCCCGTTTAAGTGCTGAACTGAGTGACTATAAATCTCTTTGAACTGCATCTACTCCAGTTTTGTGGGAATGCCCCTAAACTAGCCTAATTATACATGGCTTCCATAAGGCCAACTAGTTGTCCAAACAACCCACTGACTTATCGATTTTGAAAAGTATTGCACATCCCTAACAGGAATGCAGTTTTGAATGACAAAATCAACACAGCACTTAACCCAAACGGCTTTCTGCTTTGATTTGTGCATTTCTACACCCTGCAGGTGGTCGTTTTCAGTGGCACCAGTAGGTGGCGCTCTTAAACAGGGGCAGGGGTTTTGATAGTGCCACAGACTCTGAGAACTTGAGCTCGGGATGCACATACACACCTGTGTGGCTGTATTTGCTAGGCGTCTGCAGGTTCCCGCTCTCATTATTCTGTCTATTATAATTAAGGAAGCCCTATGGTGAGTCACGAGAGCTCGAGAGCAGCGTGGCTGGACGGGGCTGTGGCAATAATGGGAATAAGGCTTGATTTCAAGCTTTTGTGGCTTGAACAAATCTAGTCTTACAAATTGGGCCAAATTAATTGAGTGCATTATCAGAAATGTGAATAGTTTCTTGTCAGCTGTTATACAATTCAGCTGCGACTGTCGGTGATGGCGGCAGATTGATAGTGGCAGGTTAAGTGAAGGAGAGATGGCTGGATGTGACCGTACTTTCACTGTCTTTAAAGGTCCCTGAACATGGAGATGATGACTTCTTTTAGACTTTAGTTTTCAGTACAGAGCATGGGGAGGGTGTCTTGTCTGCATTAACACTTTCTCCCGGTAGTCACATGTTGTCGGTACACTGCTCTCAGTGTCTCCCCGGGATGCAGCGGCTTGTCCCTGCTGTTGTGTAGGTGACAGTGCAAATGGCCCAGTTTTTAAGCTCTAGTGACACACTTGATAGAATGATTCCTTTTAGGACCGCCGCTGTGGGACAGCTTTTAGTCGACGGGTGTGTTTGTTCCTGTCTTGAGCTGAAGAAAGGGCGGAGCCAGTCAAGTGTGTTTTTTGAGCATGTAGGTACAAATGTTTAAAAGGGGGTTGTGTAATAATGTGTTTGTGTGTAACAGGTGCCCCACTCCCCTAGATTCAGACAAAAAAAAAACTCTCATGACCTCTCACTGACCTCTGACCTCACATCCTTAGTATGACATACCACATTCCTGTAGTTATTAAGTATATAAGTTATTAACCAAAATAAATCTATTTATTTTACATGATGGACTGTGTCCATGTAAAGTATACAACCATCACAACACACACAAAATGATTGTGTATTCGATATTCTGTTTTACAAATATATCCAGAAAACGAATGAATATGTTGATTAAAGCAGTGATTGGCTTCTGAGTTTGCATGGTAATTTTACTGCAACAGATGCATAACTGCCTTCCTGCAGCAGCACTTACATTTGAAACCTTTCTCTGTCTCTCCTCTCTCTCTTTGATTGTCTGCACATTCTGCTTCAGAGCATATGATTAATGATTGATAAATGGCTATCATTAGCGTCATAATGAACTGGACTTAATGTTACCGCAGGAGTGTCAGCGCTTTATAGCCGGGTGGTACACTGTGTTCATAACTCACCTCAGACTTGTCCTCTATCGTAAGGTCTGTCTGAGTCTCATTGGAGAGGGAGGGAGAGATAGTATATTGTGTCTGATCCTGTGAGGTGATAGCTTGTCAGTCAGTGTGTATTGGAGAGCTCTCTCAGACTGTGCGCTGATGAGGGTTTTTGGCCGTCACACAGCACAGCCAGCCTATTTGACTCTACCTTATTGATCCGTGCCTGAGAGCTATCTTATGCTACTGCAGTGCTCATGCTTTTCCGTGTGTGTGAGTGTATTTATATCCAGATATGCATTATTACCGGCTGCCGCTTTTTGGGATCCCATGGCACAGTGCATATATAAAGCAGTCATAAATGATGCCGTTACGGACATGCGCCTTATGTGTTTCTGAGTAACACGGCAGAAACCAAAGAAACCATTTAAACCACCAGACGGCTACCACCAGACGGCTAATAATATATTTGCATCACATGTTTCACTCCTTATGAGATTTATTCAGTTGATTTTCAGTATCATAAGGACTCCAGGTGTGACCTCTTATATGTTTAGACAGTAGGGGGCACTCAGACCTAAGTAACATTTCCGCGCTCATGGTTTGGGGTGGGGGGATGAGTGCACTTCCTTTGTGAGTCTTCTGCATGTTGCACCAGCCATACTGACACAAGACTCTATTTAATATTACCCCCTCCTTCCCGGGAATGTAAACATCACCGAGAGAGTAATTTATAGGTGACGACAGCCACAAATGCTTTTAAACGACAAGTGAACTGTTAGATTGAGAATCAATTACGTGTCATTTTTAGTTCCTTTTTTTTGGCCTTATGCCAAAGTATTAATTTTCACACATTGGTGTCCCCTTGGGAGAGTATGTATTTCAATACTAGGGGCGATGTGGTCTTTGGCTGGTAATGGTGTCTGTCAGGGCTGCTTTAACATTTTCCCAGGAGTGCGCACTGCCTTGCCGTCATGTAACGTTATATGTCATTCAGAAGATTAAATGAGTTTGCCAATGGGTTTTCGCCAGTTTCTTTATGCAAAGGGACTGTTCACAAACAAGCCGTGGAGGAAAGGTCAGCAGCATTCTTTCAAATCCCATTCCTGTAATTTCAGTCTCAGTTTGACAATGAGAAAATGTAGGGAAACAGTGAGTGATATTCTGAAAGAAGAATCATTATCATTATAATACACAAAAATGCAATATAAGCAAATATGACAATTATGACTTTTCAAAACCCCTAGATATAAACAAAGTAGCCACTGGTTTATAGAAATATTAAGTTATTAATTCACATATTAACGTTGCATTTTTCACAAAATGTTCATGGCGCCCCAGAATATTTTGTTGAATGAATATCTGAACATGCAATAAATAATAATAAAAAATAACATCTGCTTTTCAAAAAACAAAACATAAAAAAAAAACGTTTTATTATAAAAATTAAACCAAATTAAATTTTATATTTTATGTTTCTGCTTCTTCATTGCCTGTATTTTGACACACAAAGATTTGTAATAGCGCCCCCTACCGTATAACAGTGAAACATGGAAAGCCAGAAATTTCCGTCGATGGTGGGGAAGTGTTGTCTCATAAATGACGGAAATTTCCGTCGATGGTGGAAATGTTAACACATATAGTATATGTTATATGCTATAAGTTAACATATAGTAAACAGTCTAGTGGACAGTATGTATTATTCAATGCATTTTTATTAAATAGGTTTTCACTGCATGTTATACAGCAGTGAGTTTGTCAAATATTGCGTTTCATCTAGCTGATGCACACATATTAAAAACATCCAAGACAGAATCACATTAGCATTGGATGTATTATTGTAGAGCAATCTGATAGAGTGCTGTATTGTAAGTAGAACACGCCACTCATTTCAATTAGTTTACCAGGCAGCTTTGATTGACATCTGAGAAGAGACTCATTCATTTCTAGAAATTGTTATTTTCTCTCCCTCAAACCTTAACCTAATTTTTGAAGATCTTCTATGTATCATCATTTATTGCTGCCTTTGACTTATGCATCTTCCTTTCATCGTGCCCAAATTCCTCATTTATCTTGTGCCCGTTTGAGCTATCGGTTCCATTGTTTGGGGTTATTAAGAGCTCAGTCGTGTCTGTAGCTGAAGCTTGCATAGCTTTTGGCTGTCTAACACACTGAACGCTGTGGGTGGCTGAAGACCAAGCCCACATCACCCTGTCATAACATCCTCCTCCAAGACTCTCACCTCTCCTCTCCTCTCCTCCCCTCTTCTACACACGTCTGCGATGTGTCTGGATATTTGAAGAGAGGGAATGCTGTCATGTTTAGCCACTTCTGCCCTCAGAATTATCAGAATATACACAACGAAAACACACCAGAGGATGAACTTTGTTCCATTATGTGTTTATTGGAAATAATAATGATCTTGAATGTAATCTAGCTGAGGGAGTGTGAGAGTTTGCACGATATTGCACTGTGTCGTGTTGATGTAGGGAGAAATGGTTTTTCACTGAGGTTTTTCTCAAGAGGACACACATAAACACACACATCACAGATGAGACGTCAATAACCTATAAAGGAAAATGCAAACCTGTCCGACATTGTCTCAGGCAGGATTATAGCATCCTCACAGGAAAACTTAAAACAGATTTTCAGAGAAGCGTGCAGGACATCCCGCTGACTTTATGAAGGTTGCATGTGAAATATCTTTCCCAGTCTCTATTTGAAACGTTTTAAACTGCTACAGTGAGTCATTTAATGTACTGTATTATTTCACATGTAACTTTCATCAAATCAGTATGTATGCGTTTATATACATTTCAGGGACACATTTAATGGATCAAATTTGTCAGTAAAGATTTATACATTGTTACAGAACAATTCTATTTTAAATAAAGTATGTTCTTTTGAAATGTCTATTAATCAAATTCTGAAAGAATGTCATCTGAAGATTTGGCATCACAGGAATATATTATACTATTTAAAATATATTCAAATAGGAAACATTATTTAAAATGTAATAATATTATAGTTTTTACTTTATTTCTGATTAAATAAAAACAGCCTTGGTGAAAATACTCAACGACTTTCAAAAAACATTCAAAATCTTACCGACCCCAAACTTTTAAATGGTAGAGTTTAATGCCTTAAAATAATAAGTAATGCTTAAATAAATAATGGAAATTTAATAGCCTGCTGTATTTGATTCTTGAAATGCACAAGTTAAAATGAGTTACGTGCTATTTTTTAATGACAAAAACAATAACCGAAACAAACAACTGTGCAAAAATTAACACCGGCTGCCCTGTTGTTTTTTTAAGTTTCTCACCTACAGTTATGCTAACATCTCTATAATGAAAAGCAGCAGCCGAAGGTGCTGATAATTTTATAATATGTTACTGAAGGCTTCTGGTGGGATTTCCCATTAAGACCCAATCTGCTATCTACTCAGATGACTAACAAGCAATACACCGCAATGAAAATACCCCATGGATTTATCAGGCCACTTGAAATTACAGTCACCCTTTATATGATGTACTGCCAATATTCATACCATGTTTTTTTATTTTATTATTAGCAAGGAAGGCAGTTTGTTTAATGACAAATTCATTAATGCAGGTTCCTCATTGTGATGCACTCTGCAGGCAGGCCCCATCTCACTCTGCAGATGATGAGGGACTTTTCCATAGTTAGCATTGTTGGTTTTCATCCGAAATGACACATGGATCACAGAAGATCCTTGGATAATGAGGGATGCAGCGGCCCTTTCTCTGTGGTAACAGACGTATAGACCACAATGCACTGCTCGGCTTACGTGACCTTCATTATCTCACAAACCCAATTACAATGTGAAGAGGGCATAGAAAAGGATTTAGAAAACAGTTATCGAAGAGGGAGAAAATATATTTATGCCTTTTTCTCCTCCATTGATGCTTCGTAATTGGTATCGATGGCAGAAAGACAATACGTGTGACCTCAGACCATCAGGAAAGAGTCTCATTTTCATTGTTCCTCTCTAATAAAAACCTCTTTTACTCCAGATCCTGATAAAGTCAGGGTGGGCATTGTTTCATACGTGTGCCATGTGTGTTTTCTTGAGTAGGTATGATGGCAGTGTCTGTGGAGGGAGATATGGGTGTGCTCCAGAGCTGCTGGGGGTGATAGGCACATGTACATAGAACCCATGCCAAATAAAGAAAAAGAAACAGACCTTGCCTTAGGAGATGTGGCACTGCATGGGATTCCTCACTTCGCTACCAGCACATCAAAAAGGAGAGCGGGTTTGAGAGCGCTTTGTGTGTGTGTTTTCATTTGTTGGCACGGTAGTAAGTGCTTTATGCTTCTTTTTTGTCTGTACACACTATAAAACATGTTTTGAGGGTGTCTGCACATTGTACCACTCGGAAGTGAGAATGATGTAGCGTGGCATGTGCCTAACGTCTCAGGTGTACCAAAGGCCTTTGTTTGCAGGCTGAAAAACAGGTTAGTGTATCTCTAAAACAATGAGCCTGCATTTAATTAGTACCCCCTTTGTTCCCCAGTGAAAATGGTGCTCATAATGTGACACCATTTTCAAATGTCACAAGCGAGTGGTGTGATTTGAAATGAATGCTATACATTATATATTTTGTGTCATTGTGTCCATCTCGCTCTGGTATTACAGCGATGGCTGTGTACTTGTGTATTGGATTCCTGTGAAAACAGTGAGGGGAAATGGCATGGATATATAAATGATTGAATGATTAAATTAGTTAATTAATAGGGAAACAATGTGGTTTCGGTATCGACGGGCCAATAGTGCTGAGTGTAGCAAAGGCTTTTTATAAAAAAAAAAAAAAAAAATACCTTTCCTGCCTAATAAAAAAAACAAGTCCTAGTGTGTGGGATAACTGAACTCTTCAGTGATATTTACCGTGGATAAGTACTGTATGATTCACTTCAATGCATTACATACATAGGGAGGCAAGTACATTAGCTGTTCATAACTGTAAACATGTACAAACCATTAGTCGTATGTGTCTGTAGCTTCTTCTGCACTTTTCGTTTTGTGTTTGTGTTCGAGCTGGTGGAGCAGTGGTAAGCCCTGAGAATATTTGCTTAAAGGAAGGATTTACAGTGTGTGGTGCAACCCAAACAGCTTTTCTCTTCTCAGCTGAAGCAAGCTGGGATTGAGTTTGCTATGATGTTTGTGTTTGGCCAATGGTGATGTTTCTTCACTCACTAGTCCTCAGACCCTAGTCTGCCATTCTTGATATGTTATGTTTATGCAAATATATCATAGTGTGGCAACATCACATTTGACACTTGTATGGTTTGTTAATTACTGTGCTAGTCAGAGGATATAAAGTTATAAAGTTAAAAGGATATTAAATATATATATATATAATTTGTATGTATGTGTATATACTAATTATATACATTTTTCCCTTAAATAAATAGACTGGAAATTTTGATGTAGTGGCTAGAAATAATTTGTCTTTGCCTTTGCTGTTCCGCCATTTGCCATTCGCCGGACAGTGAGGAAGGTGTTAGGAGACAAATACATATGTTCCGGATCATTCATTTTCAGATAGAGCTCTATAAGATGAAAGAGTGCTAAAAAAGGTTGTTGTTTTTTTTTTACTGGATATTTAGGCCTTTTCCTCCAGATGGTATGGTGAAGTATCTCTGTAATGCCTGCTTACAGTTAGATTTCTTCTAGTATGATGACTGAGCACTGAGTACTGAAACTCTCAGTCCGGTTCAGTCTGGGTTTGGTGTGTCTGGTGTCACATAATCTAACCTTCTTCCTCTCTCTTTGATGTCATAGAATCCATCAGGCCTAGCCACTGTGGCCTGGATATGGCATGACCCCACGGCGGCACAGCGACAGCAGGCCTTCTGTCTGAATTTTTCTCCACACCTTCCTTTCAAAGTCAGAGGGACTTTGTTGAAATTTTAATGTCTCTGACCTAGATTCAGGTTTGAAACGCAGCGTATTTATGTGTGTGCGCAAGTGTGCTCATGTGTAGGTGTGTGCAGGTGATACATGTCAGTCTTTCTGCTGTCAGCTGAGGAAACGGCTTCGATTGATGGAGTGGATACGAGAGAGAGACACTATGTGAACAAAAGCTCATGTCTCGTATTTTTGATTTTGTTTTTCCTTCATTGCTCTTTTTTTTTTTGAAAGGTAAACAGTGGGGGTTGGAAAAAAAAAAACTATTGATAAATCCAAACATTTCTTTAGTTTCTTTAAGAGAGAGATATGCAAGTAGGGATCTTTTTTTTTTGCAGGATAATTTGTTTTGTACACTTAAACAGTTTTAGTGGGAAATTCATTCTGTGAAACTCTTGTTTCTTTTTATTTATTATTATTTTTTGTTAAAAAAACTGCCTTCCTTTGACAGTCATGTCACTACCCAGGATACACAATGAACACAGATATGTTCATGTTGACAAGATAATAACTAAACTATTGTTTTAATTGGACTATTTTGCAAAGTCTATATCCATTTGAATTGTTTCTATTAGATCAATGTCAATTCAAGGAAAACACATTTAGCCTTTTCTTTGTTTGTTTGTTTTTAAATAATACAAATATAACAAATAATAATATTAATGATTATGATTAACCATGATAAAATTACAATTATTACTTATACAAATTATCCTGCAAAAATCCAGACAAAAGTAATGCATTTGAAAAAAAAAAGTTTTCCTTCCAATGAACAAATTGAGACTTACTGAGACTTCGTGGTTATTTGTCGTTGTACTTGCTTTTGGCTTCTGGTGTCTTGATCATTAGGGGTCTACTTGACCACAGCAATAATTCTTAAAGCTTCAGAAGATACAAAAGTGGTCCCATTCTAATTACTGTACACCCTCTGTGCTCAGCTCTCTTCTCAGGTCGAAGGCCGACCCACTTTGACCGCCACAAACAAATCATTGTGTAATTAATAAAGTTCCAGTCTCTTGCCCCTCTCTAGTAAGGACTAGTTGGCTGATGGTGGAAAGAGTGACGGTGAGGCAAAATAGAGAAGAATAAGATTGGTCCTGAAGAACGGGGAAAGCCATGATTCCTCATTGGTGATTAAAGATAACCTTTACCGCTGCAGAGAAGCTGTTAGCTTTGCCCTTTCATTCCTGCAAATTCCGTCTCTGACTAGCCTCTAATGATGCTACATTGCTTTCAAGGCAATTACACTAGCTACTCCCAATCGATCCCAAAGCAATGGATGCAGGAATATGGCACGGTCACGCTAGGCCTGAAGCCATAAGAGCAGTAGTAGGCTAGGCCAGTGGCAAGGTGTGATGCATTGCACAATTCCTCTTAAAGGGTTAGTTCACCCAAAAATGAAAATTCTATCATCGTTTACTTACCCTCAAGTTGTTCCAAACCTCTATGTGTTTATTTGTTCTGCTGAACACAAAGGAAGATATTTGGAAGAAAACAGATCTCATTCCCCATTGACTACCATAGTAGGTATTTTTTCCTACTATGGTAGTCAATGGGGAATGAGATCTGTTTTCTTCCAAATATCTTCCTTTGTGTTCAGCAGAACAAATAAACACATAGAGGTTTGGAACAACTTGAGGGTAAGTAAACGATGATAGAATTTTCATTTTTGGGTGAACTAACTCTTTAACTCTGTTGGGACTGTGTTGTCCCTTACTGCTTGTACTGGGAAAATGTTTTACCTTCACAAATAAAAAAGGTCGTCTTGCTTTGGCAGGACAGATGTTAGCCCACAGCTTTGGCTGAAATGTTGTTCTGCAGATTGGCGGATAAACCAAGTGCCATTGATGCATCTGTGCCAGGGCCAGCAGGAAGCCGGTCTACTTCCCAACACTACATACAATACTGAAAACATTTCTTTCTTTGCCTGCTAGTCATTATTTTGAATGATTTCACAGGTGCCAAAACACACACGCACGCACGCAAGCGCACGCACACACGCACGCACACGCACGCACAGACTACAGCAGTTTTTCCAAACCTGTTTGTCTTGTGTACCTCCTCCTCCCCATTGCATTGGTTCCTACGCAGTTTGGAAAAGTATGGAATTAGATTTGAGTAATTTCCAGGTCTGGAAAAGTTTTGAAAAAAGAAAGCAGAGTATGGAAAAATATTTTCATTTCCAGACTATTGCCCCTATTTAGTTTTCTATAATAGAAAATCTAATGAGTTTAAAATAATTGAATTCAAATAAATGTATCATTCAATGGGCCCTATCTTGCACCCGGCGCAAATGACTTTGTACACTGACGCATGTATCATTCCTATTTTGCACCCGCGCAAAGCGGGCTTTTCCCTCCACAGACACACGTCGGTAAACTAGGAAATGAACTTGCGCTCCCTGGGCGGGTCAGCGCAAAAAGGAGGCGTGTTTCGGCGCAAACATTCCCTAGTGCTATTTTGCAGTTCCAGAAAACAATTCCGCCACTGACCAGAAAAAACCTGGTCTAAAGTCAGTCAGTGGCGCGTTGCGTGTTGTTCATAATGCTATTTTAAGCGCGCATGCTTGGCCATAATGTAGCGGGTGCACATGCGCATACACTTTGATTCTCTCATCACCACAGATGCAGCAGTTTTTATTTTTGCAAATCATACATTATAACAAGGAAAAATATTAACACATGAGGGAAATCATTATGGTGTCCATGAAGATGTAAAACAATGTAGGCCTAAATCTAGCTTATACATTTACCCAAATTTTTCAGGCTAATTTTAGTAATGACGGATCAGACCTGTTTGTCCAAAAGTGGCAAGAGAAATGTGTATATAAAGAAAAAAAATCGGTCTCCTCGGCTGTGAACCGCTCCTGGCGCGCGCCTGGTAAATCTGCCATAATAATAACAATCCGCCATGCAACATGCGCACCTGCTCTTAAAGGGTATGTTGGATGATGCTCTGATTGGTTTATTTAACGTCACGCCCAAACCACACCTATGAATAATGAAGCTATTTCAGACCAACACCTTTTAAACTTGCGTCGGGCGCAAGAGTCATTTATCCCGCCGGGAAAATAGCAACAGCGCCCAAGACCCGCCCACAAAGTTACTTGCGCTTCGCACTTGATACTTGCATTTCAGATCGTTAAAATAGGGCCCAATAAGTGTTTTTTCATGGCAGCTGTTTAGTGATTCTTTAGTGATTGTCAAACAAACTGAATGATTGTGGCAGATTATTATGAGGGTATATATGGTGCAAATCAACTGAACGCCTGTGACAGTGAAATTTGTAGTTGTAGAGAATATCCACACATGTGTATCAGTAAATTTGAAGTCACAGAGAGAAATGTTTTAAGAGTTGCAAACTTGTAGACTTTTTTCCCTCTTCCACAAACACAACTCAACAGTTACACCTTCTCAAATTCTTCATTGCAGGTGCACAAATCCTATTCTACAAATCACAAATTAAGAAACTCCTACACTCACATTTTTGCTACAGTTGCTGCAGTGAATATGGTGCAAAACACATTTACACACCCACATCAAAAAATGTGAAGTCACAGAGAAATTTTGCTCATCCGCAAATCAGTATGTGAATTCGTCCATGGAGAGTTGCACACTTGTAGAATATTTTCTCACAAATGTCTTGTATATTTTTCTAGCACAAACACAAGGACATAACTACAGCTGCTTGAATCTGCTGCGATGAATCTCAAACACTGTTTTTCACGTTTAAGTGACCAGTTTCACGCGCTCTCCCTTTTGCACCATGTATCTCGTGAATTGTGGAGCAGAAGTGAGTTGTGCATCTGTAGAGGCAGTGGACGGAGCCTACATTAATATTCATGAGTTTCCCGTGCATGCGCATGTCTAACTGCTCATTTTATTTCACACGATCGTTTCTCAGCAGGTTTATTGGATTATTTCAAAAAAGGTAAATATAGTTTCAGCGCAAACTTAAACTACAATTGTATATCGTTTCGTAAAGTTCATAATGTTTTTATTAATTTGCACGTTTTGTGCATTTGTTAATGACTGAATGATTGCTGGCATTCACTTCATGTAGGCATAAAGCACAGCAAACTTCATTTAGCAAAAACAGCAAAAGTTCATTTAGTTGTGCTTTTCCTTTGTACATTGCAATGCTTTAAAACTGTACAAAGTTATCATTTGTTGAATGTCACTGCTATATATATATATTTTTTTTACAAACAAAATATACATTTACAAAAAAATCACAAGGTTTTAAGGTTCCACTTTTTCCATAAAAACAAAAAATTCTAGAACATCTGAATGATTACAACACTTATGTCCAACAGAAGAGCAGATATAGAATATTCCTAAATACATGAACCATTGTATTTGTTTTTGCAAAACTCTTCTGATACCTTACCTTATGAAGCTTTAAAACGGTCATCTCTGGCAATAATCTCTGGGAAATAACCCCACAACCATCAGTGTCTAAATAAACATTTTGCACCCTACACTGATGTTTCTCTTTGTTCTTTCACTCATGTTCTTTCTTTGACCGTATGCTTTGCACTGTGTGCCTGGATGATTTACAATGATGACCATTGATACAAATGCATGATCTATTTTTTTGCTCAACAAACACTCATTCAACATTTTTTTAAAGTCATAAAGTTTCATAAACATGTATGTTCTTAATTGGGCTTTAATTAGAGGCACTTCTGACTTGAACTTTTGAAAAAACGAAACCTTTAAACTTTGTTGGATCGATGTTAAAACATGACATTCTGCCATTTTCATCACTTAAGGTTTGCATGACAAAAGTTTGGAATCACTATGATTTACGAAATGTTATACTTTTATAGCAGGCAAGGTCAAGGATGCCTTGAATTCATATCAGAAGACAGCAAGACATTTATAATGTTAAAACATTTTTTTATAATTTTAATTAAAGCTTGTTCTTTTGTACTTGCTATTCATAAACAATCCTGAAAACATATGCCCCATAATGATTTCCACACTTCATTAAGCAGCACAACCATTTTTATCTGTGATCATAATCAGAAATGTTTCTTGAGCAGCAAATCCGTATTGGAATGATTTCTGAAGGGTCGTGTGACACTGCAATCTAGAGTAATTATAAGTAGTTGTACCAAATCTAATTTATCCACTTTTGTCCATACAATGTTGTTTAATCCAAATTGTGCTTATGTATTAAAGCAAGTGTTAGCCCACAGATACATTTATGAGGGTTTATTTAATTTATTGCAATCAACAAATGATAACAATTAGTAAAAGACCGTTTTAAAGCTTCGCAAAGTGCAATTTATAAAACGAGTTGAAGTTTGCTGTGCTTTATGACAAAGTGAATGCCAGCAATCATTCAGTCATTGACGAATGCACAAAACGTGCAAATTAATAAAATCGTTATGAACTTTACGAAACGATACACAATTGTAGTTTAAGTTCGCGCTTAAACTATATTTACCTTTTTGGAAATAATCAATAAACCTGCTGAGAAACGATCACGTAAACTAAAATGAGCAGTTAGACATGCGCATGCACGGGAAACTCATGAATATTAATGTAGGCTCCGTCCACTGCCTCTACAGATGCACAACTCACTTCTGCTCCACAATTCACGAGATATATGGTGCAAAAGGGAGAGCGCGTGAAACTGGTCACTTAAAAGTGAAAAACAATGTTTGAGATTCATCGCAGCAGATTCAAGCAGCTGTAGTTATGTACTTGTGTTTGTGCTAGAAAAATATACAAGACATTTGTGAGAAAATATTCTACAAGTGTGCAACTCTCAATGGACGAATTCACATACTGATTTGCGGATAAGCAAAATTTCTCTGTGACTTCACATTTTTTGATGCGGGTGTGTAAATGTGTTTTGCACCATATTCACTGCAGAAACTGTAGCAAAAATGTGAGCGTAGGAGTTTCTTAATTTGTGATTTGTAGAATAGGATTTGTGCACCTGCAATGAAGAATTTGAGAAGGTGTAACTGTTGAGTTGTGTTTGTAGACGAGGGAAAAAAGTCCACAAGTTTGCAACTCTTAAAACATTTCTCTCTGTGACTTCAAATTTACTGATACACATGTGTGGATATTCTCTACAACTACAAATTTCACTGTCACAGGCGTTCAGTTGATTTGCACCAAAAATACCTTCATAGATTATAAGCGTTTTGAGTTTCTTCTCATGATATTCTTAGCACCGTATTACAGAGGCTCTAAAAGGACCTTTGCAAAAAAAAAAAAAAAATGAAAATATGAAAATGAATAGTTTCTCGAGGGCACAAAAAAGTTTCTTGTGTGCATGCAAAAGTCTGTATATATACACGCTCCTGTATATGTCACTCCATGTGCATACAAAAATCTTTACAATTAATGGCAAAATCAATGTTAGGAAATGTAAGCTGATATTTCCTACTGACACACTACAGCAAAATATATAAATAACTGGCTTAAAACCATTTTTTGGGTGACTAAAATACTTTTTTTGCTTTGGGGGTCTCCTACAAAAAAAAAAAACGCTTTAATTTTCTCATAATATACATTGCACATCACCAGATTTTTCAATGATTCTCAAACGCAGGTCTGATGATTCAGTCTCTTTAAATCCCTCCTTGTCGCTAGCCTACTCTGCTCTGATTGGCCAGATGGACCAGTCTGTTGTCATTGGTCTACCACTTACATTGCTTGTCTGAAGCTAAACACACATTAAGGTGGGCATTAGGCAAATGCATTACCCAGTGACGTGTAGCCGTCCCGGAAGTGGGATTCGAATTCCTGATGACTCGTTTAGGCTGTTCAGAGTCGATTCTTTCTTTTGAGAAACAATAACTTTATTTATCGAGTGCTCTTTCATCTTCATAACTTTGCAGATAGCTGCATTACACGTTGCATGAAAGGGAATATTCGAAAAAGCATAATAGGGGCACTTTGAATATGGTCTGAAAATCTACAGAGAGGTTTGGAAATTTGAGTCTGGCCAAGTATGGAATTTTGAAATGGAAAATGTGTAGGAACCCTGCAGTTGGTTAGGCTGAAGTATCCCATCATCAGCACCAAAGCACAAATGGGTTGCTTTTGGCATTTATATAATGTTCATTTTATATTAATATGAATATGTAACTACTGTAATTTAGGTTGTTCTCTGAAAGCTTATGTGTTACTGCTCCCAGAACTGTCAAAGCAAGATCAAAAAACAAGATCATTTTAATAACAAGACGGAAAGCTTATTATTAAAAAGAGAGGAAATAATTGATGTCTCTTTTTCTTAAACAGTTTGAAAGTGAATTACTGTAATAACGGCAGCTTTACTCAGATAAAATGGCTAACAGAAGTGCATAACTAAAAAATAAAAAAATAAAAATATTGATTTGCATTCTTCATAATGGTAAAAATTTGAGTTCAACAAAAGCTCAACAAGAATGACATATCACCCACAAAATAATACACTGTCATTTGTAAATAATTCTAAACATTTCCAAGTAACCCAGACCCAGTACCTGCTTTGGGAATCACTGCTTGGAGAAATATATTCTTTTTAAATCTCTCGACTACCACTTTGGTTATCACCTTGACGACTGGAACTCCCACCCAGGCAGTCACCGTCGACCAATTAGGAGCGCGGCGCTCCTTGACTTTTCTCGCATATTTTGTTTGCTCTGTACTGTAAGATTCCACTCAATGATTTCATGACAGCCTTGAGTACTGTTGTGTTTTCATCATACCGAGGTGTACAGATCGTGAGTGCAGGGTAATTTACCCCTTGAAAGTACATGGAATAGCAGCGCCAGCACTGATCTACAGTGACAGAGCAAGAGCCGCTGTTTGTGTCGAGGTATGCGAGTCGGTGTATTAAAGAGCATGTTTTTGAAATACAGCCCTCAGATGTTGCTGCCGCAATCTCGGAGGCGATGCCGCTCTGAATATCCTCTTTGGAGAAAAGTGCTGTAATTGAATTTAACATGAAGCAAGGTCAAAGTAAAGGGCCTTTTGAAAAGGAGCACTCTGCTCAGCTCTAATTTGTTGCCTGCAAAGCATTTGATTCTACGGTTTTCTTTTATTTTTTTCTTCTCTTGCACTGTTTCTTGAAAAGGTGTCTAAGGGAGGCACCGGGTTCTACTCTACACACTGCAAAAACCAACTTGCCTTTTCCAACTTTAGAGATGTGCTGAGTTGGGGGAGTCTGCCTGGCAAAAGTGGGCCAGTATATGTGTCTTACATGCGCTCAAGCAAACTGCTGGTGGGAAGTTGCATGCTCTGAAGTTTGCACAAATGGTGTTCCTCAGTGTTCCTCTCCCCATGGCTCTGTATCCTTTACTCTTTCTTAGAGCTTTGACATGGGCTGCCTGTTCCCGAAGCAGACTCAAGCTAGCTATTTAAACATGTGCTATATAAGAGTGTTGTGTTATAGGAACAAGATATTCCGCCATATCAGCAAACAAGCTCAGAAATGTTTATTGCTTTTGAGACACACCCTCTGTGGTGCTGTGGAGCATGATAATCAGTCTACTTCAGTGAAGCATGGATCAGGCTTGGCTGGTAAGAGTTTTAAATATCGCAATGCTGATACAACCATGTACACTGTAAAACATTTCACTGTAAAATTCTGGCAGCAGACTCGCCAGCAATTAACTGTTATTTTACAGTATTTATACTGTGAAAATATTTTACGGTTTATTACCGTAAATGGTATAAATCTGTATTTTTCCAAATTTACAGTAAAATACTGGTAGCAGAGTTGCCAGTAATCTACTGTAATTCTACAGTATTCATACACTTATTTAACAGCTTTTATCCGTAAAATTAAATGCAGTACATTTCTGTGATTATTTCAGTTTACTACATCATTATGGTTACTTTACATTCACTCTTTCTACAAAGGCATATAATACATCTAAATACTTTGACTGTAAATAGATTATATTGAATTATATATAAAACAAGCAAACATTTTAGAAAGGATATAAATCAAAATAAAGTTTTATTTAAAAGAGCAGTCAACATTCAACAAGGATTTTAAACCAAATATAGATGACCCAGGTAATAAAGAAAACAGAGAATACCGATTTTGGCTAACAAATAAAAACAATAGCAATCAAACAATCAATCAATCAATCAATCAATCAATCAATCAATCAATCAATCAATCAATCAATCAATCAATCAAAACAATCAATCAATCAATCAACCAACCTGAGACCAAACACATTAAAAGTAAAATAAATATATAAATTGCACTACTAAAAACATGTGACATGCAACAAATGTGACATTTTAGTGAAAAAAACAAACAAACGAAAAAAACATTTGTTTAAGGATTTTTCCCACTTTAAAAAAAAAAATTCTAGTGAGATGGCAATCAACTAATTAACCACACATTTTTCTGTAATTGATAACGATTCATTGCACCTAAAATTAAAGGGTTAGTTCACCCAAAAATGAAAATTCTGCCAGTAATTACTCACCCTCATGTTGTTCCAACCCCGTAAGACTTTCGTTCATCTTCGGAACACAAATGAAGATATTTTTGATTAAATCTGAGAGCTGGATCACTCCTCCGTAGGCTTCTAAGGGATTGAAACTTGACAGCCCCGAAAAGTCATTAAAGACATTGTTAAAATAGTCCAAGTGACTACAGTGGCTAGAAGTTTATCAAGCGACAAGAATACTTTTTAATTTGTGTTCCGAAGATGAACGAAAGTCTTACGGGGTTGGAACAACATGAGGGTGAGTAATTACTGACAGAATTTTTATTTTTGGGTGAACTAACCCTTTAAAGTTTTATAATTAATTATATATATATATATATTAATTATGCGGTAATACTTCAATACATTGAATCTCCACAAAAATCTAGAACATTACAGTATAATTGAAAGCCATCAATTTTAACATTTAATAGGCATTAAAAATATAACCACTTGTAATGGTGCAGTATGTAATATTGACAGCTAATGATTGTAATGGGTACTACAGTCCAAAATCTAAATATTGGAGGGTGTTGTTTCTCCTGGACCTTATTCTTGGCACCAATGTACATGTCATATTGTATATCTTATCATTAAGTATTCGCTCATATCCATATTTCCTCTTAAGATCAGAATAAGTGTCTCTAGTTGAGTGTCTGAAAGAGACGCCTCTCTTCCCTCTCCACTCTTGTGTTTTGCTACTCTTTCACTCCCCATCAGCACTGCCATGACAGTCCAGCCTGGTCGGGCAGATGGCCTCTGAGACTCTTTTTTTCTTTCACTTTAATCTGTCAAGATTTCATCACTCATTTATTCAGCACCTGATGTATTGCCTCATTTGGAGAGAGGAAGTGGCTTGATTTCAGCATGCACAGTGCCATGGTGAACTTAGGTGACAGGGAGCTGTGCTCTTACCCCGGGGCAGTTCCAAGGCCCCATCTGCCCATCTGCCACAGATCTCTGGCCAGAGAGAAGCAGGGCGACAGACTGAGATGGACTATGTGGCCTCTGCCTGTGACAGAACATGGGCATGCTCAAAGTGAAGACACACGAGAGCCACCAAAGGACCGGTCGTGCATGATGATAACGTGTCACTTATGATGTGCTCGGGGATTATTGATCCTCTATTCAAAATGCATAGGCATGTTTATAATTATTTTGCATAATTATCAAAAACATGACCATTGTGAAGTGAGGGCATGATGGATAGGTGTTAACATAATCTTTCATGTCTGGAATCACTTGAAGCGGCAGGGGAATACGCCATTTGTTTGTGTGAATTTTCTTTCTTTGACACAAGCGTGGTTGGTGTTTTTATATGGCTTTGGCTTAAAGCACTCTCATCGAGTTTTTTGAAGCCCAAACTTCATCCCATGATAGCTTGCGTTCTTAGGACCTGTTCAAACTGTGGCAGGGAGAAACACAGATGCAAGATGTTGACATGCAGCACTTTTAAGCCCTGAATAGAAACCTACATGACGCTCAAGTCAGATGTCTTTGTTTGCTATCTCTCGAATTCCTGTCAGTCCCAATTTGCCTCAAGTTGTGGCAGCACTTTGTGCATTTTTCCTTTCTCATACATGCAGTAATGCTCAAACTTACTAAAGATGTTAACACTTCCATCACACACTATTGGACATGCCCTCAATCTCTCACACATACATCATCATCTTTTACCAGACAGAATGCATTAAGTTTAGTTTTACCTATCCAGTCCTTCACATTTATTACTGTGATTGATCAGCCTGAACTTGGGGCACATTGTGCTCAGGTTTCACTTCTCACTGCTCTCCTTCCTGTTTTCCACCCTCAGGGCCTGGGGACAAGGGCTGATACAGAAATAAACTGCTTGCAACTACATTAATCTCCTTCTTTATTGAAGTTGGAGTCAGAGTAATATCCCAGGGAAAGGTTTATAGCCTGCTAAAAGTTCTTGTGCAAATGCGCAGAAATTGTTGTGCAGTCATCGGCTCCAGGTGTGCTGTATTTACTCAACAAAATGCCCCTTTATGTTCAAGCAAAAGAGAGTGGAGTCATCCCATGATCTCTATAAACTTCCCTAAAACTGATTTGTAGGCAATTCACACATGAAAAGAAAATAACCCAATTTACAAGACTGCAGAGCTGATGGGGAAACTCAATTACTGTTTTTTTTTTTCTTTCTTTGCTCGCTTGATCAATCAAAGATTGCATTCAGATGCAGATTGCTAGCAAACATATGGATTAACACAAACTCACATATTCTGCATTTTGGTGTTTCTGTAAACGACAGTCATGATATTTTATTTACTAGTTTCCAAAATATACAAATAAAAAAGATTACATTTTATCAAGTGCATATTAAGTATATTCTACTGAAATTCTGCTTGAAGGAATAATTCCATTTCCATGCAGTCACAGTGATCAGGGACTGGATCTTTCAAGCTTCAAATATAACAACATTTTACACACAACAACTTAAAATAATTAACTGTGTAACTGACCTTTGTGTGTGACAGTAAGACAAGTAGTGATTCCTGATTTAATTATTGTTAGAGAGATCTTTTTAATCAATCGTTTCATGAATCTGATTTTTTTTTTTAAAGTTAAACTTACTGACCCAATGATTTGATCGCCAACAGCTCCATTGAGGTGTGGGCTTGGGTCAGTTTTTAAACTTAAAAACAGTTGTAATTGCATTAGAAAGATCAACCAGCAAACTTCAGGTTTTTTGTTGTTGCTATTGTTGTTGTTTTTTATCTTCATGAATTTGTATTCTCATCATTACATTACATCATTCTCATGCTTAGACATTGGCAGCATTACGTCTCCCTGATCCAACTGTATTTCTTTCTGTGCATCTATGCATCTGTCTATGCATGCATATTTCTTTCTATGCATCTCTCTCAGTTTCTTAACTGTTTCCAGAGATGTCTTGATCAGTATGTTTTGCAACAATATTTATGTCTGTTCCAGCAAGTTTTTGGATGTAAGCTTGCTTTACATAAGGATGTGAAAGACAAGGTCTTGTTTGGGTTAGTAGCTTACTGTCTACAGGTCTCTGTTATTGAAGACTGGTTGGATCTCTCTTATACATTCTGACAATGGCATGTATGAATGATGGAAGCTTTGATGATGTTTGTGCGTTGTCTTCTCCATAATCAGCATGAGACCACACTTTGAGCTCTTTGTTTGCATCTTAGAGCAGAGCTATCTTTATGCACTGCTTTAAACCAAATGACCCATAAAAAAAAGCCAAAGCTAATGCATTCAGTCTCTCAGGATGTTTTTATATAAAGGCACAGTCTGTAATGGGGAAACGGTCCTAATTTCTGCAGGCTATGTGGATACACGTGCTTATGCTTAACAGCACACATAAAAAGAGACAAAAAGCCTGTGCCTTATTTCAGCTAGGTTTTTATTGGTGCATCCTATTGGGCAGCTCTGTCGGAGTATAGGAATCTCCCAAAACCCTTTGCAGGGCCATTAACGAACCCAGAGGGAGGGATTGCATTAGGACCACCATGTTGTGCATTGAAGCCCAGGGCTCTAGCACCACAGATGCTCCTGTTCCCCTGTGCTGGATCAGAAACGTATCATTTCATTTCTGAGTAAAGACTAGAATACATCTGATCAAATAGAGCAGTGCTTAGACATTATGGGTCTTGTGCCAGTCGTTTTCATATTGCATCTTGGCAGGTAGGGCTGCTGGGATTTCTTACCAGAGCTCTCTGTATTATCCTTGTTTATGTGCATGTGAGCTTGTTGGACCTATGCTAAGCTGAAATATGGTGGCAGATAAACATCGGTCTCAGTTTGTATGAACCATGACATGCTGGAGCCCGTATGATGAAGAATCCTCTGAGGACCAATAAAAGAGTAATAGCTAAGGCTCAGGCTGTTGGGGTTTGAGTACTTCCTCTGACTGCTTTTAATCCTGTGAATAGGGGTGCCAAGGGTCTGTCTCCTCTGTATATGAGTGAGAGAGAGAGTCATATCTGCGGTGCTCTGCTGAGATCCAAGCATCATTGTACAACTCAAACATGGTCTAAATCGCTTCTAGTAACATGATCTGACTTAGTTCCCCCGAGTGACTTTTCCCATCAAAATCGTCTTACTTATGCTAACATGCTTAGCATTGCTTCCTCCAAAATAGCTGCAGAAACAAGGTCTGTGCCAGCCTCTTAACGCATTTGAGAGGCATGAAGTGACATCCCCATTTTCAAAGTCAGGCCCAATATGATTCAACAGCTTTGTCAGACGAAAAAAAAAGAAACGTCCAAGCTATAACCACATTAAATAAATAAATTGAGAGACACATGAAAAAACACATTTATTAGTGGGTGAATATCTACATCACTCCAAATATTTATACTTATATAGTATATTTAAAAATCACACATTTATACTGATATAGTAGAAATTGCACATACACACATATACACATACATATATATATAAAATAAGCAATTACTCATTTGTTATTATTGATTATTAATTATTTCATTTATTAAGATATTTGAATGTAATGTAGATATTATGTAGATATTATGTAAATATTTGAATTAATTTCTTATTTTTAATACGATTACCTATTATGGCATTTAAAATGTTCCTAATATTGTTCTGGGAGTCCCCAACAACAGTTTTACATGCATGCAATGACAAAAAACACTGTTGTCTTATAATATGCATTCATTTTTACCTGATTTGCTCAGCGATTCCCAAATGATTCGTTTGACGACTCATTTTTCAAACCCCGCCTTTGCGTGACGCTAATCTGCAGTGATTGGTCAGACGACCCAGTCAGTTATTTTTCGCGTTAACCCAAAACTTAAACATATTGATAAAGCATTGCAGTACTACAATACGCTCTATTCTTTATGACAACTCCAATAACAACGACAAACATTTTACATATTTCAAAAAACACACACACACATTGGAGACCTAAGCGCTGAGCGTAACTGACACACACGCACGCACACACACACACACACACACACACACATACACACACACACACACACACACACACACACACACACACACACACACACACACACACACACACACACACACACACACACACTTATTGAGCATGCTACAAAACCCATAAAAGCAACAATTATTAACAGTACTTACAGGTTGTGATTTGGAGGATGAAGCCGATCCAAATAAACTTGGTACTGAACGTTCCTTCAGTATCAACCAACTCGCGAATCCATGAAAGCATTTATGTTTGTAAAGGAATCCTCATTAAAATAACGCGAACACAGCTCAAGGTTCGGCTATACTTGTGTGGTATAGTTGTAAATATAAACTCTAGCCAGATTCTTCACATGCTCGTCCCTGGGCAGTGAAAAAAAAGTTCGCACTTCAGAACAGCTCGTCGACATGTTGTTTTCACTGTTTTCTGGCGCGCGCAATGAGTGGGCGTGTCTTATTCAAATAACTTGTACAAGTGACGTACGAAAGTTAGAGAAAAAGCATCGTTCGTCTATTGATTCATATCAGCTACTCAGAGTCGACTCTTACTTTTGAGAGACAATAACTTTGTATACGGTGAACTTTCATATTTAAAACTTTGCAGGATGTTTTTGTTCACTTAGATCTATGTTACACACTACATGAAAGGTAATTTTCAAAATTCCATAATAGGTACCCTTTATTTGTCATTGAAAGAATGTAACAATGCAAACAATTTTTATACATAAAAAACATTTCTAAAACAAGAATATAATTGCAGAGGAATATGAGCTGGCCATGTTTTTGATGTATGTAAAGGTTGTAGTTAAACTGGTTTTGGGCCGATACAAACCATTGTATGCAGTAAGTATAGAGTGAGGACATCAGTGTGATTCAACATATACTTAGAACCTCAGCACTGCTGGAGATTTTCCAACAGAACAACAGAAGTTTTTTAACCATTCTGAAACACAAAAAATGGTAAATAGCAGTTTTTATAAAGGCCTTTTCACTAAACATTTGCACACTGTTGGTACTGAAGTAATTGTT
This sequence comes from Chrosomus eos, assembly GCA_036326025.1. Lineage (NCBI taxonomy): Eukaryota > Metazoa > Chordata > Actinopteri > Cypriniformes > Leuciscidae > Chrosomus > Chrosomus eos. The sequence continues at coordinate 16,047,248 of CM070835.1, read as the reverse complement.
TATATTAGTATATGAATATATGAACACGATCTCTCCTCCATTATTTAATCAGCAAGATTTTATTGTTTAGTGTCTCTAAACTGAGATTTGAAAATGAAAACTCATCAATTAGCAGTGCAGTTGAAATGGCACAATCCATCTACAGAACAGCTAATGATCTTTTCTGGAGGATGCTTTTGGATTTTCATCATATCCTTTAGTGACAGCAGAAATTAATTTCAGCAAAAGAGAAAAAAAAAATGGTTTTGTGGAGTATCTCTCAGGGGTCTTCTCATCGGAGAGCCGGTTGATGCTCTGCTAGAGATCTGTCTAATGTCTAAACTTGTGAAATGATCCATTCATCCCCTGAAGCCTAGAGTACAAATCGGAGGGCCCTTTATTTTCTCTCTTTTCTGATATATATATATTAAACCCAAATCATTCACAGCTGGAAAGGTTTTAATTTTGTTTTCATGATTAGGGCATTAGGGCCTCAAGCTAATGCACACTATTATATCTATAAAGATTATTCGCTATCCGTGTGGTTTCCGACTGCTTTTATTCTTCCCTCAGTATGCACTGACTCTTTCACATGGCTTTTCTGTAGATGATTTATCATAAGCCACAATGTAAGGAGAGAGATGGCCTGTGTATCCCAGCATGCTGTTCTTCCTCTGTAGCCTGAGGCGAGACCAGAGAGTGCCAGTGTCTACTGATGGGCTTTGCTACAGGGAGAAGTTGGAGGGAATACCAATCTACCACACTGACCGTCTAAATCAGCAGGGCAGGTTTTGATGGACAGCGTGGAACAAAGCACTAGGTCCCACAGTCTTCTCCCCTGGTAAAATAGACTGTGTTGCCCCAGGACAAGTCCAAAGCTCATTGACCATGCCTTCTAGAACCACTGTACTCCTCTTCTTCACACCTTGCTGGAGCTCTCCTTGGAAACGGTCAAGCCAGGCGCAGATGCAAATGTCCAACATGTTTGTGAGGGAATTCATGATTGAACTAGTGTGTCACCCAATGTTTCTTGATGTGTACGGTTGAGTCATTCTGACCTCTGACCTTTGCTATTCCCTAACCGGCCAAGCATATCAAGGTGTGCTTCAGGCTACAGCATTTTTGCTGACATTCTGCAGGGCCCAGAATTGATACATTTAGGGTAAATTGAGGTTAGATGCTCATCATAACACATTTATTGAATAACTCTGATTAACTTATCATCTGACCCTCAGCATATGTGATATTTATTACAATAGTCTTTAGGTTAAACAAATCTATATCTTTTTTTGTCATTGGATTATAGTGGTCTGAACTTTTCTTTTTTGTTTGGATATTAAAAGTTATTGTCTATTTGTTGATGGGAAATTTAATTTAAACAAATTGCATCTATCATTTTATTTATGTATTTTTCAAAAAAGTATATTGTATGTATATATAAAAAATATATAATTATATATTCCATTTTCTGCAGTAAAACCTTAATTAGCATATGTTCACATTTGTTTTCCTTATTTTAAATAGTATCATGATACTGTATGCGGCTAACTTTTTTGAAATATGTTATAAATTACCAATGCATGCTTACTTTAACTTATTTCCTGCCATTGACTGAGTGTCATTTATGACACAGCGCTTCCACACTGTTGACGGAATTTTCCGACAATCCATGTTTTCATTGATATTCGGTAGGGAGAGATATTACACATTTTCTGTAAAGAATCTCCGGATCCAAAAACAAGTGAATAAGCAGCAGAAACAAGCAATAGAAGCATCGCTTATGCGCATGTAAGCGAACACGATCATCAAACATTAAACAGCATATAAATCAAAATAGCCTAATGTTACAGTAAGAAATGTCAAACCCACTAAGAGGTGTACTGTAGACTGCAAGCTTTGGCGAATGTCAATGGTCTCAGTCTACATGATGTTTTGATCATCATTCTGAGTCTGAGCAGTAGTTCAATATGTATTTTTGACAAAAACACGATTTTCTCAACATAGTTTATTTTTTATTGAAACTTACCCACAGAAAAAATCAAGAACAAAATTGTGTTTGAAAGCAGAGGCTCTGTTTTTCATTGTTATATTTTATGTTCAGGTATTCATACACCAACATATTCTCGGCTGGGGGCCATGAAAGTTTTGTGAAAATCATCAAAAATGGTGCCAACTGGGACCTTGTTTTTAAAAATACTGACAGGGAAAGAGTTATGGGGGAGTACTTTCCTCATCTTCCACTAGTACATGCCCTGCTATATCTGGAATCGTATATGCATTATAAATCAGTATCAATACAGGTTACAGAGAGATAGAGGGATCAAAGAGAATATCCTGTTGAATAAACCTGTAAGTTGACCTATAGAAGAGCTCACTTTAATCTTTTTACAGTGTACTGTGTTGATGTGGCAGGGCTGCGATTCATTCTGCCCGGACCCTGACCCTGCTTGCCAAAGCAGATTGCGGGACACCCGTTCCCGCTTGATTTAATTAGCTTCCCCCTGATATTTTATTCATGTTCACACTGGATTGTCATGGAAGTCCAAACCAATTGTGGGCTAAATGCATTTATGGGATGATATTCATTGTTGTCATTGCAGCCAGTGATGGAACAACAGGCCCGACCCCGCTGAAGGATATGCACCATCAGCGTATTAATCCTCATACGCAGGCCGGGCTCCTATGATAGATTTTCCATCGAAACGGATTAAGCTTTCATTTTGTATGTCCAACTATGAACTTAAGTGGGGGAGATTGAAAGAGAAAGAGAGTGTGGGCGAGAGAGAGAAAAAGATAGAAAGCCTTTGTGCACTCACAATTAGTTACCTGTCAATCAATCCCAGTCTAATATTACTTTCAGACATATAGGCTTTTACTCTTATTCTCCATGAGGCTTTTATTGCAGCTCAGTACTTTTGCTGCAAGTTATATACTGGTAGCTTCTCAACAGACCCTGATCTTTCTTTTCAGCTCTTCAATTCTTTCAATCTCCTTTCACTCCTTGTGCAGATGCAAATGCAGAGAGAAGACAACACAGATCCACATGATTTTATTCACGGACAACAACAAAAACCTTGTCTCTGAGACCTTGCAGTTTCGAGAAATATTTGCTAAATCTATTGTGACAGGCGTGACATTGAGGAGAATGGCAGGTTGTCAGGCATTGGCACATATTTTGCTTGTTTGCTTTTCCAAGGCATCGAGATCCGTAACTTTACATATTAAATGCTGATTTCTTATTTCCAGTGAAACCATTTAGCCTGGGTTATTGGTTTAGTGCTCTGCGTGGTGGGCAGCTGCTGCAGTAAGAATTGGAAGCTTTGTGGAGTGAGACACAGTGAATTGAGGAAGTGGATTGAGCTTAAGTCGATGCTCTGGCATCCTTACACAAAGCCTCAGCTCTTCTCAAACTGTTGGCCCTCCAGACAGAGAGAGATTAGAAGTAAATCTTTATTGTCCTCCTGAGAGGTCTCACCAGTTTTGTTACACTGAATAAGATTCGTGAATTTAATAAATAGCAACTGAGCTGATGTGAGAATTTGTTTTAAGAGTGTAATTTGATGAATTTCCAACTGTTCTTGGTCTTACAGACATTTTAATGACTTTTCACATTATATTTAACAATGCTAAACAAACAAAACACTTTTAGTCTTTCATTTATTTTTTGTAAAATACTACTGATAAAACTCAGAATGTATAACTTGAACTATACATCTTATGAACAGCCAGTTGATAACTATAATGTTTTAAGTCTCACAACAGTTACAATATAGCACAGTAAATTGTAAGCTTTTTATTATGTTTCTATGTTCATGAGTGAGACTACACATGCTCCATAAAGTGTTTTTGATCAATTTAGTATCAATTCATTAGATTAGTTATTAATAAATTATTAGATTGCTGTATGTTTGTACAGTATATTCATTAGCACTTTTGCATTACGGTGAATAGTAGTGCAGGACACACTGTATTGTACTATGATTGTCAGCTGCATCCACAAGAACCATTTTATTTCTTATATATATATATATATATATATATATATATATATATATATATATATATATATATATATATATATATATTTTTTTTTTTTTTTTATTACTCTTTTTATTCTCTTTCCTTATTTACAAGGTACAAGTAAAAAAAAAAAGCTTCCCTTTATTGAGTAATTAAGATGTTGTGCTGATACAGTTGTATTATGTTTAATGGCCAGCGCATTAATGTTGGGAAATTATTGTCTTTGTTTGTGACCATTTTAGGTAGTTTTTTGTCAACAACAGATAAAAGAAAACAAAGGAAGACTGCATCGGAGTGCACTCTTGACCTCTGAAATGACACTCTGTAATGTGTCAAGATGCGTCTAGGCAATTGTAGCGCATAAAATGATTTGGCACTGGTGGGATCGGCAGAGATGGGGGAGTGTAACCGCTTCAGGATTTATCTGGGTGTTGTGAAGCGCCAATAAAAACAGTTGCCCCCTTTTATTTTGCAGTTAGTATGTGTCACAGAAACCGCTGTGCAAATATTGGCTATCCCTTGCACCTGCTGCCATGACGAGCTCCTCCTCCCCTCCGCCGGCCTATTGATAGTCTCTTCATTTTTCACTTCACAAAAGAAAAGCAGCCACACAATGGGGCCACATTCCAGAAGCACCCAGTCTGTCTCTACCGCCCATGCCGTGGGTAAACACAGGAGGGGTTTACCGGCAACAGGGTCTACCACTGTTTACATGGGGCCCTAAGTTGCAAAAGCAGCATGAGATTACTGGACTATCTAGACATTGCTCAGGACACAGCAACCATATAAACCCCCACCCCAGGGTCGGCTCTTCCCACTCATTAACATTTGAGTTCCCCAGCCGCACTGGAGAATGCTGTGAATGGGATTAAGTCAAGCGTCCCTTTCAATGTCTCGTCCGCACTCTCGCATTAATTCATGTGCTCGTTTGTCCCTCTTCACCAACTTTAAATCCTGTTAATTCTTGCTTTCACATCCATATCCATTCCCCTTGCAGCATCAGCTGTTTTCTAAAGGGTTAAGGTAGCTGAAAATGCCACATAAAACAAAATGTGGAGACACTGAGGAAGTCTGATTAAGTACTTTCGGGGTTGTTTTGCCAATTCGAACAGAAAAGCAAACTTTTCAAACATATTGAGTGCAGCAGTAGAGGATAATGTTTGATGTTCCCAAGAATCCCAATAATGAAAATACTCACCCTCATCCTTTTTCAAACCTGAATGACTTTCTTCCTTGAAATACTAGGACTGAAGGCAGAATGGCAACTGAGGCTATCAGTCCCTGATTCTGCTAACATCATTGTTTATGTTTCACGGAAGAAATAATGTTTGGAACAACATGAAGTAAATGGAAGTGATGAGCTAGAGGCCAAATGATTTAGTTCAAATTTGTAATTGTGTTTTTGACTGCAGAGTCTTGAAGGTCTACTTTTGTCTGAAATTCTTCTTGACCTCAGAACATTATCTGACCTGTGCTGACAAGAGTAGATGAGTGTTTGATGAAGAGACCCGCCTTATCAAAGCCTAACATGCCTTTGTAGGAAACATCCTGAAACTTAAAAAAAAAATGTTGACATTAGGCTTACTGAAGGAAGAGAGATGAATTAACATGACAGGGGTAACCTGAAATGTGTTAATCTACCCGACATACTGTGTCACAGAGAAAAGTAGCTTGTGGAAAGTTTTGTAAAGGAGAGAGATGTGTGGTTAAACTCACTCTCATATTTCATTTTATTTCAATAAAATTTCATTTTATTTAATTTAATTTTATGTTCCTTTATTTATTGATTTATTATTTAGTTGTTTATATATATATATATATATAATATATATATATATATATATATATATATATATATATATATATATATATATATATATATATATATATATATATATATATATATATATATAATATATATATATATATATGTTCTCCACAAGTTATTAAATGGCTTCAGTAGACTTTAAACAGTGTACATATACAAATTTATTTTATTGTACTGCTATCTTTTTTTGTCATATGGCTTTGGAGCAATTTGAGGGTAGGTATATAATGGGATAATTTGCATTATTGGCTGAACTTTTCCTTATCTAATTCACCCTCCTTAAAATGCAGGAATATGCAAACCTACTGCAGCTAGTTGTCATTTTTGTACTTTTTTCCAGTGATATTCAGTTATATCTCTTTCTCTACTGTGGCATGAACCACATGTTATTTTTTTCCTACTGTCACAAAAGACTGTTTGTGTAACTATTCATCTTAATGTTCGTGTAAATTGAACTATCTTTTGAAAAGGTTTTTCTTGTTGTTACTGTTGTAAGATCAGTAAGAAGTAATGCACTTAGATTTCTGATGGTCTTTGTGAGCTGTCTGTACATAACCATGGCATCATTGAAATGTGATTTACTTAAGGCAGCAATAGAGTCCTATGACACCATTCAACATATGTGTCTTATTGACAGTACTCTCACTTTGTAAAGGCTTTCAGTCCGTCTTTATCTGTCGAACTGTACACGTCTGTACCTTTAGACAATGACGAGCAGACCAATTATTTATCTTTTCATCTTTTCATCGTTATATTACTTAGTGTGTTTTATTATATTATTAAAATTAAGTATAATGCATATTTTAGATAGTTTACACACACACACACACACACACACACACACACACACACACACACACACACACACACGTTTTTTTTTTAGTAGATTTGATTTAGTAAATTAAGATTTGAATAAATTACAAGCTCTCTTGATGTATACAATAGTATTATTTCTCACATGATGTTATATTTTGTAATCCTTGAAAGATGTCTAAAGCCACCGCACACCCATAGACGATTACCTCTTTCTCTGCCGTGCACCACAAAACAAAGCGGCACTTGTGCTGCAGCAACATCAATTAATTGGCCACAAATCTCCCCTAAAATAAGCCATTAAGGAGGCAAATTGCTTTAAGTTTATATAATTAATTAATAAAGTGAGTGATGAAATGGAGACTTATCAAACAAGCTCGGCTCCCATTAAAGAGGGCTCTCACTAGGCTAGCTTATTAAATTTGGTCCCGAAACAGTGTTTACAGCGTCGTGAAAAAGCCATAGAAATGCAGAGGCATTGAGAAAAAGAAATGAGTTTGTATAATTAGGGACTATTAGGATCTTTCAATCCAACAGAGAGAGGATGGATGAGCTTTAAAGGTAGTATCGCTTGCCGTTTGTTTTTTTTCCTGAAGGGAACCATTGTAAACCCAAAAGCACACATCTAATAAAGATGGCGTCCCCTTTACCCCACAAAAAAGGTAAAGGAATTCTGCTCCTGAAAATTGCTTTGCACCCCCCTGGCTTGATCCTGAAACTAACAGGCTGTATTGTGAAAACGTCAGCTCTGCGCTGTGAGATTTTCATATAGGGGAACAACTTCCTGCCCTCTGGCTGACGTCCCTTCAGAAGGAACGTTGACATTTGCTCTAAAACTATTATTGACGTCGTACCTCTGTCCAAAAAGCCAGAGGTTTGCTGTTAGTCTTGTCAGGACAACACATCCTTAATAGTAGTTTAAACCCCACCCTAGCCTTCCTTACATTCCTGTTACCACTTTCTCAGACAGACAGAAATGAAATAGACAGCTCCACTGGTGCTTCGTTTTTTTCCTGTGGAGTAGGAAGGAAAGAGAAGAAAAGTTTCTCATCAGAATTACATCTGCATAGCTCCCAAATGCCAAGTTTACAGGAAATCTAAAGGGGAGCTCATGCATACAGTTAAGAGCTTATTATCCTCCACTGCTAATCTGGGCATTTCTATGCTGGAGGCAGATGCCATGCTCTGATATGAAGTAGATTAAGTTCATCGTCTAATAGCCAATTTTACTGTTGTCTTCCACTGACTGCCAACTCCCCCTTCTGCCCCTGACCGCTGCATCCGCCTTTCCTTCCCCTCGCCTAATTGAAGCTTTCAAGTGAACAATTTTGCCCTCACAAATAGTCTCATCCCGCAGCGTAAGAGCGTAGTTTAGACCTTCATCAGACCAGAATCTTATAATTAGCAGTAAAACTTGAGCCAAAGCGGTGATGGAAGCAGAGGCTCTGGCGAAGAGGTAAGTGGATTTGTAGTTTTTGTGAGCATGTCGTATGAATAAGAATTTGTATCTGGCCAGACACAGTGATATTTTTAGGAACAGACTGATGTCATCCTGTGTCTGGCTGGTCCTTAGAGAACAGTAGCGTCTGTAATGGAGTGAGGTTGGTTTTCGTAGGCTCGAGAAAGCGAGTGAGAAGGCAAGAGTGAGGCGTTCACTTTTATTCTCTTTCCATTATTCCATCACTCTCCTGCCTGCTGACACTCTTTAACATAAATGTTCTTTATTGGCAACCATGGTTCCATGAAAAACCTTTGAAATCCATGGAATCTTTCAAATTGATTTGAAAAACGGTTCTTTAGATTTATAAAAAAAAGTTATTCACACTAGAAAAAATGGTTAGTTTAAGACATGTTCACTGAAAGGTATCAGCCAATATGATATTTATGTCATAACTTGCTCACTCTTATGCCTTTCTGACATCAGTATGGCTTTTTTCCCACTTTTTTTCTGTAAACCATGGGAAGGAATATTTGTGCAATGTTCTGTAATTTTTTTTTATGCAATTACAATGAATGGTAACTAGACCTGACTGAAATATACCATATAATGTAACTGTAAAAATAATATATATATATAATAATATATATTATTATAATAAATATATATATATTTTTTTTGTCAAAATATTTTACAGTATGACTTAAAATTCCATTGAATTTTACAGTACTTTGCAGGAGTTTTGAAATGAAATGAGACACTGTGAGATCTGTGTTGTTCTCCTACTTTTGGGAAAATTGTCAGACACCCTGGGGTTTGCAAACGTTTTCATTCGTCTTGAGCGCTGATTACATCTCTAGTAATACGAGTAAGCAGCTGAGCGTCCTCTGGTTCTCTAAACATAGTGTCATCTTCCATCGAGAGATGCAGGTGCATTGCACTGGGATGAGCGGGTGATTTGTTGTCATTTCTGTGAAGTGCTCGATATTTTCATATCCATGCACATAAACAGAAATATGTGCTTGCTTCTTCAGTCTCTCCATAATCATTATGTCTTTTTATTTCCAAGCCATCAGGAGGTGGCATTCGGTGGCCCATCATAAGATGCACACGATGCATATGTCGACAACCATATGCCATTACTCTGATATTCTAAATGGAAAGTGGTTGGCGTTTGTAAGAAGAACGGAAAGGAGACAGAGACAGGTAGGCAAGGGAGTAAAGAGAGTGTTGAAGAAATACAATGATGGGGCTGCAGTGCCACAACACTGTAATGGATTGACATGAGGAAGATTCTACCGTTTAAAAAGATGCTTTGTGCTCTGTATAAGCAGCAAGCATTCACAACATTCTCCTGTTGTGCATGGAATTCGCTTTCTTCAGGGTGTCGGAAAGTGTCACTCCTTTGTTAGCCAGCATTCTGATGTTTTACTGCAGTGCTTCCCATAATCATACAGATTTATTCAGTGTGACATGGGGGGATTGTAAGTTATGAAACATGTTTGTGTGGACCTCTGGATGGTGCTATAAGGAACCGTGTTATCCTCTTTCCTGGGGGAGTAGACAACAGCTGCTACTTTGCCCAGTGTTTGTAATTACTGTGCTTTAACTGCATAATCTAAAGTGGACTTGGACTGAAACTGTGCCTATGTTCATTCCTATTAGCTCACAATTGTATTGCTATTGCATTTTTTTCCCTCCTCTGTGTAACATGCCTCATAGTGCCAAACATATTGCCATGGCTGGCAAAATGAGGCAGACTCGCTTTGACAAATTCAGTCCTGTTAACAGCACATTGAGTAGATGTTCCTAAGCAAAACTGTGAACTACTTTCATTAGTGTGAGATGTGCTGTGTGAACTTTGAGTGTGAAATATTACATAGATTTTGAGACCTTAAAGTAATCAGTTTAGGATGATGTTCCTTTTCGAGAGGAAATGTAGAAAAATGTATTCGGCAGGATATCTGGACAGTCTTCCTCTGCAGTCAGTGACCCTTAAGAAAATAATGGCATTATTTGTGAAAATGTATTGCACTTTCACTTGTTCCTATTAGTGCTATGCCCTTTATACATACCTGCAAATTAGTCGCTTTTTTTATTCAAGCACAATAAACCTCACAAAAATCAGAAATGGGCTAATTTCCCATGGACTGTAGTAGGGCCATAGACGTCTCTCGAGCTGTTGCAATCTTTTTTGGTGATCTTTAATGCGATGACATCTTTTTAGCGCCTTAGATAAAAAAAAGTGGCAGATGAACCAATCATCTCTTCCGCTTTACTACTTACAGCACAAAATAAACATGAATGAACATCAGTAGGTATGTTGAAAGATATACAACTTATCAAAATCTGTATCATGTCACATATAATCATTAAATCAGTATTTCAACTGTGGAAAGATGGCAATATAACAGCTTGTAAATGTCACATAATGTTACATTTACCTCATAAAAGCCTTTCAATGTCCAAAAACTTGTTAGTCAGCTAAATAAATTGGCTTGGAGAGGAGCATTTTGCTAAATATACGCACTATTTTGCATATTCATTGTATTTTTACTTAACCTGTTCTTCAATATTAATGTATGTTTGAATAAATCAGTTTTATGACAGTCAGCATTAAATGTTTATATAAACAAACAAGTAGAAACATAATTGTCATTAAGATTTAAAAAAAACTTCCTTATTTGTAATTTAAATATAAATACAAGTAGCCTACAAATCAGTTTTTGCCCTGTACTTTACCTGCTAGACCCCAAATAATTGATATCAAATCAAAATGAATCAAATCAAATTGCTAGCTTATGAACCGTAATTGAATCAAATTGTGATTTTGTTTATCCTTTTTTTTAAGCAAATGTATTTCCCCTTTATTTTCTTGTCAGAGTGCACCAAAATACTTTGTGTTAAAATCACAACAACATTATTCAAGTGGAGAATGGCCCCAAACCCCCCTACATCTATTTAATTCAGAAACACGTGACCTCTTTCAACTCTTTGCAGGTCTGTTTATAAGTTTGCATGCAATACCAAAGGGACACTTTCATAATGGACGCACAATTTGATGCCACTGCTGATCAGATTATCAGTGCGTATAGGAAAGAGAATTAGCTTCGGGAACACAAGCCTAACGAAACCCTTCTCTTCTCATGCAATTCAGCTCAGACTAAATCCTTCACTGATCATGGCATGGTGCATTATCATAATCTCATCAATTCTAGAGCACTTGAAATGTGCCATATAAATAAGTAATTATTCCATAGTACAGTATCATAGACAGTCAGCCGTTGTCGCTTCATCTTGACACCTAATTTAGTCTTGCTGTATATAGTTTGTATGACTAGATTTAGTTATTAATGTGCAATGAAATGCCTGCGGACATTTTATGGCATCTCGTAGTTTGTCCTTGACTGTAATGAGGAGAAAGCAAGGTGTCTGTTTTTTTCCCTTCCTTTTGTTTCTTTTAAGTTTACTGGGAAACAAATTAAATGAGAGCCCCAAGTCACACTAACCCTGATATTGGTAACAATTGAGTCTCCATAGGAAGGTTACAGCCTGGAACCTTGAATGCACAGGGGAAAAAAGACAAAGGAGAAACGCATAGCACAATTGGCAGTTCAGGTATTGAATTAGCTCTATAACACAGAGGCTAAACATAAATCATATGACTCGAGCACAGTCTAGAAGGGTCACATGGCTAATTTGGGTTGAGATTTGGAAATGAACAGGGAACATTCAGAAATGACATCTGCTTAAACTCCTCTCGCCGTGATGTAGACCTCAGCCTGAAGCGTTAGGGAAAGGTCAACTGATGCTCGTCCCTCCTGTCATATGGAAATTGACAGTCAGGAAAAGAGTTCTGTCTTATACTGATGGCCTACTTTGAAAGTGTAATACTTAAGCTTTGGAAAATGGAAAGCCAGTACAGTACTTAATATGTGTGAATATCTGCAAAATGCAATATGGCAAGTTGGCACATTGGCGTATTGAGTGGAATGCTAACAGTTTGCCCTGGTCCCTGAATTTTTTAAAAGATCAGGGAGGGGGCATAGAGAGTGTTTGAAGTTCCAGTAGGAGCGCATGATTGTGGGCAAGAGGGAAGGCAAGAGTCCTTCACAGACACCTAACCTGGATGAATCTCAATAAATACTGTGTGAAATTACTTACCTTGTGAAAATGAAGACTAGCTGATCTCTCAGGTTTGAAGCTGGCTGCTATTTGAGCTTCTGTAAAAAAAAAAATTATCACTTTATTTTATTTATATATAAGCAGTTAAGATTTCCACAATTTTCTCTCTTCGTCTCTTTAAACTTCACACACTCTGTTACTTTTTTCAAGAATTAACAGTGGGAGTGGAGTAAAGTAGAATTTGCACTGTATTCCATTACCGATTCCGTTTCAACATAAGCTGCCTTTCAAGCCCCATGAGGTGCTCATGTGAGCTAGTGCAAGGAATTTGCCAGAACTGGGTGATGGAGATTAAAGACTCCTTCTGTTTTGGCTCTGTTTGATGTTGCCATGGTGGTTTTGTTCGTTTAGGCCTTTTCTGACAAATATCATTACCACTTTGCTTCTATAGTTCTGCACACAGCATCTTCAGGGTGAGTCGCCCACACACCCAGAGCTGCAGGTCCAGATAAGACCCAGGAGGGCGGAAAGGCTGGTACGAAACTTTACTTCCAGACAGCTGGACTAGAGCTGAACTGCTCTGCACTGACTGTCATTAATAATGGAATGGAACAGTATTGGTAGTCCATTTTTTAACATCATCTACACCTGAAAAATGTCAGCCCCCCTGCTGCTGTCTGAGGTGAACTGTAACATTACTCTTGAGACAGTGGATTTAAAACAAGTTTTCTAAATTTCAAAGCATCATGATACCTCGTTTTATCACTGGTCGTTCACACCTCAGATTTGAAAAAGGCTAAAAAATAAACGGGCGTGCAAAGCTGTAGAAAAGTGGGAGTGTATAGGGTGGGAAGAGTGGATACAACAACCAATATAAGGCAGACCTACAACACACTCATTATACAGACGCATGAATATTAAAATATGGGTGAGAAAAAACAAACAGCAGAGTTGGGGGAATCTTGTATTTTAAAATACAACGCTATTACAACAAACCCATATAAACCTTTACAGACTACTAACAACTACCATGAACAAATCAAATACGTTTTGATAATGTATATTTTAGAAATATCAACAAATCACTACATCATTGTTACATGAAGCATACACTGTGCTGTTTTATGTTTGGAGCAGTAGAGTATGTTAAATATGTTTCTAAAAACGTAAAACATGCTTGCTCTGGTCCGGATATGAACTGTTATCTGTGAGGCGAGTGTTTTTAAACTCATCGCGGCATTCCACACAGAAACCTCTCTCATGCGCGCTCTGTGTGTTGTTGTTAGACTACATGTTAAAATATTGTTACAGTCATATTTTCCATGCATTGGTAGTCAAACTCCAGCCCTGACCACATCACGGGGAAAATGCAAACGAAAGCAGAAAACATGGAGGGAAGCGCTTTTGAGTATCAACAATTTTGGCAATTTGGGGGACTGGGACACGTTTACTGGAGTAGGATTTTTCACTATCTCTGCTATAGCAATCTCTGCTATCGGCACGCATGTGATTCTCTGATTAACTGCTAAATTTAACCATCAAGAGTGAAAGTTTATCAATTGGATATGTTTTGTCTTTCCAATTTACACATTCAAACGATTTTAAACGTGGCAGATGAGGTGAAAATCAGGACTCGCACAACCCCACACACTGAAGTAGAGAGAGAGAGAGAGAAGAGGAGAGAGAGAGAGAGAGAGAGAGAGAGAGAGAGAGAGAGAGAGAGAGAGAGAGAGAGAGAGAGAGAGAGAGAGAGAGAGAGACGTGTTTCAGACACTGATCAAACACCGAATTGATTCCTCTTCCATGTTTGCTTACGGGTTGAAGGTCCAAATTACAGTTTCAATGCAGCTTCAAAGGGCTCCACACGATCCCAGCCGAGGAATAAGGGTCTTATCTAGCGAAACGAACGGTCATTTTCAAAAAAACAAAAAAAAAACAAAAAACATTTATATACTTTTAACCACAAATATATAGGTTTGAGGATTTGGTCATTCATGGTTCATTCAAGTGTGTGGGGCCGGACACAAATTCTTGTAATTGGAAAGAGTCTATAGTGTATTTGTGTTTATTCAAAGTTGGATCAGCTACAATCAGCGCCTGTGTATTAGTGTGCAGTTTAAGAGGCTTCACAGTGAGCAGTTAACACAAGTTGAAACAAAAAGGAGATCAAAGCTGCGAGCAGCCTTTAAAGAGATGGCAGCTGTAAGCATTTAAGTGGTAAAGTGCTGGAAAATGTTGTACTTACATGTTGGAGCTATGGTGTGGGATTGCATTTCTTCAGCTCTTTATGGCTCGTAATGGCCATATTCTGGCCACAGTGTTTTAACACAATTGCATGGTGAAAGCATATCATCATCATCATCATCATCATCTCTCGCCTGTCTTTTTATATGGAATGATTCGTTTGCTACCACGCTGCATTAAGCTACATTAAGTAGTCTGTTTTCAAACCTCACTTTCAAATGAGACTTTGCACTTTCTTTTGAATGATGTCTCTTTCAATTTCTCTCTTTTTTACTTCTCTAGTTTTCTGGTTTTCCTTCTCTCTTTCTCTCTCTCCCTGCTTTAGTGTTCCTCTGTTTATTGCTGTATAAGTGAACCAAGACGGCCATCTACTTGCATATCACACTGGAAGAAAATGATGGTTATTTTCCTAGATTCTCTGTTTTTTTTTCTATTATTTTCTTTTTCCTCAAATGCAGCACACCTTGCTGAGATCCACAAAGTGCATGTCAGTCAAGGGCACATTACCTATTTTTCAAGTGGACGTATGTTGAATTCTCTCCCATTTTACCCTGAAAGCTCAGCGTATGAATGAAATGAGTTGTGCGTGCTGAGAGAGAATGTGTTGATCTCTATGTTAAAGACAGATCCAGGCTAGACTCTATTGAATAGATCAAGAATCAGCCAAGACCCAGAGAGGATCATGAACCTGCTGTAGAGCTTGACAGGCTTAGTAAATAAAGCAAAGATAGTTTGTGTGTCTTGTTTGTGTGTGGATACAAATAGTCTAACTCACTGCCAGCCTTACTTTAGCCCTGTGAAGCTGATGAAAACGCTAAAGGAAAAGTTACAAACAGCACATTGAGCTTGAGTCTTGGGTCAGACTTGGACCATAAAATAGAATGATTTGTCCTTCCTCATCATCTGTACTGTTGAGAGAAGTTTCTCTAATACATTTGGCAGGTGTGAGCCATGGTCTAAGTAAACATGCCGCGACGCTTTAATGCCGCGACGCTTTAAGCTTGACGTCGACTAGTCGCGTTGATCATGTGACACTATGATTGCGCTAATTTTGATACTAACATGTTGCAGACGACAACAGATGAAGAGCCCAGAGGGTTATTGCAGCAAGAAAGCAGCATTGGTACATTAAGTGTGTGTAAATACTTTACTAACCCATATTGTTGAAAACGAAAGTAAAAGCATGACGCACGCCCACTGTTTTACCAGGAAATTAGAGTTCAGTCTCTTTATTAAAATCATTAAAACATTATGTTTTTCAGTTATTTATAACATATTGATGTAGCCATTTACCCGCAATTAATTGGAATATTATTACTTGGATGGATCTGCGCATAATGCGATCATAATCATGATGATGATGATGTAAACAGCGGGCTGTAAATGCCATCCATAACGCATTCGAGACGGATTTAAATCCGATCGCTCAAACCACTTCAGGTGGAGGTCTGGGCCGCTTAACAGACGAAACTGGACAAGTGTAAATGCATCTGGTTGTTGAAACCACATATGTAAATTGGACTTCTCCAAAAAATGCTAAAAATAAACGTGTGAGAGCATGTGAGAGCGTATTATAGCGATGAAGCTGCAACACGCATCACCGCAGATGAGCAGCTGATCGTCTATTCATCAAGCCAACGTGCAAACTATCGCAAATCAAAGTGAAAGTAAGTCGCAGACGCTTAACACACAATCATCTTCGTTAAAAGTAAAGAAACAAAATAATCTTACCAGTGCTGTTTCTCTTATTGCGTCTTTGATTTTGAAATTAGCTGATGATCAATAAAATGCAGCACATTACTGTTGGTGACGTGAAATCCGTTAAATCTGCATATATAGCGCGTTGTTTGAAGATCGGATTTATATCCGTTTTGCGAAAACATATTTATGTGTAAGTTGAATCGTTTTGATAAATCAGATCAGTAAAAACGCATGAAGTGTCCAGGTGTAAACGGCCCCATTATGAGCTGTCAGCATCTGTATAATTTTCTGTTAATTAATTGCAAATTGTGACATGTTGCAAAGCAGTCCTATCTTTTGTTTTTATGAATGACGTCATCGACTAGTCGACGTCGACTCGACTTTGATGTCATAACAGTCGACTTCAAAAAATCTGAAGTCGTTCAACCCCTAATATATATATATATATATATATATATATATATATATATATATATATATATATATATATATATATATATATATATATATATATATATATATATATTACATATATTGTTTTCGAAGTTGCATTCAAAATCATCTTGACCCAATAATATGAATAACCACTTCCCATCTCAGTTTGAATAGGCATGGCTATTCTGATATCACAAATGGAGTTAACGGGCTAGTTCATATATATATATATATATATATATATATATATATATATATATATATATATATATATATATATATATATATATATAGTTTTTTTGTTTTGTCTTCAGCAGAAGGGTGAATAAATGATGACAGAATTTTCATTTTTGGGTGAACTACCCTTTTAAGAACCATTTGATGTGAACCTTAGAAGGAAGTGTCGTTGTGTGGGGCCAAAGGAAAAGAGTCTGAATAAGAGATAACCACACATCTGATGATAAATGGTGTCTTTTCATTCCTGGGCTTTCACCTCTGTAATTCACGTTTAATTTAGTCTGGCTTTGATGGAGAGCAGAGATTCGGTTAGATCACAGAGCGGCGACTTACAGCGTCGCTTCTTAACCATGGCCACTCTTATCCTCTATTGATCCTGACTGCCTTCAAAGAATTCATTTCTGTGTGATTCCATGATCGTATTACATGGGCCTTCAAAGTGCACTTCTTCTCCTTTTCTCTACCGGAATGCTGGGGAGATCTCGAATATATAAATCTGTTTGGGTTGAATTGTTTCCTGAGCGGAGTCAATAGCTACATTTCCTCTCCTGGAACCAAGTGACCCTAAGGCTTGCTCGTAAAGGTCCGGCTGTAATTTGATGATGTTTATAGATTTGTTTACCTCAGTATATGCTCTTCTCTTGGATCTACAAAGCCACCATCACCAGGCACTACAAAAACATTTTTTGTGCTTTTATGCAATATGATTTCTTAACGTTAGATTGGTGAAAAAGGATGACAAGAAAATAGCGAGAGAGAGAGAGAAAAAAAAACTCTATGAACTATACTTTTGGGAATAACGTGTCCCACACTGTTTACATGACAATGATGACATGAATACTTCAAATCGTTAAGTATAATGACACTCTTCTAAGTGATCAGATGTTTTGTGGTGGACTATAAAACAAGTAAAACAAGTTTATTTTGTCAAGGCTACTAAGAAACAATTCTAGCATCTACCCAAAGCATGCTAGCAGCCAATTGGAAATGGCAACACCATAGCATAATGAAAAATGCTGTGGACATTAGTGTTTTTTATTTATTTATTATTTATATAATATAATAGTATTACTATTTTGAATTACTGTTAATTTATTTTTAATAGTTTAATAAGTTTTAGTTTACTATAACAACACTGGTGAACATAAAATAAACCTCAGGTTCCTAATGAGTTTTTCACAGGAAAGCACTACTCATATATTCTTCAAATGCCAAAATCTCTCTCTCTCTCTCTCTCTCTCTCTCTCTCTCTCTCTCTCTCTCTCTCTCTCTCTCTCTCTCTCTCTCTCTCTCTCTCTCTCTCTCTCTCTCTCTCTCTCTCTCTCTCTCTCTCTCTCTCTCTCTCTCTCTCTCTCTCTCTCTCTCTCTCTCTCTCTTATATATATATATATATATATATATATATATATATATATATATATATAGCTATTAAACCCAGAAGTATGAGTTTGATTAAAATATAAAACTGTATTATTTTATTACTGTATAACATACAGTATTATATTAACTTATATTAAAATTGCCATTGTCCTCTGAAGGGCTTATCTTTCACGAATACTGTAATAGTACCCGTCTATCTCTCTTTGCTCTCAAGCTACTCTTTTATAAAACAAACAAGCGCAGGAAGTTATGAGCGTAAAGCCTCATAACTACATTTACTGGCATAGTTTATACTAGGGGTGTAACGGTACACAAAAATCACGGTTCGGTACGTACCTCGGTTTTAAAGTCACGGTTCGGTACGTTTTCGGTACAGCAAAAAGAAAGAAATGCCAGAGAAATTTCCTATTTATTAAAAGAAAAAATATTTTTTTATACAAGAGTTTTTCTACATCTTGAAACTCAGGTTTAAATGGGGGTAATTTTTGAAGGATGAATAAATAATGCTTTGGTCATCACATTAAAAATGACATTTAAATATTTTTAAATATTTATTTAAAATATTTATTTATTTTAAATATTTATTTATATAATATTTATATAATATTTGAGTTTTGAAGTGCTGGAAAAAGATGTGTGAAGTACTTGAAAGCATTTCACTATTCCAGTCAAACTGGTTACAATTAGTGTTACTATGGTGAATGTTGCTGATCTGTGGACTTAAAGCCTAACGTTATTACTAGTTCATTCACGGCACAATGTTTCTCCCCTGGTTTTCACGTCAGCGCTGAGATCTACGGTTAATAACAGAGACATGTGAACGCTTCTCACTAGATCTCGCAGCGATGTTATTACTTCAGTGGCGAATTCAAATGCTTTCTTTACTGGATCTCTTAGAGCACATAGAGCTCGCGCTGCACAGATCTATGTTGCTGGCCCGAACTGATCCGAACGGTCCGTGAACCGTGATGCACAATATAATGAGTAGCGCAGTTTCGTTCCGCTTTCATTACGTTTGCCATGTGATGTTGCGCAACATTGTGGAGGTCGCGCTCGAGCCAACGCGGATTTTGTCGGCAGGAAAAAAGGACCAAGGAAACGTTCGGTTTGTATGCGTACCGAACCGGAAGCCTCGAACCGAAACGGTTCAATACGAATACACGTACCGTTACACCCCTAGTTTATACACAATCCAATCCCTGAGTAATCCAGACAGCGGGTAACAGCAGGTCCCATAAACATCTCATAATCCAGCCTGCCGGGGAAGCATTTGAGCGCACGGTTTGGACGCTGTATGCGTGGACACACTAATTCAAAAGTGAAGCAGGTCACAGCTTACACTTTTAAGTCCTGTCAGCCCAGTAATCACTATCTGAGTCAAACCTGAGATGGCACACAAAGCCGCTACCAGAATGTATGCTCACCCCATGCTCTATCATTATAACTCATTATGCTTGACTAGCTTTTGTCATTAAAGCAAACATTGAGGGCTGTAATCAAAGATGGAGTCTAAAGGATGTAACAGAGGGGTCCGGCTTTTTTGGAAGGCTGATCAGAAATAATTGGCTGTTAGGGAAAGAGCGCTGTCTCAAAAGCTGTGCTTATAGACACTTTATCTGTATAGGGACTTCCTGTTTACCATAATTTCTTCTGTATCCACACAAAAATGTTCTTCTCTAGAATTCTCCATCGCAGGGAAGGGTTATCGTGCAACCAGAAGTAGTTTTGTGATGAAAGGACTCAGGGTTTGGCTCAAGCCTGCTGCACCTCTGACCACCCTGAGCATCTGGACCGGGGTCATCTCATGCAGCGTGAGCCCGAACCATTGGAGGGCTTTCAAAAACAACAAGCTGCTCTCCTGAATTCTTAGGGCTGCGATCCCTGGCTCTTCCTCACATGAAAATGTTTTTATAGTGGGTTCTGTTCCTCCTGCCCTCATCCTCCACTTCCCCTCCCCTGATCACAGTGCAACTGTCCCGGCTCTTTGATCAACTGCGTATAATGAAACAGATGAGCACAGGCACTCATAATCAACCTGGTTTCTTTCAATGAGGTGAAATGAGTACAGAGGGTGTATTTGGATGCAATTTATGACTAGGGACTTGTCTTTCTGTGGTGTAGTTTTTTTAATCAGTCTGCGTCTGCTTGTGTCACCTGTTCATGTTGGACGTGAGCTGACTGAGGAATAGTGGCATGGATGAAACTATGAAAAACTTTATGAAACCACACACAAGCATTCAATGCCTGTTTACTCTTGACAAGTGAATCTGTATGTCTGTGAAGAGCGGCAATGCATGAATTTCTACTGCAACTGCTTTTGGTGGGATTGTGAAGACTTACAATTACACTGTTCATACCTGCTGTGGATTTGATTCCGACAGATAGCACTGTCTCACACTAACAAGCATAATTCCAGGCTGCCTTGATAAAAAAATCATTTTATTTAACTTATTTTTTATTGTTATCCCACAGCCAAATTTTGACATTTGCATGCACAACACTTGAAGTATTTCCAAACTCCTCTTCACACCATGGCAGACAAATTGTATAAAATCGGTTAACCTTCAAGATAGAAAGAAAAATTCCCAGCCACATGTTGAATAAAAAAAGTTAAAGTAAAATAAAACCAAGAAAAAAAAAAAACTCTTCTCAACAGGTTATTTAATTCAATGACTCTTCACCCCCCTCACGCCCTTCAAATGATCAAACTATTCTTTGAAAGCCTTACCAGCTAGACTTCCAACTTCCAACACAGCATAGTGGTTGATCTCAAGGCCACAGATCTCCTTCAGAGAAGACAAACACAACCACACAACCTCAACACCCAGTCCCTGACCACAGGGAGTCATCAGAGACCATGTGTCCAGCAGTGGTCCTGTTCATGAGGTTCTGCATTACTAACTATAGCTCAGCTTGACACAGAGGGGGCCAGGCACAGTAAACATGTTATTTAATGTTACACTTTATGTAATATCTCACTGTTCAAATTACAATTAAAAAGTTTGGGGTCCATAATAATTGCTTTTTTACAGAAATTAAAATGAATCATCAAAAATGCATTATAATGTTACAAAGGATTTCTATTTCAAATGTTATTTTGAACTTTCTATTAATCAAAGAAAACACAAACAATGTATCTCTGTTTTCACAATACTTAGCAATACAACTGTTTTCAACATTGACAATTATAAGAAATATTTCCTGAGCACCAAATCAGCTTATTATAATCATTTCTGATGGAGCATGTGACACTGAAGACTGGAGTGACTGCGGAAAATTCTGATTTACCATCACAGGAATAAATAACTTTTATATAAATTATATTAAGATATAAAAGTTATTTTAAATTGCAATAATATTTCACAATGTTATGGTTTAGAATAAAATATATATAACAGACTTGTATTCTCAACCTTAATTGTGAATAACATTCAGGACATTTTAAGGCCATATGAGGAGAAGCTGATGGATTTTTCTCTGTTTACAGTGAGGTTCTATGCCATTTAATGTTGTCTGTAGATGCTGTACGAAACTTCAAAGAACAATACTTTACAGCATTTATTAATTTAGGTTGTTGTTCACTTTTGCATATTTAATTTAAAATGTAAACAATATATTAGTTTAAATTACTGTTAGTTAATGTATTATACATATACATTAATTTGCAATGAGCAATAATGTATGTATTAACATTAATCTGAATTAATAGATGCTGTAAAAATAGTTTGTTAGTTCATGATATCTGTGATATGATTATACTAATGCTAACAAACTGAGCTTCATTTTAATGTGGTACTAAATAGTTTCTTATTTTCTTTCGAGGTGCACTCTGGGAAAGGTCAGTGAGAGTTTTATGCAATAAAACGCAGTACAACAAGATGGACTGTTGTTTTGTTAGGTAATAGATTCTTTCTAGACTCTAGAAATGAACCATTTGTTGACCATATGCCTCGGGGATGTGCTTTCAATACAGAATGAAAGTCAGTTAAATGTAATTGGTCAAACTAACCCTTAAACTAACCTTTCTCTTCACGTAGCTCATTGGATGACGGCCTGAATCCAAAGGGTATGGCTGTAAAGCCCTTAGCGGCCAGTTAACAGTGACTCTTCCCACACTCTTTGCGCTTTTGAGCTGCCTAGCCAGAAATAAAAGACATTTTTGGGTCTTGGTACTAATACTGCTGCTTAGAACCACAATCCATTTATATTCACACCACCCAGATCATCTCTAAGACATGATGTATTCCCCTCACTCATTATTTCAGCACTTCCTCTTTGTTAAATCCAGGTGATATGCATTCTCACAAATGACCTTGCGATAAGGCGTAATGTCAGTACGATCCATCGTCTTTCATAGAAGCCTGTTTTCATTTCACACAAATGTGATCGTGCAAATTTAATACGAGAGATAACCTATTATCAGCTTCGCACGCTGCAGCTCCATGCTACAGGAGAGAGCTGTTAGTGCTGCTCTGCTAGATTACCGTATGAATGTGCGTGCTAAGTGAGCTTCAAAAAAAGAAGCCATGCTTGAGCAAGTCCCTCTTAGAATGCCACAAAAATCACTTGCTATAATTAAGTGGAGGTTACAGCATTGCTTTGTCATTTGGCCTAAATCCATCAGATGCTTCATGGCGGGAGTATGTTTGCTCACAGATTGCTGCACTTTGTGTTTCCCACAACCACAGAGATTACTAAACAAAAGTTTTCTGACATGAGGAGGAGGAACAGGGCTTGACTATCCTCCTGAGCTTTTATCTAAGTCCAGCTGTTAGTTTCTCAGTCTCAGTGTGTCTCTCACTCATAATGAAACCGTTAGAGAGCGAGTTGTTTTTTGGGTCAGGCTGTGACCTTTCTAGCCTCTTCTCCACTTAGTCTCCACAGGCTACTAGGAGAACCCAGGGTGAGAATCAGGAGTGTATTAACGACCCCTGCACCTGGTCATGCTTTGAAAGTCTCTCAGGCATATCACATCGCCTTCAGAGGGACTCAAGCTTTACCTGCCGCCCCATCACAATTATCATCAGCACTAACCTCACCATTTTCCCTTGTAATTGTTAAAGATGATGATAATTGCATGCATGGGAGAGCAGAGCCCTCTCCCCCAGCTGTTTTTTTTTTTGTTTTTTTAATTTTCTGTGCTATTCACCTTGAGTCGAGACAGCTTTGCCTGAGCTCCCCAGCACTGTGAAGGTCAATACTGAGGAATGGGGTAAAGATACCTCCCAAATAACCTGACATCAGAAAGCCGCCAGAGAGAGGCTGAATTATACTCATTCAGACAGATTCCTTTGTATTTAGGGCCCACAGATCTGTTTGACATCAACAATCTCACAGATACTTGAGTTAGAACAGCTCAAATCACTTCACTAATAAAAACGAATAGGTTCAGATGCTAATTTTTCAAACTGCATCATCAAAATGCACTCAGCTGTTCCGCCACAAAATCTCCACCCCTAATTTAAAGCATACGTTAAACACTTGATGCCAGAATCTTCGTTATGCTGCGCTCAAATTCAATTTGTGTGCGCTTTTTCCTTATTGATCGCCCTTATCCGATCAATGCAGGTTCACTTGGATGAAAGAAAAAGAAACCATTTCAGGTTTGTCCCTGAAGGATTTCTTTTTTTTGAGAGTGTGAGCATGCATTCAAGAAGCTAGATGGTGGGAACGGCGTGGTGGGCTTGTATCCAGGCAATAAAGTGGTTGCAGGGTTGAGAAAGAGACCTCTCTTTAGCCTTAGTCACTGGCAGAAATAGTCACAGCTGTAATTCTCCAATAAAATAGTGTTTTCAAACCTCTATTGTGTTTTGGGATGCCTTGTAGATCTGGCTGAGTATGTGAGGAAATTGCAAAATCAAAAACTTTCTTTCACACTCGAAGACTCGTATGACTGATTTTCTTATGTGAGCAATATATTAAAAAAATAAATCTGTTTTTGTCCAAACAATAAAGGTCAGTGGAGTCCAATTTTACTTTTTGACCCCAATGATGTCCAGTGCATTGGCAAAACTAGTTTAAAACATCTTAACTCCTGGTTTTAGAACAGCATGGGCATGAGACAAAATGTTAATTATTGTGTTAATTTTCCTTTTTACCATACTCTACTCTAATTGTTGAAGTACTTTTTCACTCAGGCTTGACTTAATTCCTGAAAGAAATTGTCTCCTATTGATTGGCATTGTTCAAGTTTGGACAGTCCGTTTTGCGGAGGTAGATGAGTCATATTATTCCAGTCAGATTGTGCATTCCGACAATGCACTTCCCAGCCCAGACAGTCAGACTCCACATTGTCTGCTTCATCTGATTCGTTGCAGGGACATTGAACACATTTTAAGAGGACCTGTCATCAGGGTTTTCAGTCCTCCATTCAACATCTCTAGCTTTATGTCTCCATGACTGCTCTTGTGTGAATCATTTCGGTCCGGAAGCGAACATGTGGTAGTGTTTAGCTTGCTAATGCTCAAGGCTTTGGCTGCCTGGGGGGAGATATCACATGGACGGCTCCCAGCAGAATGATTCAAGTCCAGTAAACAATCTCTACGCCCAAATGTGAAGAACTTTGGAAATGAGGAGCTCCCATGGGCTGCCCTCTGTCCAAAAATCACAGAAAGGGCTTGTGTGAACTTGAGTGTGTTTTTCTGTGGCCTTTTTTATTGCTTTTCTTATTGTAAGTTCTATTATTGCTGTTGCATTTCACCCCTTGTTGCCTCCAAGTGCTATTCTCTCATCCCTCCATATAACAATGTCTGTGGACCCAACACACATTTATGTGATTACATTGGCAGGAGTAATCATGTACTGCTAATATTTTACTAACATTTTGAAACCATCTTCCCCCTGAATACCTCTCGACTTTGTGTTTTCCTTCTAATGGATCACATTACTGAAGCATCACTGCTGTTTGTATTGCGTTGAAACACCCTGAACATAATCAGTCCTTACAGTCAGTTTATAAGAAAAAAACAAACAAACACCTGGCTTCTTCATCAATGGCTGGCCCATTATTCAATTATTTATTACATTTTCCTGTATTCATTCTTGTTATTTATGTCCTACATCTACGCAACATGTTTTGGATCATCTTTAATTTATTTTGTTTAAATGTGTTTTCATTATGCACAGTCACTGTCTGTATTTTTGTAATGCTGCAAGGCGAGCAGCATTTTTTTTTTTTTTACTGCATTTAACACAAAACTAACAAAATTTTTTTATCTCTCCACCACTTCATTATGGTGTTTAAGGGAAGCTGTTAGGATCTTTGTTTTTTGAATATGCGTCTGTGGTGGTGACTGCATTTGCACCAAAAAAAAAAGAAGAAAAATGAAGCTCAGCAAGCGAAGAAGCAGTTTAAGTCTCTTGGAGGGTTGGCAAAGTTGTGTTCCCATCATCAGTGATGGATAGAGGGTGGAACTGTTGCTCATTGTGCACTAATTATTTCTGTTAGAAACAGTGATGCATTCTGCTCTTGTCTAGTCATCCGGTTCATCAAGTTCTCACTTCCGTTAAAACTGCAGAATAGTGTAAGCCAGCACATACAAACTCTGTCAGAAATATATAGGGAGTAGTGTAATTGAATCAGTTGGCCTACTGTAGATACAAAACAAAGCCTCCCAAAACTGCCCACCTTTTCCACCTTAAGCGGAAGTAGCGTTGGGCTGAGCTGTGTCTGTTTCTCATTAATCCAGCATTGGACTGAGAAGGCGCAGGCCTGGCGGGCTTCGGATCTCTAACAGCTGAAGAGCCCGAGGATGTGTTGAGAACATCCTGCTGAGAGCGTGGGCTACCCAGGTGGAAGAGCCAGCTGGTGGAAGGGTGTGACAATGCGCCTGAGGGGGTGGTGGGGGTATCTTAAGCTCCACAATATGGCTGAAAGCTGTTCCCTCACCTGCAGCCCTTCCTCTAAAAAAATAGGATCCTTCGGGAGCCCTGTTTCCTGATATATTTTTTCAGGTTTCTTCAGATTTAAGCTGTTTTATTGAAACACACACAGAGTGCACTGCTGACTCTCTTAAGTTGAAACCTACCTGCCACTCCTTGAAGCCTTCAGATCGTTTGACCCCATGATTTTATGGACCGTCAGTCCGTCCATCCATCCATACATACTAAATCCCTGTTGTGGACCCATGCTGTCATCATTGTTAGACATATTTGAGACACCCTATCAGCAAGACAGCAGAGAAAGATTGTATTAAAAGTCATGTTAAAACTTCCTTCTTCTCAAGTAGACCAATAATCCATAGTGCTGTGATCAGCTTGTGAAATTTATTTAATTAAATATACAATTGATAACTTAAAAGTCCTGTCACCTGTTAAGGCGATACAATTCTCATACAAATTAATTGCTATCCAATCCGTCTGAGCACACCTGAGCTTTTAGCACCAAAAATGAACAAATAAAGAAATAAGTTAAACTTTCAGAAGATCAAACTCTGTTAACATGTTTTGTAGAGTCACCATCACTTTCAATCCAAAATGGACATGCATCAGTACCACAGTGCTATTGACACAGCAGAGGGCCTGTAGCCAGCAGGAAATCCACCTGCTTAGGAGATGCTCTTGCTTTGATAGCTCCTTCACATATGCAGATTTCTTGGGAGAGGCTTGTTTGTATGCGATTTCCTGGGAGACTTCCATCTTGGGCTTAAATAAATAGTGGAGTTGTGATGATTAGCGCTGAGGTGCGCTCCTACTCCCACAAGCAATCTGCCAAACCTAGACTTCTTCTGTCTTTGTTTTCACCTGAGTTTTTCCCAGAATCTGTCTCTCTCTCTTTCTCTCTCCCATGGGTGAGTCCCAGAGCTACGGCCTTGATTGCTCTCTAATTTAGTTATTTGGTAGTTGACTGTGACAATGGTTTGGCCGAGGAACTTGCTGACATGTTATGTCACTCAGGGAGAGGATCAAAGCAGAGCTCTAAGGAATCCAGTGCCTGGAATACCAGACACACACATAAAGAATCAACGTTAGTTTGGGGCTGTTCAAAGCTGCCGTTCCTGCTGCTCTTTAGGATTTCAGATATTACACAATTATCTCCATGGCTCTGAGCCGTTGACAGAGCAGGTCCTATGTTTGTCAATAGCAGGCCCGCGAAATCTCCCTTCAATATGCCGAGTGGTGCCGCAGTCACACGCTGATGGTGTCTTTAAGCACATAGACTCTAGACGTCTGTCTCTCTGTCTGTTTTTCTATCTCACCTGTCTCTCTCTATTCCTGTCCATTTTCTGCTACCTCCTTTTTTCTCTTCTCATTCCTCCCTTCCTCAGTTTTTTATGTCATGCTATAAAAGGGAAGTCTGGCATGCATCAGTATCTCAGTTTAACTGTGACACATCTGCCATGATCTAGAGTTTCTGTGTCCTTATGCTTTCCATCCAGGATCTGTTATCGGGGTGCCATATGTATAATTACCCTATAGAGAGGAGCATATGTAATTTTTATTGCTATAACAGGAGCTCATATAAAGTGTGGTCCAAAGCACAGGAGTCATGCTTTTCATGTTGGTAATCCGTATATAATATAAAATAATAAATTTTTATCGGAAACAATGTTTGTTTAGGTCTTGTTACTTTTTTTAGTGGTGCTTGCTAAGGCGGTCACTACTACCACTTTTCCTCTTACTTAAGGCTTAGAAGTATTTCATCTGTGAATATCCACATGTCATTCCAAACTTCTGAAGAATGTTTCAGCTGTTTTGTCCATACAACAGTCAACAGGGGTCCAAAACATAAAATTAGCGTGATGGCTTGAATATCCAACTCTAATCACATATATTGTTTTTTTATTTATTTTATTTATCTTGGACCTTTAAGCAAGAAAATATGAACCACCCAGGATACCTATAACAATATGCAGTCATTCTGTTCATGCGTAATGTCTGAAATTTGGTAAACTGAACTTCTGAACATCTACTCATTTTCTATTTTTCCTGAAAAATTGAGCAGATGTATTTACTGGTTTTGATAATTAATAGTTCCCTCTGGTTGTGTCTCTTTGCTTTCAGTGAAAAAGGATGTGGAAGAAACAGATGACAGGATGACACAGTTCAAGAAAAAAGCAAAAGAGCTGCGAATTCTGGATGCCAAGACAGCTCAGAATCTGTGTAAGTTATCAGCATTCCATATCATCTGTGTCCCCTAACACCCACCCAAGAGCCTCCAGATCTGTTTTTTGTTCTTCCTTCCAAAAACTTTACATTTGTCTCTAAATAATTGTCTTTTTTTATTATTCATTATTATTATTATTATCATCATCCTAGGTATTTTTGCTCCATACTAGCCTTACTTTCTATTAAAAGCAGTTAAGCCTGCTGAATCTATAGCCACAATGTTTTCAGACTTTGACTGACACTTTTCTTCTGTTCTTTTCTGTTTGTTTGTTTTCTTGCTCCTACATATCATGTCAACTTTAAAATTCCTCTTATCCTCTTGTATTGTCAAGCAGCATTCGGCAGTATTTGCTCTTCCTGCAACAGGTTTTTGAGGATGCTGTTTTTTGATAATGGATTCAACCCGATTCCTCTGATATCAGTTGTACCGTAAACACATAGGAGGATAACAGAAATAAAAAGGACAAAGCATTTTGTTTGTCTGCCTCATCCTATCCACACGCAAAGCCAAATAGTCCCCTAAAACCTTTATGCGATTAAGGGACCAAAGTCAGATTAATTTATTTTTTTATTCCCCACAAGCAAACAAAACCAGTTATCAGTAAATTAATTAATTAGTTAATTTATTTATCCCAAATAAAATAAAATCATACATTAGGCCATGTTTACTGTCATATTTGTTTGTCTATACCCCACTGTCTTCTTTGTCTATACCCCATAGCACTGAAACTAGTTTGACCCTACACTCGACAACAGGAACCTCCTGTTTATGTCACAGGTTGCTTTGTGGCCCATATTGATCAGACTACCATTTAGCAACTCTCTTTCTCTCTTAAACTGCCACCCTCTTTCCCCCCTCTTGAATCTTCAAGTGTTGTGTGGTTGTGTGTGTGTGTGTGGTGTGTGTGTGTGTGTGTGGTGTGTGTGTGTGTGTGTGTGTGTGTGTGTGTGTGTGTGTGTGTGTGGTGTGTGTGTGTGTGTGTGTGTGTGTGTGTGTGTGTGTGTGTGTGTGTGTGTGTGTGTTGTGTGTTGTGTGTGTGGTGTGAATTCAGTGTGTTCTCAGGAGTGCCTGCGACTCTTTGATTGATGAAAGCAGTATGAGAATGCAATTTTATTCTTCTTTGGAAATGTTGGCTGCTTTGTCTGGGAGAGGAGAACACCTTAGATATACAATATCACACTTAATGAAATATTCATAGCAAATGCTAAAATAACCAGCCACCTGAGTATATGTCCTACCCATGCTTGTTTTCATCCTACCCGGAAGAGTACTTGGATTCCAATTGAATACATCAATGCAATTTGAATGTGTGAATAGAACAAAATGTAGCTCTGAGTCTGGCTACAGTGCTGCTGTTGAAGAATATATATTAAGCCACATTATCCGAATGTTGGTTTAAACGGAGATAACTAGATATATAACATTTATTTACATATATTTACGTTTTAAGCGCTTACTGAAAGTGTTATGTAATGATACTAGTGTGTTATGTGTGATTGCTCATCTGTCTGTCTGTCTGTCTGACTATCTGTCTATAGTCTGGTAGGCAAAATTGTCTTATATACTCTCATTGCTTAGCTATGGGAAATAATAATAGAGATGCTTGTGTCAGTCAACACTAAAAGTACAACAAAAGACATACCATTTTCATTATTCATATAACATGCTCAGTTAGTGTGTCTGAAGGACATCAGGGTCAGGTTTTGTGTGAGCTTGTTTTTTCTTTTTCTTTTCTTTTTTCTTCTTCTATTAGAACTGGAGCAGATGAAGATAGCCCTAACAGCAAAGATTCCAGTGACATTTATCTCTTCCCCTCATTCACTCACTTTCTCTTATTTTCACATTCTCATTCTCTTGCGCTCTGTCTCATTTCCGCTAGTTCTTTACCCAGCCTTTGATGCACAACACACACTCACACACCACTTCAGGCTTTAGAGTAACTAATGCCAGCACACGAGTGGGAGTGCTGTTACACATTCACTTCAGCCACAAATCTGTCATCTTTCACAGAGAAAGGAAAAGGGAGGTGGGACAGGGAAACAGAAAGAGAGAGTGTAAAAACATCGTATAAGGCATTATTTGAAAGGCCAATGTACATTCTGTGGGGCATTAGATGTTTTGTTGTTTATATTTTTATTTTGGATAGGGGCCTCACAATCAAGACAGGGTTGTTCCAGGGTAGTGGAAATGACCCAAAGTACATGTGGGACGGGGAGAGTTACTCATACCCACAGGTATCCATTTCTGTCTCCCCCTCGTGCTGAGAGTACAGTCTGGTGGCTGACTGGACAAAACGTAACATCGGTTCCCTGAGAGTAAGGGAACGAGTATTGCATAGCTATACACTATGGGAAAACTCCTTTTCTCGAGAATATTGAAGCCTTCATTTTAAAAAGCAGTGCAGCTGCACAGCCAGCACAATGCAGAGCTGTCTAGCTCGCTGATTGGCTGGGCTGCAGGAACTGCACGAACCTATGACGAAGCAGGAAGGATGTGCAATCCTATCAGGACGCTTCCTGCCTCACGCGCCAGGATGGGCGTGGCTGCTATATAAACGGCCCATTTCACCATAGGAATCAGGTTAAATCGACTGAAGCAACATCACCCGGATGTGCAGCTTAGTAGCACGGCTGGCTATGCAATACTGGTTCCCTTACTCTCAGGGAACTGAGGAACGTTAGTAACCGAGTATGTTCCCTTTCGAGAACATTCACTTGGGAACCCATTTTGAAACGCCGTGCTATTAGCTGACGACTTCGCTCTGAGCTATCGCCTGGGGCTGTGCGGCCCAATGCTTATAGTAGAATCCAGCGTCAGAGTCCCACAGGGACCAGACAGTGTCGGATACCTAGAGGTTTGGGCCCCTCAGGGGCCAAGACCCTTTCATATAGATAGAACTCGTGCCTGCAGTGCTACACTTCCAAGTTATAAAATCTTACAAATGTGGACAGTTAAGACGAGCCGACCGCCGCACAAATGTCTTCACTTGGTACATCAATTGACCAAGCCCATGAAGATGCCATGCCCCTTGTGGAATGAACTCTGAGGCCTATGGAACATTGAAGGCCCATACAGGCGTAGCCTATCTATAGAGATAGTGTCCACTATCCGTTGTAATAATCTCTTCGACGACAGCCATATTGTGCCAGAACGCCCACAACACACCAGCTTACTGGTGGAGAGGAGACCGTGATGAAGCCAATCAGTATATGAGGATGATTAGGAGGCCATGTTGGACAGAGCCCAAGGGGCAAATTTGGGATTTTTAGCAGCTGAGCCTGGGGACCTATGAACAATCTTACACAGACACACACATGATTCCACACATCATTGTGAGTGTAAAGAGAAGCTGGATATTATATGCTACTTTGGACCCGGGGGCCGGGTGGGGCTCCGTGCACAGCTGAAATAATATTCCAAATGAGATGAAGAAGTTGTGAATCTCATGAGTGCAGGAACCGAGCAAAGCAGGCAACCACTACATGAAGTCATGCTCCTCTATTAACACAGAGATACCCTGCAGAGCTCTGTGGTCCATAAGCATGTTTAACAATCCCAGCATTCCTATCCCTGGTCTAGCTCCAAAGGAGTCACATAGGCCCTCCGTCAGCATTCCTTTTTACAAATATAGCGGGCTTCATTTAAAACAAAGTGTGAGTTGCTATAAATTATGCCAGTGTGTGGAGGCGGTTTAGTATAGAAAGCGTTTTATATGGGGTGGAAGTGCTCTTTTTTTTGCTTTAATGCTTGCAATATGGTGGACTTGCAGTGTTTTCTTTGTTGAAAAATGTGACTAAATCCCCAGGCTGATGAGTAGTGGATATGAACGGAAATGAATTATGGGATGCATCTGTCATGGACAAACTTGTTAGAGGAAAAAGTCAGGATAATGTGAATATGTAAATTATGCTAATGAATCAACAGATGAAGCGAAAGCATTTGTCATCCAATTACATTTTTTTGCAGAAATGTGATAAGTTCTGACTGGAGGTTGTTAAACTCACCACATTCAGTGACTATCCATGTGTTTGTTTATTGGCATGTGGTACTCTTGTTGATTGGCTCATCATGCTACTGATGGTTTGTTCATTAGCATATCCCTATAGCCAGGCAGTATTGTATTGTAAGGCTGGTTTTAAAACCTTGTTGGCATGTCAGACATACAATAACAATTTCTTCCTAAGCCATTGTATCCAGATGAGCCCCCTGCTTTGAAATGCCACTGTGTTTGCTCTACCTTGATCTCCCAAATAATGTTTTTTTTTTTTATATAAAATAAGATTTGAAAAAATAGAAATCTCTTTTTCTGAAGAAACCGGCACATTGTCACACGCAGATGGCCGACTAATGAATTGCAGAAAATAGAGCATAGTTTCACAAGGACCCAGTCAATCAGCTGGTGGGAATGGTAGTTTATTAAATCACTGTTCATCAGAAGTTGGACCTGTTTCACCTGCACACCAGAGAGCTGGATGAGGCAGAAGGGCCTTTGTAGGGGTCGACCGATTATCGGCCTGGCCGATTATCGGCGCCGATATTCTGCATTTTTATGGTTATCGGTATCGGCCATTTTCAAAACCGATTTGCCGATAAAATAATTTTATTTTGAAATGCGCTATATTTGGCTCTAACGCAACCACCTCTGTCGGAACTCACCACTCTGTAGACTAGACTTATGTTCCCGCACATCTGGTTTGTTGTGAGTCACGAGTCTGGCCAATCAGCGCGAAAGCTGAGGCACTGAAAGTGTTGCTGTCTCACATGGAGAGCAGAGAGCACTCGCACGCTGACTGGAGCTGCTTCACTGATCAGTAACACGCATCAGTCTCTCAAAGTTAACCCTCTGAGGTCTGAGCTGTTTTGGGGCTCTTTCTGTGTTTTGGTATGCCCTGACATTTGTGCTTATTTCAGCTACTTAAAACATACCATTTGCCAACATATAAATTTGCTGTATTCAGCACAAACTCTGCTACAATAATATGTGAGCAAAATTGATGTACTTGTTTGTATTTTATAGAAAAAAAATAATATGCGTGGTTAGTACGTTTTGGAAAAAAAAATGTCACTGCAATAAGGCCATTTAACACATAATGAATAGTTGAAAACAATACTGTTGAGTTACTATTCTTGTAGGCTAGAATTTTTACTTCAAAATGAAGTGAAAATCATTCTGACCACTCTTTCAGAAACATCAATATAACGATTTGAATTTCTTACATCAGTTTTTGGGTCAGCAGTGCTGTATGCGTGGGAGTGTTAATGCCCATGAATATTAATGTGATTTACACCTGGGAAGACTAAAGACACTCCCCCAATGGCTAATGGGCCATCAAGGTGCTTTGAGGCAGCCTGAACAAAGAATGATTCACTGGTGAACAAAAAGTTAAAAAGAACAGCATTTATTCAAAATAGAATTTACGTTCTTTCCTAAGAATGTAAAGACTTAAAGTCATTACTATCACTTAACACATCCTTTCAAAAAAACAAACATAAAAATACCAAACTTGTTTTTTTTATAAAAAAAATATTTTTATTCAAAGAATACTAAAAAAAAACTACCGCAGGTTTAAAAAACTGTTTGAATAGACTCATGGGCGAATGCGAGTCTACAGAGCTCAGTTGCGGTCCAGTTTCCCGTGCAGGAAGAAATCGCAGTGTCTGTGGAACCATGTCAACATCGGTCTCTGTTTTCCATGACAGCGTGGACTGCATGTTGCTCGTCTGCTTGTTTGCCTTGGCTCTCTTCGGAACTGGTGCTTGGACATTGTCACATCTGTTATAAAAAAAGAAGAAAGAAAAAGTGTGAGCATGCTGATAAGACAATCAAAGAAACTGTATTATTATCATTATCAATCACTAATTACCATGGATTTAAAAAAGACATATTTGTAATTTCACACAAGAATGGGAACTTTTACATTATGACGATGTAAACACAATTAGGCTACATTTCATCTGTAAAATATTACGTCTATGCACTTACTCAGTATTATTCTCGATCGCACTGAGAACTGAACGACACCTGCGTGTCCCTCTGCGAGGTGCTGGAGAAGGAGAACGTGATGCAGCCAATTTCCTAAAAAACAAAACAAAATAACTGTTAGCATACATTATGTATACAACAGAGTTATTGAATATTCTGTACTGAATATGCATCTGTTACTGAATATTCTATATAGGTATTATTGTTTTTTTTGTATTATGTTTTGTTATTGAGTGTTAAAGCTGCCGTGACAATATAATTTCCTGCAAAGGATCAATAAAGTATCAACAACAACAACAACATCTGTTGATGGCCCCTATAGAATGCATGCTGATAACACAATCAAAGAAACTGTATTATTATTACGCTTATCAATCACTAATTACCATGGATTAATTTCACACAATAATAGGAACTTTTACATTATGACGATGTAAACGATATTACGTCTATGCACTTACTCAGTATTATTCTCGATCGCACTGAGAACTGAACGAGACCTGCGTGTCCCTCTGCGAGGTGCTGGAGAAGGAGAGCATGATGCCACATTCCTAAAAACAAAACAAAATAACTGTTAGCATACATTATGTATACAACAGAGTATCTTTTGATGGCCCATATAGAACGCACGCATTTATTATGTACACTCAATGAACGGATCGTTCGCGATCGACACATCGCTACATTTCAAACATTTACACCTGTATTTAGGGTGACCAGATGAGATTGGCTGAAATTCGGGACGGGACCGGGGGGGGGGGGGGGGGTTGTTTATGGGGGAGTGAGATTTGTTGACCGGGGGGGGGGTTGTAGGGGTTGTAGGCTGCTGTATCATGTACCGTTTGAACTGACGCGCTACAGCGACCTGTCACATTTCAAAGAGCCAAAACGTTATTAATTGTGTGAATCTCGTAAAAATATTGACAGAATCGGACAGCTGTGGATTTGTTCCATATCAAAAGTAACCTGTCTGTCTTGTCTGTCGGTGTAAGTGTCTTCTTTGTCCGCGATTTTTCACTGCGTGAGAAAATGGATGTGTGGCGTGAGAGTGTGTGAAAAGGGTCAATTGCGTGAGTCTCACGGTAAATGCGTGAGAGTTGGCAGCCCTGCTACAAAGCCTATAATAAAAGATATAATGCATTTCAAACCTTTTTTTTTTCAAAGTTCAACAGTCTGTCATTAGTCTTTAGGCTGCTACTAAAAAACAGTGTGTTGTTGTTCCGGTACACGGTACACCAGTCATGTCAACGTAACGAATGAATGACATTTTGCTTATCAATGTATCTAAATTCGCGCCTACATCTTTCTAGAACTTCAAAAAAGAAACAGAAAATGAGCCGCCGGCAGGCGCCGACTCAGCCTCCACAGACAGTTTTTAATATTTTATCAGACAATAACTAGGCTACTCAAGATTTTGCTTTAGTATAATTTTCGGGACAATTAGGGTCGGATTCGGGATTCGGGACAACAGGTCAGATTTCGGGACTGTCCCGAATTTTTCGGGACGTCTGGTCACCCTACCTGTATTCACAGTGCATAAGGCAGTAAGCATGATAATTAGTGTCATAGGCTAACTAAAACTGAACATTTGCGAGTATCTATGGCCCATATAGACAGCACGCATTTAGGGATAGGCTACACAATGAACGGATTGTTCGCAAAAAAAGCACATTAGTAAAACACACTGATCTAAAGACAGAGACTTGGACAGTCACACAGCTTTGTGCCATTCCTAAAACATATAGGTTACATACCTATGAAGGTAAATTAGTAGCAAAACTCGAGAGCACGTAGATGTGAATTTGAGAACTTGTACAATAAATATTCGTACTTGTATGTGAACATTTACACTCACAGCTCCGATGTGAAACCTTGTAAAATAAAAATCTGAACTTGAACTCTGAGATTTGCACTCGCAGACAATAGTCACAAACCTGTATTCTGAATCTGAAGCTGCAGACAAGTAGTCACAAATGTGTAAAATGCCCTTCACAGAAATAAAACGACAGACACAAACATGTAAAATATATTTGCACTTCTTCTAACATTCAAATTCGCAGTACAACCTCAAATTGGCACTTGCAACTTCTCAAATCTGTCACTGCAAGTTCAAATTTCGCGCCTTGACTTTTGCTACTCTTTTCGCGATATATGAGGTGCAATACTGATTTGTGCACTTGTAACTCAGTAGTGGCGAGAGAGAAAAGGGAGGGGAGCGGGGTGTTCAAAGGAGCCGTTTTATTGGTTGGCGCCAAGCCAATGAAATGGGACTTCTATTGTACGCGATGATGTCACGAAACCCGCCTCCTCGTGGATGTTCTGAAACGCTAACATGGCTTAATGCATTAGACTGATATTAAAGACATAAATGATA
Source organism: Chrosomus eos (assembly GCA_036326025.1). NCBI lineage: Eukaryota > Metazoa > Chordata > Actinopteri > Cypriniformes > Leuciscidae > Chrosomus > Chrosomus eos. The sequence goes on along the minus strand of CM070835.1, from coordinate 16,010,583 downwards.
TTATCAAACTTAGTAAACACCATACATATAATGTTTACTACAGAAAAGCAGATCAGCACAGAATATGACGAAAGAAAGCAAATTTTTATTCAGTGCAAATAAACCAGCTGCCTGTGTTTTATTAATAATGTATAACAAATTGTGTGTTTTTTTTATAACTGTTAGTCCATTAAGCCTCATTAAGCGTTTTCTTGGTTTTCTATGAGAGGAAAATGTTTAACGTACAATTAAATGAGTTGCGTTCATATTCTGCTCAATTGCTTTTCTATATGCTTTATTTATGGTGTTTCCTGAGTTTATACCATTGTCTTAATTTAACATGTTGCATTCATATTCTGTGCTTATCTGCTTTTCTGTAGTATGCATTATTGTGTTTACTAAGTTTGATATCATTTATGTCTTTTAAATCAGTCTAATGCCTATTTTTTACAGTCTAATGCATTAAGCCATGTTAGCGTTTCAGAACATCCACGAGGAGGCGGGTTTCGTGACATCATCGCGTACAATAGAAGTCCCATTTCATTGGCTAGGCGCCAACCAATAAAACGGCTCCTTTGAACACCCCCGCTCCCCTCCCTTTTCTCTCTCGCCACTACTGAGTTACAAGTGCACAAATCAGTTTTGCACCTCATATATCGCGAAAAGAGTAGCAAAAGTCAAGGCGCGAAATTTGAACTTGCAGTGACAGATTTGAGAAGTTGCAAGTGCCAATTTGAGGTTGTACTAGGAATTTGAATGTTAGAAGAAGTGCAAATATATTTTACATGTTTGTGTCTGTCGTTGTATTTCTGTGAAGGGCATTTTACACATTTGTGACTACTTGTCTGCAGCTTCAGATTCAGAATACAGGTTTGTGACTATTGTCTGCGAGTGCAAATCTCAGCGTTCAAGTTCAGATTTTTATTTTACAAGGTTTCACATCGGAGCTGTGAGTGTAAATGTTCACATACAAGTACGAATATTTATTGTACAAGTTTTCAAATTCACATCTACCTGCTCTCGAGTTTTGCTACTCTTTTACCTTCATACATACCTGTCATCTCCAAGGTGTTTGATTTTTCACCATGTTCATGTACAGAGACTCACGTGAATGTCAGCTGGACTCATCAGTGCTGGTCCCTGTAAAAACCTTTTTTAGAAAACAAAAAAAAGCTGTGAACATGCTGATATAAGGAGAAACTATTTTAGATTTGTCTGGTTCAAATTATGAAATTTACTAAATACATACATATACTACATATATGAAATCCCAATATATGTTGTGCCTTGTAGTTGTAGGCATATGTAGGGCTGCATGAAATAATAACAATAGCCTGTAGCAGCTAGGCAGCCTATAACTCACTAAAAAGTTCAGTAACACTACATTAGAGAAAACTATATGGATTATCATGTTACTTAAAACGTTTCCATTCGTTACAACGTTATGAGATGAGATTGCTGGAGTAAAACCATAAAGCCTAATGATTGGTTTGTTTTGCTTTTCAAACCCACAGCGCGCGTGACTCAAACTCAGCGCGTGCAAACATTTACTGAATGCGATCGAGCCGGACCAAACTATGAAACGTTATATTATATAACGTTTCATAGTTTTTTGGTCCGGCTCGATCGCATATTCTTACAAAATTATACCTTCGTGTGAGCAGATATCCACAAACACAATAAACACAAGTCTAAACATAATATTCACAATCATACGAGCCTTCTGTATCGTGCTGTTTGATTATCAAACATATGTTTTTATGTATATACATTTAGCATTAGGCTTCATGTTTTACTCCAATCACATTTCATAACGTACATTTTAGTCTGGCACCAGTTTAACTAGTAGCTACAAGTTTATGCAACAATAACATGCTGCTAACATGCTACTAACAAAGACATGTCTTACCTTATAAATCCTTCTTATAATCAAATTGTGTTCTTCTAACTCGTCTGATGTAAATCCAAGATAAACAGCACAGCACACGTGAAGAGCAGGACTGAAGACTGAAGTCGCGGATTCTCTGTTTTGAGGTCGTTAACAGTTTGCGTTCCTCCACATGGCTCATTAGTATGCGAGCAGCTGTTGCGCGCGGGCGTGGTCACATTAACTTTAATGAGGTCAGGCTGGAGAAACTGTACGTCCTTGCTTTCATACGAATTACTTAAACAGAGAATATTTGTTTTTGATATGATTTACATCATTTAAAAATAGAGACTCAAAGTGTTGTAAAGACATATGTTTCATGTCACAGTGACAAGTATTAGCTGAGTTACAGGTCATGTTCTGTCGCGTTTCAGAATGAGCTTTACATTTAGAGAGACGGCAGAACGCGCATCATGTTCATTTTCTTTATTTTACGAAAAACACAACATTTTGTTTTTATTATGAGTGTACACAAATAAAAGAAGACATTTAACAGTTTTGAATGATGTATAACACTTACATGTAAGATCAAAATCAACAGAGTAATTTGAGTCTCTTTTGCACTGATGAGAAAAAAAGTGAGCAGATCACGGCCGCGTGACGGCCGACCCCAGAGGGTTAAGGCAGTAGCAGACTTTGCTGAAGAAGCAATAGATTACTACACTGAAGTTGCAAAACACCTCAATATAATAGAGCCCTGTGATTTCCGCGATGCTGAAAACAGACGGAATCGCGGAATCCAGTCATAAAAACGGAACTTACGGTATAAAGCGGAATATCACGGAATTTGTCAACTTTTTGATGAATTAATAAAAAGCAGGTCAGTACAAATCAAACCGCAAAAAGACTATTTAAATATGAATCCTGGCTGCGTGTCTCTAAGTCAATGGCGCAGACGCGTGATTTCATTTACCACACACACACACACACACACACACACACACACACACACACACACTGCACGCGTGACGCTCGCCTGTTTTCAACCTCAGCCGCATCATTATATGATGACATGATTGCATAAACATCATCTCCAGAGCCGCTTAGTCACTTCATGAGCTTTTTAATGTTTCAACTGAGAAAAGTTATCGTCGTATCCATAGGGTCATATCATATACACAGAAACTCAAAGATCTCAACGGCAACCCGTCAAAATAAAAGTTCGTTTTTTCATAGGGCCCTATAAATGTAATTTTTGTTAAACTGTAAATAAATTGAATAAGTTTGATGATTTTAATTGATTAGAAATGCTTTTTGATTACTAAAATTTTATTTAAACATTAAAATAGAGTCTTTAAGTTTTACAAAATGTTTACAGAATGCTGCTGAGTGCTCCCTGCACTTTTTACAAGATATTATTATTATTATTAATAACAGTTCTCAGATTCAAATATATGTTTAAAATAATTTAAAGAAAGTATTTGTCAAAACCCTTTGTTTTTCTTAATTTTGACATTAATTTAGTTTTACACCAGACATTATATACTGTGTATATATATAATATATATATATATATATATATATATATATATATATATATATATATATATATATATATATATATATATATATATATATATATATATAAATAATCGGTTCAAAATATCGGTTATCGGTCTATTTGATCTGTAATAATCGGTATCGGCATCGGCCCTGAAAATCACATATCGGTCGACCCCTAGGCCTTTGCATTCATTGGCTGGTGCAATTCAGAGAGCATGGAGGAATCTGACCAAATAAATACATTTTTCAGAGAACAGACACTCACATTTAATTTTCAGTATATCCACTTAGCCCTGCATTCCCATCAAATTTGCTAAAATAGTTTAGAGGTATGTGGTACAAAACAAGAGTGACCCCTTGAATGTTTCTGTACTATAATCATTTGCCAGAACAAAATCAGGTTCTGCTCATCATTGTTTCCAGACACCACTGGAAAACTCTTGACTGTTTTAATCTATGTGAATGTTCAGGTAATTTTAACCTCAATGCAGTAACTGCTTCAGACATAAATGTACAATTATGTTCGGTCCCCCACTGATGCGCTTTAAACTGCACACTGTGAGTTATATGCTGTAATTATAGACTATTCTTTCCTCAGGAGTGGTAGAGGTTATCAAATTCAACTGTTGGGTAAATTGCACATGTGGTTCTCTGCATTTCATCCTAGGTGAAAGTTTAAAATGTTGGGTTGTTATCATGTGAGAAGACCCCAAATCTGAGACTATTTTAGCTCCTTTTATTGGTAAAACAAAATGTTTCTCTATCACTACCAATTGCCCCAAAGTGGAACAAACACTCTATCAGTGTTTTACCATCCACATGAGAAGCTGATGTTGTCCCATGGTCATTTCTAAAGTGGGGCACCTGTTGAACTCTTACACTCTAAACTAGAGGGCCAGAAAATGACTCTCATCTTTTTTTCTCCTGTCTTTTTTTTTCTCTCCGAACAGCAATTTTCCTTGGATCATTCCGGCTGCCTTATGAAGAGATCCGTGATATTGTGCTGCAGGTGGATGAGGAGAGGCTAAGCGAAGCATTAATCCAGGTGAGTTGTGTGTGCATAGGGACTTTCATATAATGCAGCCTGATCCACCATTTGAAACTTTCATCCGCTCACAGGGCAATGTGTGAAATGTAAAACATTCCGGCCAAAATCCAGACCAGGCCTTGCATAAAAAAGAACGAAAATGCGCACACACACACACACACACACACACACACACACACACACACACACACACACACACACACACACACACACACACACACACTATAAAATTGTTTAATAAATTCAAATTTCTTTATGTAAAAGAATGTCTTTTATTATTATTTTATTATGATGTTTTCTTTGGTGGGATTTAGAATATACAATGGATTAAAAGATAAAAATTAATTTAGCAATGTTATATTATCTTAGTTTGGAGTCATAAAAGTCATCCATCCATCCATCCATCCATACATACATGCAAAATATTCAGTTTTCATTAATGACAATATCTTGGATATTCCAGAGTGTGTGTGTGTGTGTGTGTGTGAGAGAACTTTTGACACATAGAAACATACCAAACCGCTACGTAGATAAATCTATTTTGTGAAAGCCAGACATTCATGGGAAATTTCTGAATAGCATTTGTAAAAATGTCCTGTGTTTGTCTTTGCTCAGAGATTTGTCATGCCTACAGATGACTGTGTGCTTCGTGTGCAATACTCTGTCTGCTCTCATTCACCAGGCCAATAGAAGCTCCACTTTCACTCTTTCATAATAGCTGCTTTGGGACAGGACTTGGCAAAACTCCTGCCGCTCCACCCTCCCTCCCACTGCCCTTTGTCTTACAGGCAAGATTGATGATCCTTCAGGAAGCTCTTCACGCCCTGACTGTCTCAGTGTTTTTTGTTAATCTTAAACGTGGTAATTGCAAATGGCATGTGTTTCCTGAACTAAAGATACCTCAACTGTCTATGAAAAGAGTTGATCTCATTTACATTAGACCACCCTTTGGCTCTAACCCCCAAAGCCTCTGGTGGCTTTTTCACCACTGTGAATTACTTGGATTTGATTGAGTAAACACAGTTTCACATTTGACAGCCTGCTGTCTATCTCAGAGACCACTAAGGGAAATTGCGACTTTTATTTTAGCTGTTTGCTTCTCAAGTTATCGGGCCATGTCCAAGTGCCAGAATTCATCTGTTCGGTCTGTTGGTGTTTTTGTTCTATATACAGTAGATGAGGTTTTTTGTTGTTGTTTTCTGTCTGTATTTTTTCTCCTTGCTCTTCTTTGAAAGCTGGAGAAAGGTGGAGAAGATAAGAAATATTTAGATGTCCTGGTCCACATTGGCCCTTCTTGGCTGTTACTGGGAGCAGAGATGACCTTTAATTGCCAGGTGGTTTGGGCTGGGTGTGTGGAAGCCTGAACTGAGGTGACAGCCCTGTCGCTCTTTACAGAAGCAGAAGAGCTAAACTGATGACCTTTTCTCACATTCAGCTGCGCTTTATAGAGGAGATTCATCTGTCTGGTTTGCACACCTCCTTCCCTTTTCTCTATTCTCAGTTTCATCCTTCTTTCGAGCTATACCTGCCTCTCCTCTCTCTCTCCTCTCTCTTCTCTCTCTCTCTCTCTCTCTCTCTCTCTCTCTCTCTCTCTCTCTCTCTCTCTCTCTCTCCCTCTCCTCTCTCCTCTCTCTCTCTCTCTCTCTCTCTCTCTCTCCTCTCTCTCTCTCTCTCTCTCTCTCTCTCTCTCTCTCTCTCTCTCTCTCTCTCTCTCGCCCAAACCCACCCCCTCATATTTATCACCTTCATCACTCCATCGTCATCCCTGGAACTTAAATAGCAGGGTTTCCCATACATTCATTAATTTGTGGCGGGCCGCCACAATATCAACGCTGACCGCCACGGATTGATTTTCAGATTTTTAAACTATTTAATATGGGTAAAATTGTATTTTATTGTAGAGCTGCGCGCAGCTTGCTCCCCCCTCCCTCTCTCTCACACACAAACTGACAACGGAGGCGCGCACGAATAGCCCCGCCTCCTCTTCGAGCACAGTCAGTCACAAAACATGAGCATGCGTTGGAGGACAGATTGTTGCGGTCACTGCGGAGCTTATTTTCCCAGCGAATATTCCAGAATCAATCCGGAGTTGAATAGTTGTAATGAACACTGCTGCAAAACAACTCTGATAAGTTATTCTATGTTAAACGCTGTCGCGTTTCCATTACAGATTCAGGCTTTCTCGCAGCACTTTGTAACTAAGGCGGCCGCCTAAGCAACACACGCCTTAACTAACGTTACGTCGTCAAAAACATGTATGAGCGAAGCCTGCCTTGTTACTCTGTCCTGTTTATAGCTTAATTCTCTGCCGGGGCAGAACTTGGGCCGATATTACCCGCCGCCATCCTCGGGGCGGGCCCTTGATCTAGAGACGTGTGGCGCGGGACTAGATTTGATGGCCGACTGGCCGAGTGCGAGCGCAGGCGCAGGCGGTAATGCGCTCACTCTGTGTGTGCGGGCTGTGGGAGAATAAAACGATTCACAGGACTCCCGCAAATTATGAATATCAATGAATAAAACATATAAAAACTAATAAATTGTTATTAATCTATTGCAGAAAAGAACAACTAAACAAAATTGAAACGATTTACTGGCCAGAGTTTCTATTTTTAACAGGTTTCCAGTGTAAGCGATGTAGCCAATCACAGACATATGTGTTGATTTCTTAAACACAACGGCCAATCAGAAGCATTTAAGATAGACTCCCATCACCGCTCAAAACTGACTTTTTGTTCAGTGCTGAATTCTGCATGCTGGCAAATCCTCTGTTTATAACAAACAACGTGTAGATATTGTGAAATATTCATTGTGGATCAGCTTCATTGATAATAATAGAGATGTTTGAGATCGCGATGATGTCAGCTTTTTAGGGATTATTAACATTCAGTCATGGCAAACCATACCGTGGCAAAAGTAGCCTATGCTTTTATTTTAAATTAACAGTTGTTTGTAAATTCTCACCTCTGCATTTTGACAATGTTGTTTTACACTTTATTTTGCACTTCATTGTTTTATAGTTGTATAGTGTTTGTTAAAATTCAGTTGTTTCAGTTGTTATGTTTTGCACTTTTTAGCACAAATATTTTAAAATATTTGTATAGTTTGTTAAAATTGCACATTGCAAATGTTGTTTTGAAAAGCTGGTTATTTATAAATCTAATTTGTTATTTAAATTTAATATAGTTTAGTACATTTAGTACAGAGCCTGTAGTCTAACACACAAACAAGCCCATATGATAGGGCATTGGAATATTTTTTTCAGAAAGGCCCGTAAAATAAAATGTTCAAACAAAGGGTGCAAAATATGCAACAAGAAGTCTGTGGAGCAGTCATAGAAGTGTAGCAATGGCATAGCAATAGCAATGTCTTTAAGTTATAGACATTATAACTTTTAAACTTTAAACATTATAACTTTAAGTTATAGACATTATAACTTAATGTTATAATGTCATTAATACATTAATACCCCCCCCCCCCCCCCCCAAAAAAAAAAAAAACACACCACCACACATAGAATCTAATTCTATGGGAAACACTGAATAGCCATGGCATGATATCCTCATCCTTGAGGGGGAGGTAATGCACAGGTCCAGTTTTATGTCCTTACACAGTAATGGTATAGGCTTTTTAGTGGCTCTCTGGAATGACAGAAATGCCTCAGTCGTGCCGACGGGATGTTGCCAGAGGTTTGTTGGTAGGCTTGAAGCCACAGACAGACGTGCCTCTGAACCACTCAAGCAATATGGATGGAGAGAGTTCTGAGTATTGTTGTTTCTCATTTTTCTTTCTCCTAGGGTAAGTTCATGGTGGTTGCTGGTCTACCTTGACATCATTCACACTGCATCAGATGAAATGTCACGTCTCAAAATAGGAAAGATGGCCAGATGAGTGTAAATTTCCCAGTGGTCACACTCACGATTCAGACTGGCTGTTAGAAGAAATGAGCGAGTGATGTTCTATATATTACTTCTAAATAAATTTTAATTTTGTTCTATTGTCTAAGTATTTCATACGATTGTTATTGGAAATGAACTCAAGTTAAAAAAAAGTTGCGATTGAACCAAGTGGAGCATCTAATTATAAGGGCACACACACACTAGGAAATAGATAGGAATTTGTATCAGAGTTCTTCTCAGGCTGTAGTCACATAACAGAGTGTCACTTTTGCTTTACACCTTGTATTCTACCCATACATCCTCGAGGTGCATAGTCGAAGGATAATCAAAAGAATTCACATCATCCTGTCACACAGCACAATCTTAAGTGTAGGTGCCATAAAGAGAAGAAAGTTCTGTATTTTTCTGAATTTGATCTGTAATGTAAGTGATGTCTTAGTGTGGGCAGTTTTGCTAAACAATCATCTACAGATGCTTTGGAGCTGATTGGTTCAGTGTACTCCATCCTACACTTACAATACTCCTCTAGCTTTATCTGATCATGCGAGCGATGCACAGATCTGTAAACCCCAGCAGGCTTGCCAGGGTGTAGCATCCATACAGTAGGCGTGTGAAGCCTCTCATCTAACGCTTGCCTGCACAGCCAAGCATTCAGACACTTACTTTTCATTGTCTGGAGAAAAATGCAATACCTCACTCAGTCGTTCTCTCTTGCTCGCTTTCTTTCTTTCTCTCTCTGACAGGAAAGTGGCTTAGCCTCTCTCTTTTGCTTTTATTTTTGACTCTGTCCCTCTTTTCCATTTTTTAAGTTCTTCTTGCTTTGTTGATGTCATTCCACATTTTCCTATCACACAAGCAAAGAACCGTCATCCCAATGACAACAAAGAGCCTGCAAAACAATCAGATAAAAAGCATTTATTATAGTCACTGGTCCAGGCAAAGGTCTGCATGAAAAGGCATACATGCTGACAGAGACTCTCTGCCCCATTGTTGAGGTGTGACATAGAAGAGAGAGAGATTGAAGACTGGGCATGTGCATAAGAGACCAAGGTCCATACACCGGCATTGTGTTTGCACCCCTTGTTTTCGCCCCAAGAAGCCAGGCTCAGCACTGCTTTTTTCAAGCCACCAATGAAGCCACAGCCTTAAGTCTTGCACTCTGACAAATCCCCTTCACTCGGCATCATGCTTTTATATTAATACACATCCATTTCTCTCACGCACAACTGAGTTCAGCAGCTCTACACCCTCCTGACCCCATATGAAATGTGTGATGATAAGGCTGAAGGTTTTCCCTTTTGTAACAGAAATACTTGGGACCCCCATCCAAACACACACACACACTTTTTTTTTTTTGGTGATTCTGCTAAATCTCTGTAATCAATTTAGACGATAATTAGAGAAACACACACCAGGATTTCTCGTATTGCTGCCAAGGAGGCAGTATCTTAAGTTTGTGTTCTCCAGTGGTGCCTTAATCTCTCAAAGAACCCTCCCGCAGCCCTCTGGGAAGACTTTAATGCTGGGATAGTGGTTTTTGGTTCAATGCCCTTGTACCGCTGATGCCAAAAGCACAGTAAAGCCAAAAGCCAGAACAATGCAGATATCATTAATAAGCTCTCAAAGGCTCTGGCCCTCTCTGAAATAATGCACCAGTGGCATTATAGTGTGCTGAGAATATGACAACAGACCACACTTCAATGTAATGCAATATGATGACAAAGTAACAGGTTAGCCCTGATAAAGGAAGAGAATGGTGAGGATAAACAAGGATTTTGTCAGCAGTTTTCTCGGCAGAAGAGTTTTAGAGAACAATCTCACTGTCCAATCGCTACATTCTCATGGATGAATGTTTCTTATTCTTACTCACTCACTCTCCATACGAGTGTTGTAGTTGGGCACTGTGCTGGCCTGGAGCAAAACTTTATCTTGGAATTCTAATAAGCTTTTCTATCTACATCATATTCAAGATGGACTCAACCTTTGTACTCTTTGTATAGCGCTATTAACAGGGAGCTGTGTAATGAACACTAATAGCTTTCATTTGAAAATGACCCACTGCACGTCTCTCTTATAACCTCACATGCTTTCATTACAGCAGGGCTAAGCTCAGTTCAGCTCAGTTAATGTGTTCAATGATAGCCAGTTATTCACAGGAAATAGTACTGTGGGCTTTGATACTTCTGTTGTGGTTTCAAATGGTCTTTCTTCTTTTGTTTTAAACTTCAAACTAAACTAAATATATCATCATATCTATTATTGGCCAATTTATTGACTATAACATTTAAGTCATGGCCTGATAAAGTGGTGTTAATTGCTATCCAGGTTTCTTCTCATTAGATTCACAGATATGTGTAAACCTAGCTTGATTCATGCATGCTGCATTTTGGAAGCTGAGTCATATACATGCAGTTTTGATTTTGCACACCTTGGTGTGTATTAGAAATATATACATCACTTGAATGAAGATAAACAATTAATTTATATTTATATTAATATTATCTACTGCAAACTATATTGTCCTCCAATAATCTTTTTTTATATATATTATCAGAGACTATGTATTTATTTATTGTCAGATTTACTTAATTCAGCCATTCATTAATTTATTCATTCAGTCCCCAAACGCTGACAAAAATGTTTGTAAATAAGACAATAAATGCTATATCATTTTATTTGAACTCACTGGGGACTTTTTGATACTGATTAACAGAAAAACTGATCAAAATGAAAATCTTTCTACAAATCAATCAGAATTGATTGAATTTACAGAAAGACATAATATATATATATATTTATTTTTTCCTTCTGTGAATTCAATCAATTGTAGAAAGATTTTCATTTTGATCATGTTATATTGGTTGATGTAAGTCAGCGAGATGGCCTTGTCTGCCTGTCTCTCTGACTGTCTCCATCAACACAGACTGAAAACACCCAAATATATATTCTCATTTCACTCTCAACACTGCCTATTACTTGTCAGTCTGCACTGTTTCATGTGCTGATCTTCACCAGGACTATGTCTGCCAGTCACTCTGGAAAGTCCTCCTCTTCTCTCACAAGCAGTTTGTTCAATCATAGAAGATAGTCTATAGCATGACTGCATTATATTTATCATTGTGTGAGGTAGGGGGAGACAGGTCAAACAACTTTTGCGGGAACTATAGAACCACGCCACACAGACTGTCTATTTAACAATCAGGTTCTCCCCAGCGAGCCCAGCGACATCATCACTTACGATGTGTCATTCCATCGACTTGACCGCAGATCGGTGTCACCCCTGTGTTTCTCTAATTATATATCATAGGCTATTTCCTGAGAGAGTAGATGTATTATGAATGGAAAAAAAATGTTCAATTTTGAACATTTGCTTGCCATATTAGTATGCCCCATGCAGTACCTTCTAGTTGTTATGAATTATGCCAGTCATTCCTTAGTATGCATCCCCATTGACTGCTAGACTACTGCAAAGGAAATGTACTAATGTAACATGTACCTTTGTGCAATTCAGTATTCAAAGGAACTCCATACTTCCCATTTTTCTCATTTTAGCACCTCATGTATTTTTGATCCCTGAGTTGATCAGTTGGAAATGTGCAACGCTCAATCCTGATTCACTCCTTCCTTGTGAATTATTCTTTATGAGTCCCTTTGGTCAGAATACTTTTCAAACTGCAGATATTTCATTCATACATCTACGCTGGACTGCATAACTTAAGGCCCTTTTTTAAGGCTCACTTGCATTCAGTAGTAATATTAATAAATAGTAAATTGTGCAAAAATATTAGTGCTATTGTATGATGTGTGATGCTAATCTCATATCATTGAAGATTTAAGAATATTTACAGATTACTTTTCTTACATGTTAAGGGATTTCTTTACTCACTCTCATGTTGTTTTAGAACTTAATCACTTGATCTCTTCTGTGGAACACACAACAACGATTTTGAAAAATGTCTCAATGTTTTTGTGCCCATACAATGAAAGTCAGGGGGTAAAATGTCATAAAAATTGTCAAGTCATTTTTAGAATGACATTGTCACGGATCCAGACACCATCACTCCACCCACTCGTTCCAGTTCCCCTGAATACTAATCATCATCACCTGTTGCCATCAATTCCCGTGCCAATCACCCTCTCTATAAAGACTCACCTCTCCCAGTCATTCTCTGTCTGGTCTCGTTACTACTACGATTACAGACTCCCGCTTGAAACCTGCTCTGCACTATCGCTACTCACCTTCTGTGTTCCAGTTCTCCACGACTCGTCTCCAGCTCCAATCTCCGGACTCCTTCCATTCCGCTCTCCTCAGCTGCCCGCGGATCCTTCGACCACTCCTGCCAGTTAAAGAGACTTTATTCAGACTGTTATCCTGTTACCCTTGGTTTCATTAAAACTGGTTTACATTTACCCGTCTGTGTCCTTCCGATTTGTGACAGAAGACCAGACCAACACCACTATGCTGCAACCCGCAGCCAGCACCAGCGCTTCAGCGAACCCACCCACACCATCCATTCCCCGGACCAGCGCATCCACATCCGCTACTTCCACCGTGACCGCTTCTTCCGCATCTGCCTCAGCCAGTCCCATGGCCCAACCAGCGCCCTTCTCTGGCGAGGAGGAGGAGTGCAGCGGCTTCCTCTTACAGTGCGAGCTCTACATGGAAATGAATCCCGCATCTTTCCCTACCGAGCGATCGAAGGTTGCTTTTTTCATTTCGCTACTTCGAGGTCGAGCGCTCAGTTGGGCTCATGCTCTCTGGAAGGATCGAGGCCCTGTCACCCAGACTTTCTCCGCATTCTCCAGTCACTTCATCGAGGTATTCTCTCAGTCAGCGCATTCCATATCGATGCAGGATCAATTGTTTCGTCTGAAGCAAGGAAGATCGTCTGTGGCGACATATGCACTACAATTCCGAACCCTCGCTGCGTCTCTGGGCTGGAATGAATCAGCCCTTATGACTGCTTACCGCCATGGATTGAATCCGGACATCCGACTCCAGTTAGCGATCTATGATGACAACATCGGGCTTGAAAGCCTCATTCAGCGATCCATCCGCACCGATCAACGCCGCACTGCCTGCCAGCTGGACAGCCCTGCACCTCCGCCTCCTCGCCCCTCATCAAACTACAGCCCTCCAGCACCTGAACCGATGGAAATCGGAACCACCCGCCTTCCTACCGCCGAGAGAAATCGCCGAATCACCAACGGCTTGTGTTTGTATTGTGGAGCCGCCGGACACCTGATCGCATCCTGTCCCACTCGTCCGCCGCGACCCGCTGTGAGTACTGTACATTTGCCTCTATCAATTTCCATCTTGAAATATACTCCAGCCTCTATCACTTATATGAACCGTTCCATTCCAGTTCAGACACTGATCGACTCCGGCTCAGCGGCCAACTTCATCTCACTCTCCACCCTTCACAGACTACAAACCAAGCAGCGTACTATTCCTCATAAACTCCAAGTCCAGTCCATTCTGGGTAAACCGTTGGGTCGCGGTCGGATTGGTCATCGAAGCCCCGACCTGAGCCTGGAGATCGGATGGCTCCATAAAGAGAAAATTTCCTTTCTGGTGCTGGAGGGCTCAACGGCCGAGATCATCCTGGGACGCCCCTGGTTAGAAACCCATTCACCACACATCCAATGGTCCTCCGGAGAAATCTTACAGTGGGGTAGCGACTGTTTCCATCGCTGTCTGCCATCCATACCGGAGTCCATCCGACAACTTCCCCCTCCGGTCGAGAAGGTCCTGTTGACCACCACCACCGTGGAAAATCCTCCCGTCGACCTCCCACCGGAAATCCCCACTCCATACCGGGCGTTCCAGGATGTTTTTGACAAGCAACGGGCTACCACTCTACCTCCCCACCGGCCATGGGACTGCGCGATCGACCTGCTGCCTGGGGCGGTTCTACCGCGAGGTAAGATCTACCCTCTGTCCATCCCGGAGCAGAAGGCCATGGAGGAGTACATCCAGGAGGCGCTTAACCAAGGATTCATCCGACCTTCCACCTCCCCTGCCGCTTCAAGTTTCTTCTTCGTGGGCAAGAAGGATGGAGGCTTGCGCCCGTGCATCGATTATCGTACTCTCAATCAAGCAACCGTCAAATTCCGTTATCCCCTTCCTCTGGTCCCAGCCGCTTTGGAACAACTCCGTGGAGCCACAATCTACACCAAACTCGATCTCCGTAGTGCATACAATCTCATCCGCGTCCGGGATGGAGATGAATGTAAAACCGCCTTCATCTACCCCGCGGGGCACTATGAATACCTTGTTATGCCCTTCGGATTGTCCAACTCACCCTCCATCTTCCAAGGTTTCATGAATGAAATATTCCGCGATCTCCTCAACCAGTTTGTTGTCATCTACATAGACGATATCCTCATCTACTCCCCTGATCTGCCGACCCACATCCGCCATGTACAAACGGTCCTACAACGACTCAGAGACTACCAGCTGTATCTTAAGTTGGAAAAGTGTGAATTCCATCAGAACACAATCCAGTTCCTCGGTTACATCATCTCCCCCCAAGGTATCACCATGGACCAGAGGAAGGTGGAAGCTGTTATCAACTGGCCACAACCCACCACTCGTAAGGAACTTCAACGTTTCCTAGGATTTGCCAACTTTTACCGCCGGTTCATCCCGAACTTCAGTCCAATCAGTTCTTCACTCACCGACTTACTCAAGAATGGGGCCAAGTCTCCGTCCTGGAACACCACTGCCACCCGAGCTTTCCATGATTTGAAGACCGCCTTCAGTTCCGCTCCAACCCTTTCTCTCCCAAATCCAGCTCTACCCTTCATCGTGGAAGTGGACGCCTCTACCTCTGGGGTAGGAGCGGTTCTGTCACAGCGGCAGGGGAATCCACCTCAACTCCATCCATGCGCCTTCTACTCCAAGAAACTGTCCCCGGCGGAGCAGAATTACGACATCGGCAATCGAGAGTTACTAGCCATCAAACTGGCGTTAGAGGAATGGAGACACTGGCTGGAGGGAGCACAACACCCATTCACAGTTATCACTGATCACCGTAACCTGGAATACCTCCGAGAGGCTAAAAGACTCAATTCCCGCCAAGCTCGTTGGGCCCTGTTCTTTACCCGCTTCAACTTCTCCGTAACCTATCGTCCAGGTCACAAGAACATAAAAGCAGACGCACTATCCCGACAATTTCAGCCAGATGTACCTCCACCGAACCCCGAAACCATTCTCCCTCCAGCCGTGGTCGTAAGCCCCATACAGTGGAGCTTAGATGACCATATCGCCGACGCCACACGTGTCGAACCTGCTCCGCCGGGAGGTCCTGAGGGACGGGTTTATGTACCAACTCGCCTCCGTCTGTCCCTCATGGACTCAGTGCACACCTCCCCGGGCTCTGGACACCCAGGCAGCCAATCCACTCTCTCGCTCGTCCAACAACGCTATTGGTGGCCAGGGATGGCCCAAGATATTTCCCGGTTCGTCCAAGGATGCTCAGTCTGCGCCATGGCCAAAGTTCCTCGACACCTCCCTAAAGGCAAGCTGGTTCCTCTGCCCATACCTTCTCGACCTTGGTCCCATCTCGGGGTGGATTTTGTCACCGACCTTCCCCTGTCCGATAACCACACCTGCATTCTAGTAGTGGTCGATCGTTTTTCTAAAGCATGTAAACTGATCCCACTTTCTGGCCTGCCTACAGCCTTTGAAACCGCGGAAGCCCTGTTCCAACATGTGTTCCGGAATTTCGGTATCCCCGAAGATATTGTCTCCGACCGTGGCCCGCAGTTCATATCTCGAGTGTGGAGGGCATTCTTCAATCTTCTGGGTGTGACCGTCAGCCTTACTTCAGGATACCATCCCCAGTCCAACGGCCAGACTGAGCGGAAGATCCAGGAAATAGGGAGATATCTACGATCATACTGCCACGACCACCAGGACTGCTGGAGTCGTTACCTACCCTGGGCCGAGTATGCACAAAATTCCCTCCGACAATCCACCACCGGCCTCACTCCGTTCCAGTGCATACTCGGTTACCAACCGCCACTATTCCCCTGGTCGGGTGAACCATCTGACGTTCCAGCAGTTCATCACTGGTTCCAGACGAGCGAGAGAGTCTGGGACTCAGCTCATATCCACCTCCAGCGGGCTGTTCGGAGACATCAACGCCAGGCCGACACTCGACGGGCCGATACACCCCAATACCTTCCTGGGCAATTGGTCTGGCTATCCACCCGGGACATCCGTCTCCGACAGCCCTGTCGGAAGCTGAGTCCCAGATACATAGGTCCTTTCGCAATACTGAGGCAGATCAACCCGGTCACCTATCGGCTATCACTCCCTGCTCATTACCGCATTGCACCGACCTTCCATGTCTCCTTGCTCAAACCATACACTAACCATCTCACTCCTTCGCCCCCAGGATCTGGTGTTACGGAGGTGTCCCCTCCTCCAGCGGATCCGGAGGACGACAACATTTATCGAGTCCATGAAATCCTCGACTCCCGACGACGGGGCGGCCATTTGGAATACCTCGTCGACTGGGAGGGATACGGCCCGGAGGAAAGGAGCTGGGTCCACCGGGAAGACATTCTGGATCCCTCGTTTCTCCAGGATTTCCATACTTCTCATCCAGATCGTCCTGCACCCAGAGGCCGTGGTCGTCCCCGTCGTCGGTCCCGTCTGCCAGCTGGAGCTGGCCGTGGGGGAGGGGGTACTGTCACGGATCCAGACACCATCACTCCACCCACTCGTTCCAGTTCCCCTGAATACTAATCATCATCACCTGTTGCCATCAATTCCCGTGCCAATCACCCTCTCTATAAAGACTCACCTCTCCCAGTCATTCTCTGTCTGGTCTCGTTACTACTACGATTACAGACTCCCGCTTGAAACCTGCTCTGCACTATCGCTACTCACCTTCTGTGTTCCAGTTCTCCACGACTCGTCTCCAGCTCCAATCTCCGGACTCCTTCCATTCCGCTCTCCTCAGCTGCCCGCGGATCCTTCGACCACTCCTGCCAGTTAAAGAGACTTTATTCAGACTGTTATCCTGTTACCCTTGGTTTCATTAAAACTGGTTTACATTTACCCGTCTGTGTCCTTCCGATTTGTGACAGACATGAGGGTGAGAAAATGAATTTTTATTTTTGGGTGAACTATCCCCTTTAAAAAACTTGATCTTATCCTTGTGATATATCATTGCATAGCATTAGATTTTTTAAAGCTACTTTCCTACTGGTGGCATTGTTTGGCAAATTTGTTTGATGACTTTAGAGGCACAGAAATGACAAAATTCATTTAAAAAAAAGTCTGATTATTCAATCGTCTGTCCTTGAAATATCTTTTTGCTACACTCAAAGCACCATAACGACAGCTAATGAAGTATGTAGCCCAATGCATAATGTGTAACGATGACAAATAACCACACTCTCTGTCCTGTGTGATACAGTACCACAGCATTAGAGATGACAGTATTGCATTCTTGAGTTTTTAGGAATCTGGCATCACATTAATAGCTTATTAGGGTGATGTAAGGTAGCGTCCTTGACTGAAATCTTCGTAACATTTTCTGAGAAGCCAGTTGTCCAACCTGACGTATGCCCTGTCAGAGCTCCCTCCCGCTGCGCCTCACCTCAGCTCAGCTATGGCCTTCTCAGCATGCTCGTGGATGGCTGTGCCTGTTAGGGGTTTCGTGTTTGCCCTTGCTTGTTATTATTGTTTATCTTGTTTGTCAATCATCCGGATCGTCTGCTATTTCGACATTGCCTTCATACATATTCATGAGCCCTCATTACTTAGCTCAATGGTTGGTTGCAGGGCATGGCGACGGTGCCAGCTTTTGTTCTCGAGACTTACAACAGGTGACGAGCAGCCTGTGTATTGTAACCAAGCGGCAACCTCCCTGTCGCTCTCTTGAAACCAACACGGAAGTGAATTAAACTGCAATTCATCGACTCATCAAAGGTAAGTCAAATCTGTATCTCCCCCATGTTAAAATGCCCAACTTTACAGCAGAAAAAAATATGTTTACAGCCTGGTGCAAAAAGTGGTTTTGGTCTATATAGCTCATTTTGAATAAAACAATCATCCGTTTAAATTATATTAAGCCTTACATTTCTGCATAATTAAGGGTGTGGCTACTTGAGTGACAGGTGGATTGCCTGTCATTCCGTCAGATGAAATCCTGCAGGTGTCAGTGCTTTCTCTCCGTCCATGCAATAGATGCACACCCTTGCATGAGCGCAGATTTATAGCGCATAACTTGAACTTTTTAGGTAATATCTTTGGTTTAACCCAGTTGAGAATTCGAGAGGCGGCCATAATCAGAATTTAAAATGGACTGAATAAAGGTCTCTACGAACTTGATGTGTGATGCAGCTTACTGACATGTATGCGCATGAATCACTGTCACAAGCTCAGAGCAATATTGTAAGTTACTACATAATACATTTTTAACTAGCAGAATAATAATGCATCACGATACACATAGTCCCACTTTTAGTTATGTCTTTTAACTATTGTAGTATTTCAAGGGCAAAAACATGAACTTTAACTATTGGCTTTACTTCAAGTCAGCTGAGCCTGTCACTTTAGCTCGAGGCTCTGTGCGATCGCACACTTGGCACAGCCCTTGCGGCGGTACTGCCAGTAGCATATAGCATTAGCTCCTTAGCCTGAGCTAACTCGATCATGTCGAGCAAGGGGGTGTGTTTTCAGCATCCATGCACCTCAGCTCCACCCACACCCCACCTCTTTGCCCATTTTCTGTTATCCGGGAGTGACATGTGGTGATGCGCTGCCAAGATGGCGACGGCCAGCCCGTCCCTCTTTAGGCTTCAGACCTACGGGTTATGTAACAGACACTACGTCCATATTCTTTTACAGTCTATGATTGTTACCTGTCGTTTGTACATTGAGAAAACTAATCAATCTGCTTATTAGCTAAGCAGAAAAGACTGCTCATACACTTGGGTTTAATTGAAGCTTGGTTTTGGCACAGAGCTGGTAGGTTCCTTTGCATGAGATGCTTATTCAATAGCACAACAACATTTTAAAACAATTATTTTCTATTTTAGTCAAATGTACAATGTAATTTATTCCTATAATAATAAAGCTGAATTTTCAGCAGCCATTACTCCAGTCTTCAGCGTCACATGATCCTTCGGAAATCATTCTAATTTTCTTCTTATTATTATTTCTTATTATGTTGAAAACAGTTATGCTGCTTAATATTTTTGTGGAAACAGTGATCCAGTTTTGTAGGGTTCTTTGATGAAAAGAAAGACATTTATTTTTAATTTAAATATTTTATTTTTTATTTTAATGCATCTTTGCTAAAAAAAACTATTCATTTATTTGAAAAACAACTATCTTTGTGAGGACATTCATTAACACAATGCAATCCTACCCATCTCAACTAAGTGCCTAACCTAACCTGTTACCCTATACCTACCCTTATCCCAAGTATAACCTTATCCCTAAAACCAAGTCTTGACCCACAAACAGGCCTTTAAAGGGGTCTCAGAAAGTGAGGACCGGCCAAAATGTCCTCACTTTACTCTCTTTGTCCTGACTCCGATGGTCTAAAACTCAAACCGGTCCAAAGATAGTTTTACAAGTACACCCACACACACAAAATGTTAACACACACAAAAAAAAAAACAGACTGCTCAGGTGTTCATTTTCCCCATATCCTGAAAAAAATTAGTTTTAAAGACAAAATTAATGTCATGGTAGGTATGTCAGCTTTGCCAGCTCTATCGCTCACCGACCCAAATCATCCATTTTTTTATTTATTTCTCATTTAGTTTAATGCGATTTTGGAATCTGTCATCTCAGGTTTGTCGCCTGTCAGTCGCCAACTGTGGCTAGTGACTGTGACAGTCTGAGGTGTTGATTTAGCGGAGTAGAGATCCCTTTCAAATCTGTCAGAGTGCGACTCTGTAGATTAGCTTAATGCCAACTGCACAACCCTCTAATGTGTTGCTTGTTGTGCCCATTGAAGAAAATTAGCCTCCTGAGTGACTGTGTATCTGTGTATTCTCTGTCTGTTTGTAAGACCGCCACTATTTAGGTGTCACATCCCACTTAAAGCTGCCCTTGTTATTCATTTAAATGCATTTTTTTTATCAAAACTGTGGCATTTACTGTCTCCAATATACAGTGGCTTGCGAAAGTATTCAAACTCAACCTTAATTTTGTTTTTAGATTTTGATGTTGCTGCCTTGTTGAACTACTTTAAATTACTTTTTTCCCCATATTAATCTACACTCCATACACCATAATGGCAGTAAAAAAAAAAAAATGTTTGATAACTGCATATTTATTAAGAATAATAAAACAAAATTAAATAATTACATTTCATAAGTATTCACACCCTTAACTCAGTACTTAGCAGCCTCTGGTCTTTTGGGGTATGATATGAAAAGCTTTACACATCTGCATTTGGCGATTTTCTGCCATTCTTCTCCTCAGATCCTCTCAAGCCCTGTCAGGTTGGATGGGGGGCATCAGTGGACAGACATTTTCATGTTTCTCCAGAGATGATATATTGGGTTCCAGCCCAGGCTCTGGCTGAGTTGTCCATAAGCCACTCTTGCATTGTCTTAGCTGTGTGCTTAGGGTTATTGTCCTGTTGGAAGGTGATCCTTCTGCCCAGTCCAAGGTTCTGAATGCTCTGGACTAATTTTTCATTAAGGCTAGCTCTATATATTTTGTTGCATTGAGCTTTCCTTTACTCTGATGAGTAAATTAATCTTTACTCCTTTTGAAAGGACAGTCCCTGTCGCTGAAAAACACCCCCACAGCATGATGCTGCTACCACTACACTGTACTGTTAGGATGGTGTTGTGCAGGTGATAAGCAGTGCCTGGTTGCCTCCATACATGATGTTTGGAACTAAGGTTCATCATTCAAGAGAATATTGTTTCTTACAGGCAATGTCCTTTAGGTTATTTTTTTTTGCTGCAAATTCCAAGTGGGTTTTCATGTGTCTTCACTGAGAAGAGGCTTGAGTCTGGCCACTCTGCCATAAAGCCCAGGTTGGTGGAGTGTTGCAGTGATGTTTGCCCTCGAATATGGGGAGATTTGGGGGCAGTCATGGCTAATTGGTTATAGAGTCAGAATTGTAATTCGAAGGTTGACGGTTCGTTTCTCAATACCAGCAGGAAAAATCTTCCACCCTCAATACCCATGACTAAGGTGCCCTTGAGCAAGACACCTAACCCCCAATCCAACAATGGGTGGCAAAAATGGCTGTCCACTAACTTGGATGGGTTAAAAGCAGAGGATAAATTCTGAGTATCGGCTACCATACTTGGCCATCACATCACTTTTTTATATATGATCTTGGAACTCAACAAGAGTGACCATCAGCTTCTTGGTCACCACTTTAATTAAGCCCCTTCTCCATCCATTTCTCAGTTTAGCCAGGAAGCCAGCTCTAGGAAGAGTCCTAGTTGTTTCAAACTACTTCCAGGAGTTTGGAGTATGGAGGGTGCATACTTTTGTGAACCTTAAAATACAGCAGGACACTCACACCTGTCTTCCCCAGATCTGTGTCTCACAACAATGTCTCTGAGCTCTACAGGCAGTTCTTTTGACCTTATGGCTTGGTTTTTGCTCTGAAATACATTTTCAGCTGTTATATATTTTATTAAGAGGTGTGTGCCTATCCAGATCATACCATTCAATAGATTTTGCCACAGGTTATCTCCACTCGAAGTGTAGTAACATCTACAAGATACATTTCAAGTGTCCCAGAAAAAGGTATGAATACTTATGCAATGTAATTATTTTAGTTACAAATCTCTTATTATTATTATTATTTATGGTGTATAGAGTGTATGTGAAAAAAAAAAAGTAATTTAAAGTAGTTTGAAAACTTTCGGAAGCCACTGTATATGTTCCTAAAATAGTCAGCCATGTTTTGGTGCAAGTTCCTGGGAAGTGTGTGATTACACTGGCAAGTGGAGTGCTGTGTTATTAAATCATGAGACACAGCTGTGATAAAATTGTGACCTAATTTCGTAGACCAATGCTGTATTGCACCCTAATTGGATAGAAGCTGTTTGCATTGACGGTGTCATGATAATTACCATGCTTATTTATTACCCCCCCCCCCCCCCCCTGTAAGTTTGATAAGGACTGCACGTGTATTAGGTTTCTGAGAGATAAGGTGACTAACTCATCAAACAGGTCGTTCAACTCTGATGTTGAGCTGAATCATGCGCTCTACATTACACGGAAGAACAGCTTTACTCTAATCTGAGCCATTTATTGCTCTTAGAGGCATCACATTGTGACATTTTGTTGCATGATACATAAGCTTTCTTTACAGAGATCAAAGTATTCTCTTCAAAATAAAGTCATTATGTGCATGAGTAAAATATTTTGAAACTCACAAATATAGCTCTCATGAAGTCATATTTTTAAAAAAAATCTGTCTGGGTATGTTACATAGTTCTCCAGTATTGATTTAAGCAGAGGTCCCTGCACGATTTACCGAAAGCTGTGCCCGAGACCTGCTGAGATGGCACGGCAGGAAGGCGACTGTATAATGTTTCATGTGTGCTTGGCCAAGAGAGAGCCTGAGCTGCATGCAGCAATGCGTCCCAAAAATAAAGAACAGATCAATTAGAAGAAAAAAAGGAGGGCGAACGGATTATCACATCTGTCAGCCCTATCCACAACAGACCTGACTGGTTCAGACGAGAAGTTCTGTGTTTGGCATCACATACAGGCAAGGTTACAGCCCCCCATGCACCCCTCCTTTTGTGAATTCTTTCAGTTTAATAAAGAGTTTATTGCTGGGAGAACATTTTTATTGATTGTGCTGTCCCTGGGAGGGTAATTTGAGATTTGTTGATCTTCCCTCGTTTCTGACTTTACCGTTGGGCATATGCTTTGCTGAGCCGGGAGAGACGTCCGTGGGAGTAATTTATTTCCATCTACCCAAGCATGGTGCGCCTGTTGTAATGGCTGTTCTTTTTCCCTTAGCCTGCGCTGTGCATGCTGTCTCGCTTATTGGGTTAACAAACCCTCTGCTGATGGATATTCAGATAAGTGTAAAAACACACCTTAGACTTAAAGTGTTTGGAATGGAAAACTAAGTTGCTACTTACTGAACACTGTACTTTCAAAATAATCTGTTTGTTTATTATTTAATTTATTGTTAGTTTGTTTATTTTCAGTAAGTGGAACAGTAAGCACTATACTGTTTTGTCACATGACCTTGTGGTGTTGCATGTGAGTGGCATATTTGTATCAAGAAAATAATAATAATCTCACATATATGTATAATATATCAGCATACTATTTATTATTACTGATATTGGCTGACTTTTTCATTTAAATGTGTTTTTTAATATTGACTAATTTTCTTAATTCTCCCTTTATTTTTACTTACTTATTATTTTAACTAAATAAAATAGCAACAACACTGTAATATTTAGCAGATTTTGAAATTAAAATATATCTTTCATACCTCCAATAATATTGTGAGAATTTATATTATACTTATTGTTTATTGGCCATGACATCACAATAATTATTGGCTAATTTTTGAGTTTAGATATTGGTGTATTCCTACGTTTTTTTTATCCAATTTTGTATAACTCATGTCTTAACTTTTGTCTGGAACATTTTTTTAAAAAGTGTTAATTTATCACATTGGAAATGGAAGGTAGCATTGTAAGATAAAGTGTGCTGTGCAGCACATTGTTGATTTCGGCAAATGTCTTCAGGGTAATTTAAGCATTCATACTGTACTCTATACGGGAAAACTAGTACGACTAGTGTGGAAATATGCTAATCTGAACATATCCAGAGTCTCTGATCTGAATAAAGACTTAAAATTATTAACTTGGCAACGGTTGTGTGTGAGATCGGAAAATGTCAACATCAGAGATCAAAGTATACTGCTGGAAACCTCAGATATTTTCATTCAGTCAAAATGTTTTCTTATTCTGAGCTTTCTCTGTCCTGCTTTCCTTCTCTGTATCCTCTTCCAACACTGGATTAATTCCTGTATCATTTAAGAACTTGGCAGTCATTACACTTACAGACTCTCCTCGTTTTAACAGTTACATGGAAACGTACCAAAGCACAAGTAATTGCACCTTAATTCCGGTGTTTCACTCAACATTGAAATTATAGTCTTCCCAGGCACTATAGCAGTGCTCAATCAGTGCAAATTATATCCATCCATCCATCCTATCCTACATAACAGAATGAATACATATTAAGTATGAGTTCAAATAATTGTTTTAATAATAAAAGCATTTAAATCATTTATTTAATTAAATATTTTAAAAAAATAAATAGCCAAAAAGCTGTTTAGCTATTGGTTAACATTATATGTGAAAATGTAATTTAGAAAAGACATTTGTTTTAGAGGAAGAAAAGATTGCATTTAGATTAAATATTACAAAACCAAACTTTTTTTTTTAAACCTTTGGAATAACCTGCACAGACGAATCTCTTAAACTAAGATCAGGAACATGAATTCAGGAAGTAAATAAGGTCATGAAGTCTGAAATGACATTGAGATGAGCAGTGTCTTGAAGAATAAAGCTTGACAGCATGCATGTATCTGGTCCTGCAGCGAGAGTCCAAATGGCTGGATTATTAGCATAGCATGTCTTGTCTGCTAGGGCCGATGCTCTGCTAACCCCCCTCCCAGATGCAGATTGAGTCTGTAGGCCTGGAGAGAGCAGACTGATTCATTCAGGGTTCAACCGCCTCTTACCAACCCTCCCATATGGCTCTGCTTGCATGTCATTTGCTCAATATGCAGGACTCCGATAATTGTGTTAACCATAGACGAGCGTATTAGCAATTAACAGCGTTTTCTCTCCTGTCACTTTAGCCCCATTTGTTACATCTTCCCTCTGTCTCTGCTCCATTTGGCGGGTTGTCCTATAGATGCCTTTGGAAAGGAGGCAACGGCGAACCCTAATCGCTTGTCTCGTCTCTGCGAGTGGCGATGGAGAAATACAACTCCAATAATGAGATTTGGCGGCACATTAGCAATGATGATTGCTGTGGCTGAATGGTGTGCTGCTGTGGTGTTGTGCTTCATTCAAAATCAATGATACATTGTTTAGGAGAGCTTTGTTCCTCAGCCGAACCGCCGGGCTAATGTTCCTCAGACTCTTTCAGACGAGAGAAAGGCCGCTTTACCGTAATCCCTCCCCCTAACGTGGCTGATCTTTGCTGCTCGATTGCAGGCTTTTTCTGAAACATCTCAAAGCCTCTCAGCACATTTATTTAATTTAACATCTGAAATGATGGAGTCAACCATCAGTTTTATCTCGTTGTCCAGACAATTATAGGCTTCTGGCACATTTTAATTTTAGTCTAGGTTTGCTTTGAACTAGGGAAAGTGGATGTGTTAGGCATCCTTAAAAAAGTGTTGTGCTTATGCATATATTCATCTATTCCAGAAAGAACAAAGCTAATGATTATCTCATCAAAAGCAAGCACATGTCTTGCGGAGAAAAGGAAAAAAAAAATATCTACAATGCTGTCTGTGTTTACTATTGAGCAATAGTACCAAACTCACTGGAGTTTAAAGGCCTATTTTATAGTAATATCACATTTGTCTTTCTCTTACTGCTTTCTGAACATTCCTTTGTACGTGAGAGATTCTTATCCATTATTAATTTGGGTAAAGTTCATCAAAATCTACCAGCACTAGATACACTTTATTTTCTTCAATATCCAGGTGTCAGTGCATTGGCTTTGTGTTGCGTCAGGCTTATTATTGTCAGCACGACATTTGAAGTAATTTCAGAGAGAGACCACATAAAAGCATTTAACTAGGATTAGGCCATGCTTCCAACAGGGAGTACAAGAAAGGCAGTTTATTGTTAATATTTCAGTTGTGTACTTATAGTATATTGAAGATATGACACACATGCCAGTCCTCCCTCACATCAGCTGAAGCTTGTAATATGTTGGCAATCCAGCAAGATTGGCTATGTGTGATTATACCAACCAAATTAGAAGACGTAATGAGAGAGGAAGTCTACCAATGGAAAGTGCACCTATTCTTTGGTAAAAAAAAAAAAAAAGTTGGCATGCTTCTTTTCATTTACTCAGCTGACCTTTATGAGCACAATTAGAGAAAATGGAGGTTCTCTCACTCGCCCACATCATCTACAGCGTACTTTTACTCTTAGAGGTAATTGCAAAGTTCTACAAGCAATATGAATATTTTCTGGTGGTAAAGGAAGGCAATGGAGTTCCTGACATCAGTAAAGTGGCAAATTTTTAGTGGCAAAATTGGCTTAAAGATGCCCTCCGAAATGTCTGAAAAGAAAAGAAAGCCATAAATATCAGGGACATTTCAGTGACATCTTAAATTATGTAGTCGTGGGGGTGGTATTTATTCCCTTATTTCTCATAGTCACCTTGAACGTCATTTGCTCAGCACTGTAAAACTTTGACCTCGGCTGAGCTCCAAGAGTAATGCATGGCAGATTTTCTTTGGATAGTGTTGGCTCTATCTAGTCCCAACTTGTTAAGAAGCTGAAGAAAACAAGATGGAGTCAAGATCAGCATTAATATTTCCCCTTGAATTGAGCTTCTATAGATTTTTAAAGCCCAATATAAGATTGGCAGTGTGCAGGAATAGGGAAAGATGTGAACATTAGGGAGTCTCTATGTGAATCGCAAGTGTGTTTCAGACCGCCAGCATAAGGCACAATAGTATATAAAGCTATGGCCTCATTTAAACCATACTCCACCGTCTACCATATCTCACATCCCTGCGATTAGTTCACCAAATTAGCTGGCAGCAGGTGTTTTCTCCTGAGGTACTGATGGGTGTGTTTGTAATTTTTTTTTTTTTTTTTTTTTTTTTTTTTTTTTGCAGAACCTGATCAAAAACCTTCCTGAGCAGAAGGAGCTGAGCAATCTGGCAGAGCTGAAAAACGAATATGAGGAGCTTTGTGAATCAGAACAGTTTGGAATTGTGGTGAGTACTGAGATTGTTCCTAAAATCACTAGAATAGCTTTAGGAGACTTTTACACATTTCAGGACTCCAGAATAAATGTTTACAATGAGACAAAATGTAAAATATGAATATTCAAAATATGTATTATTATTAATATTAGACTACTTTTTTATCAGTTCCCAGACTAAAAGTGTTTACAAATAAGACAAATATTTTTTTTTAAGTTTTAGTTATATTTATCTCTCGTTCAACTGATAGATTTTCTGTCATGTAAGGCTAAAAATCAATTAAGAATCAGTGTTGTGTGTTTATGTTTGTGAAACTGGTTGTTCATATGACAGAGTTTTTACCGATAAACATTCATAGCTGAGCTGTGATGCAATAAATAGTATTCCAGTTGTAAGGTGAAATCGATTCTAAGCAAGATCTTTGTTTTGGGGGAAGCAACAAGGTGGGTGTTTTGTTTGAACCATAATCAAGTCAATGTTCCGCTCGACTTTTGTTCTCCCCAAAAAGGCAGAAATACTGTTACAAAGTGATATATCTATGTGACACAAATACTGTTCTGGATAATTAGAGGAACTTGGAATTGGAACACAAAATTATTTAGAAAAACACCGGTAACACTTTATTTGAAGGGGTGTGCATAAGACTGACATGACACTGTCATAAACATGACATAACACCTGTCATGAACATGAAGGAGTCTTTATGAATGTTTATGACTGTTGTCATTAAGTGTCATTCGGTAAATTATGACACTTTTAATGCAAAGTTGACATTGTTTAAAATGTCTTTGTTATGACAACTTGACATTAACAAAGACAAAAAATGTCTTTGTTATGACAACTTGACATTACCCAAGACAAAAATGTCTTGATTATGACAACTTGACATTAACAAAGACGGAAATGTCTTTTTTATGACAACTTAATATTAACCAAGAAATCATAACCTGTCAACCTGTCACAAATATGTCATAACAGGTCTAGTTATCAAACTTCAAGCATTTTACAGTGTAATAACCCTTAATGACATCTTTATAACTAGTACAATGTGTTCCACTTTACTTGAGGACAAGTAAAATATTCATGACACAGTTATAATGGTGTCATGACGGCCAAAGTTGTCACAGGTTGACAGGTTACGATTTCTCGGTTAATGTCAAGTTGTCATAACAAAGACATTTCCGTCTTTGTTAATTTCAAGTTGTCATAATCAAGACATTTTTGTCTTGGGTAATGTCAAGTTGTCATAACAAAGACATTTTAAACAATGTCAACTTTGCATTGAAAGTGTCATAATTTACCGAATGACACTTAATGACAACAGTCATAAACATTCATAAAGACTCCTTCATGTTTATGGCAGGTGTTATGTCATGTTTATGACAGTGTCATGTCAGTCTTATGCACACCCCTTCAAATAAAGTGTTACCAAAACACCCTAATTTATATAACATAATAAAAAAAAACACTCAAGAGCAATAGTTAATATTATATTCATTTTTATTTATCTATTTTAAAAAAAAAATATAGAAACACTCCTGTGTATCTACTCAGCCAATCAGTGTGTACTTTTAGTGACTGCTGTTTTCAAAAATGCACCCAATGAACTGCAGTGCATATGTAGGGCATGTTTATGTACAGTGGACATCTATTGTATTACAACTATATCATTGTTCCATACCATTTCTGATCTTTCGCTTCCAATGGCCGCTACACATATGAATATGGATGACACCATGAACAACCATCTGTTTTGAGCAATTTTGTAATTGAACGACTTAAAAAGTAATTTGATTCCTACGTCTTTCATTGTTGGTCAATGTTTGAGCCTGAAATGCAGCCTTTTCCGACACCGATGCCATAACCGGAGCTTGGAATCATTCCGTACACTTTTCAATTGAAGAAATAACAACCTCAGAAGCCAAACAAAACGTGGTACAAAACTTGATCTCTACAATTATAGTCTACAGGCAAACACTGGGCCTGGCACCAGCACCAATAATTTGGTAAAAAAGGGGGGTTATCTCACACTAAAAAGCATTCCAGCTGCCTATCGATTTTATCCGTCTCATTTTCTTAGTCTTTTCTTCCCCTCTTTTTCATTCTCTCTATTTTTGCTCCGGTTCACTATTTCTCCTCTACTTTCGTCACACTCCAGTGCATAACCCTTCACACGTCTCTGTTCCACTTCCGCCTGTTTCTTTCCTCCACTCCCTCTCTCTATCTCTGATACTAAAATCACCCTTCTTTCCATTTCTGTTGTTGTTCACACCAATAGCTCTCTACTTCCGTGTGAAGGATTTTGAGCTGAAAAGCAGAATGAAGGGCATCGGGAAATTAGGCATAGACGGAGAGAGAGAGTGCACAGGAGAAAGACTGCCATCAGGCTCCATGCAGGATCAGCGCTATTCAATATGTAAAGAGACTGAGTAATGTATAATTAAAAGGCCAAGAATATAAAGGGCATTTTTTATGACAAGTCAAATCTGGTAGCCTGGTTGTGACTGACAGAAGCTATGATTTTGATGAATAATAAAGAGTGAGCCAGAGCTTTATTTTACTACAGAGCATGATTAGGTCCTGAGTTCTTTAACTAGAAAGGCTTTTAGACTTCCTCTATTCCTATATTGACCAATTCCCATTAACATTGGCCTTTGTCTTGACTTAGTCTCAAATATTTAAGCTTCTGTCTACATCGGTTAGTTCTGCCCAGTGCACAGGCCTTCACCTGATGAGTCTCGCACCTGGATTAAAGGAATAGTTCATCCAAAAGTGAAAAATTATGGCCCTATGGCCTTCTTTCTTCCATAAGATGCAAAAAGAGAAAAAGAAAAAAACTTTTAAGTGACTGTGACTTTAAAAAAGGTGCTATATAAATACAACTATTTATTTAAATCAGTAATCAAAAGCAGCTACCATAAACTTTGCTGTTGTCATGACAACTGGTGCCCATTTTGTTTTCCGTGAGTTGTGAACAAATTTAATAAAATAAAACTAATAAATCTACATTTTTGCATTCAGCTAAGTTTATGTATTTGGAGCTGATGCAGCCTCTTATTTTCTTATCTGTTCATCAGATGTGTTTGGAATAAGATGAGGATGAACAAATGATGACAGAGTTTCCATTTTTTGGGTGAACGATTCCTTTAAGCACTCTAAATCATTTTTCTTTTACATAGCAACTCTTCCTTACAGTTGTAGTCAGATTTAGTCCTGTCATGCACAGATCTATCTAGGTTGATGCATATGCATTCCTTCACTGATATTATGGCCCTTCTGACAAACCTGCTGGTGACAGCAGATTCACATAGGAATCAATTCAGTGCAGGGTAACAGAACAACCTTCTACTTCTCGCTCTGTGTTTTGTCTTTCACTACCTGTGTCTTTGGAGAGCGTAATGAAGCACGTTGTGACAGTCTCCTCCTGTGACTGCGCTCAAGGCGGGTAATATACAGCAGCCTGTGGAAGCACCTCATCAACACCACCTTGCACTGCTCCTTTGGGAAATAAGTCACTCTCAGCTCGTCTCCCTCCAGAGCTGTCACCAACTCACCCTCTTTTATTGTGATTTCCTCTTATACAGAGAAATCAAATCTGGATGTGCAGGGTGGAGGTGGGTGGGGCGGTGCACGGGGGCGTGAGGCCGATTCTGTTTTTTTTTGATCGGCAACTTGCTCATAAAGATGAATAAATGTGAGCGGTAATGGTACATCCTGACTGCATCTGTGGGCTGCCTGCGAGCATCAGATTATGCAGAAATCTGGAGCAAGAGTGTCTGAGGTCGCCCTCCTCAACGTGCAGCTCCTGTAGGATTCATGTTGTTGTTTTTGTCTCCTTGTTCCTTCCTCTCCTCCTCCTTGCTGTCTTTTAACTGAAATGTCATCTCACTCCAGCACCAGAAACAGTTATATTGTTGCTGTTATTACGGTTAAATGTAATTATAGGTGAACGGCAGAATCTGACATTTATTTCGTACAAGATTTGTTGCAAAATTTCTGTTTACAGCGTTAACACAATTGTGCTGGTAAATACTTAATTTTATTTATGGTAGTTTTTGCCACTGTGCCATGGCTCAGATATATTTAACCTTCTTTATGGTTTTATTGTGAATGATCCATCAAGTGTGCTGTATTTTAAGGGGAAAAAAGAGGTTTAGTAATCTTTACTCTAAATGTGCTGTTCCTTTTCCACTTTAGGCCATTCAGTCCTTTTGAAAATGCTTACCAATAGATAAATAACTATTTAGTCCTAAAACAGATAGAAAAACTGGTTTCATTCTGAAATATTTCATATTCCAGAAGTAATACTTGTGTATGTGTTGTGATAACTGAGGATGTGTAAGTTTAAGTCGTGTTTTCTCCATTTCAGATGAGCTCAGTCAAGATGCTGCGTCCTCGACTGAACGGGATCCTGTTCAAGCTGACGTTTGAGGAGCAGGTGAACAACATCCGGCCGGATATCATGAACGTGACATTCGCCTGCGAGGAGGTAAAGAAGAGCGAAGGTTTCAGCATGCTCTTGGAGATGGTGCTGCTGGTCGGGAATTACATGAACGCTGGCTCCAGAAATGCTCAAACATTCGGCTTCAACATCAGCTTCCTCTGCAAGGTACAAAAACAAATGGAATCCATTTTTATATTTTCCTGACACTACGCCATATGTGCTTAAATTACAATCACAAGGGCCGTTTCTTGTGATTTGTGTTCTCGTACGAGGCCATCTTCAACCGTCAAGTCCTGTTCCAATAGTCAAGAACGCAAGTACAGAGAACACATGATAGTACTTGGATGTGTTCTTGTTATCAATGATGCATCGAGTGCAGACTCAAGAGAATCAAACCCTAAAAAAAATCCCAGAAGTCATTGTGGGCAGATGATGTACTGAAGCCTGTAAGCTTTAAAAAATCTCGTTCTCACTTAAGAGATTTCTACAAATATGTGACGGCTCGTAAAAGTAAACATTTGTCATTTTGTTTGACATCATTTTTATAAAGTTCTAAAACCCAGAGAAATCCTGCAATATTTTTTAACTGGTGTTTTTAAAAGAATCTTAACGTTGACAAAGCATAACATTAAATATACATATTAACTTACACAAATACTCATGTAAAAATAAAAAGATCTAAAAAAAAATAACAATAATGTAAGTAAATATTTTAATAGACCTGTGATCTAATGAGTTATTTATTGTGCATTGGATGGTGCTGTCCCACTGCCTAATATCTGCTGAACGATCAGTTGAGCAACAATATCACAGCATATCTCAATTCTCACAAAGATGCTTTATGTGTCCTCGTATCCTTCCAAATTTGTTCTTTCAATGTAACTTGGCGAGACTGGTCTCCACGAGAATGCAAGTCTGTTCTTTCCATTCTTCAAATTAAGAAACAGCCAAGTTCTACATTGCATTCAAAATTATATTATAGAGAACTTAGTGTAAATGGTAACAGCTCATGGATCGCAAGGGGTTTGAATCTACAATCGGTCGGGAAGCAGACCAAAAAGCTTCTACTACACTACTTGGTATTTAGCAGATACTTTTATCCAAAGCAACTTGGAACACTCCTCTTACAGGCACATTGCCCCTTACAGTAAGTGCCTTGCTCAAGCTTAAGCACAGTGGTGATGGTGATCCTGTGTGGGATTTGTACCTTCAACCTTCCGGGTACCAGTCCAGAGCTATTGAGCAAGGCTTGCGCATACTTAACCTCAGGATGAAAGCATGTACTAAATAACAATTAGTAAAATAGTAACATGTTTAAGTAGTAGCTGTTTTTACCTGAAGCTGAAATCGTCATGAAATGCCAGTTAGGTGCAATAGCTGTCTTGAGTTTAGTGATTATTGAAAGCTATTGATAAACTTGACTACTTTACACCAAATGACAGTATGCTATTCTTCAGTATATCATCTACTCTAGTACTGTTAATTGTGTTTCACAGGTTATTTGTAGAGCTGGCAGGTATGCCTCCCTACTGAAATCATTTTAACTGCTACCAGAATGTGTATGAAAGCTGTAACTGTTTTTGTTGTGTATGTAAGATGGACATCTGGCTGTGTGTTTCACAAGCTGATTTGGATAGCGAAGCCATTTGGTCCCGCTATGAAAGACAGCCACCCCCCTGCCGGTGTTCCCATGCAGCCAGAACTACACCGTCACTCTTAGTTACATCTCTTTGCTGGCCTTGTCATCTATTCGGAGGTGTCCCAGATGCTGCTGGGACACAGGTGTCCCAACCACAGGGGTTTAAGCTGGAGCCAGTTGTGACATAGCTGAATGGTTGTTCTCACTTTTCCCAATTTTCAGTTATTTACTTATAAGAACAGACATGTTGCGTTTCCAAAGACCACTGAATTACAATTTAACACTAGTAATTTTTTCAAAAAAGATGCATCAATTCCATTGAACAGTTTTATAGTGTGAGCTTTAATCAATGTTCGCTTTTACACCACTCTCTAAAACACCTCAGTGCCACCACACACTCGTGCTCGTAAACATCCGAGTCCATGATGACCATCTCTCTTTCTCTTTAAGTGTGTCTGCATGCAAATTGCTATTTGATTAAAAATGAGGGTGCAAGTTTACTGCATGCACACACACTTTTAATAAGGAAGTCCTTCACCTCTTTCTGTCAGCTCCTCGGTTATATTTTTTGTTCATCACTGCACTTGTGCACTCAATTCATTCCAGTGTATGTCTGGTTCTTGGTTGGCATTTGAATGAGCTCAATGCCAAACAAAAAAATGTTTTCTCATTGAGTATGGGGGCTTTGGAGGTGACATGGACATTAGTTGGTTGTTTTTATTTTTTTTTCTCATCTCTGTGTTGGCATGGTGTTATGGCCCAGAGGGAGGGCGCCCCTGATGGGTGACCCTGCCCTGAGCATGGCAGTTGAGCGGAGAGGATCCAATGGTCATCCGAGCTCGTCGCTTGGCTGTATTTTCTCTGACCTCGCCATAAAACCTGACCTTGGCTCTCGCAGTAGCGGACTAACACACTGTCGTCAGACCTCTCAATAGCTTTCATCGGCTCTTCTCTGACTCTTGTTATGCACATAATAAAGTTTTAACCACTTTAACTAAAATGACACTGTCTATACACTGCCTTTCATAGACATCTTGAGTCCTTGCCCCCTTCCTGATGTACTGTATCAGTGTTTTTCTTTCTTTCTTTCTTTCTTTCTTTCTTTCTTTCTTTTCTTTCTTTTTTTTTCTCGATTAATGGTTCACCTTTCCCCTTTGTTTTCTTCCTCATTTTAATTCCTTCTCTAGTTCAGTTGTATTGTTCCTTTGTTTTGTTTTATCCTTCCTTCTTTCCTTTTTTATTTCATTAACCCTTAGTTTTATTTCTATATATGAGCGGTATATATAATGATTCAGAATTGCATACCTACCTTCCTTCCTTTTTTCCCTTCCTTCATTCGTTTTTGCTTTCTTTCACCCTTTTTTTTTAAATATAAGCTGTCAAATGATTCAGTAAAATTGCATTCATATTGGTCAGACTCACATTTACAGAACATTAGTGAAGTGCCTGCAGTGCGGACTGCTTTTCGCTTGAGCACTGATTGGGCAGTTATTGATGGACAAAGGGAAATGCCCACATTCTCAATCAGTTCAGTCAAGTAAATGGCCCCCTACGTGGCAGACCTCAGCTTGCTAACGAGCTCATCAGGGAGGGCCGGTCGTGGGCTGACCCGTGATCCGTGAATCTCGCAGTCACACTTGGTACCATCTGTAGATCTCATTTGCATATTCCAGAAGCTTTTTACAGGTTAACATTGCTGTTAGCTCAGAACTGTCTTGAAAAAAAATTTGCTCCCGTGTTTATGTCCTTCTGATTTTCTTTAAACATCTGGTGTTATAAAAGAAACAGCCGACTAAAGTCACCACCATCAGTGAGTTTAGCAGTTTGCCGTGTGTAAATTAAGAATCTAGCTTTTCTCACTCCTTATTAGACAAACACTGCTATGTCAATGTTCAGGCAGTGGCAATCAGTCAACGGATGCCTGCAGTTCTAAACACAGAAGTCACTCCAATTCAAACATGTATAAAATATGTTCAGCGCCAGAGTGGTTAAAGACTGCACTATATCTAAACCCATTGTTTTGTAAAGCAGTTAACTTTATTTGCATTACATTTTAATACATGTAATACATTTTTAAACAGCAAAAAATAAAAATAATATTTTTTAAAAAGGAATTTTATTTTGGGCCACAACCACTTTAAATATTAAAGGGGACTTTGCCTTCCTGATCAAGCTAAATGGCCGCTAAATGGTACTTCTCTAAAAATTTGGTCTGCCTAAATCCTGAATATGTGGTTGCGTGCACTTATTTTTTAGCCTATAAATCAAAAGAAAATTTGAACAGAGATTGAGCCATGTCTGGATTTTGGGGGGCATGTATGAAGTGTTTTTTCATCTATGGAGATCCAGTACCTTTGACCATCATCTCTCAGAGACACACAAAGTATCTCAGCTCTTTTAAGCTTCAGTTAACTTTAATCTCACAGTACAGTATGTGTGAGCGTAGAAAGTAACCTTCTGTTGTGGATTCTTGACTCCTTGTCATATACTTTTCAAAAAAGTAACTTCTGTAGTGAACATTTGACATTTTTCTGGAAAGGTAGACTCAGAGGAATGCACACAAAGATTATGGCAACTTCAAATGAAATCAACCATGTGGGAAAAGGCTTACTCCACAGCAAAGCCCCTTTCAAAGCTACAAGCATGAAAAGGTGTTAAATTACAGATAATATTCATTAAATCTGGATTTGCTCTCTGCTTTTGGGGTTGTTTAAGCATGATACTTTCCTGTAGAGATGTCAGAAGAGTTTATGAAATGTGAACCTTTATTTGGGCTTTTTTAAGTCTTTTACAATGTTTCCACTTTGTTAAACAGATCAAATGTGTTCAGGCTGGCACCATTTAGTAATTTCAATGTTAATGTTGGCAGCTTGTAGATTGAAAAGAAGAAAGACGAATAGATAGAGTATTCTCCCTCATATATGTTCACAGTATCTTTGCATCATTTCTCAGCTTGTTAGATAGATTCTCCCAGTGCCGGTTGTCTTTCTCACAGATGCATGGATAGTGAGCTCATGGACATATGAACTCTCTTAGCTGCCTCACTCCCCACCCCCAAAACTGCCAGAGGTGTAGCCTGAGGCCCTCTGATTTTCACTTGTCATTCTTACTAAGTAAACTTGCCTCATGGCAGGCTCTGAGCTTTTAGATTAGTCTATTGGCTACTGTTCTAGTCCAGGCTGTCTGCCATTGGTAGGCAAAATACGCCAGTCGCCATCAGCGTCTTGGTATCTCTTTCTTCTTCCATGCCCCTCAGCTGTTGTGTGCTGGAGTGTGACTTTCCCATAGTTTCCTCGACTGAAATAAAAACACAAACTACTGCTGAGAAGATCTATGCACAATCAATGCCTGTAAACTGAAGGTCCTTTGGCAAAATGTGTAATTGAGCAATCAGAGATGACAGTCCTTTAGGTGGTCTGAGATTTCTTGGTCCCCGTTGCCTCTCATGTCTGTTATTAGCTAATTGTTCTTGAGGATTTATATCTTTCGGATGTCTCGATGGAGGTTGATTGTTATTCCGTGGAACTCTTCAACATACTTCAACGAATATTGAAATGGGCGGATTGGGTGCATTGAAGTATATGAACTAGACAGGCTATCTTTCTCTATTTCTCTATCATTCTCCCTCTTATATTTTTATGAATACAGTTTTAAATAACTGAGCCCCTTCAGACACACAGACATTGTACCTCTATGGAAAAAGAAACAATTTCGCACATTAACTTTTACAATGTCCTCGTAAAAAGTTTCTTCTGAAATGTTTGCTGAATACAAATTATAGTATAGGTACAGAAAAGCCCCTTTATATTATCACAGTGAGGGGACAATTAAATTAGGAATGTATAGCTTTAGCACAATTCATATTTTGAATGAAATGATTCATCATACTTATCCTGACAACAGTCTGGGTTATTCTTGTAAATGATTTTTATTGTTTTTTTTTTTTAAAGCGGTTGTCTAGGCTTTCCTAATGGCAGCCCAAGTCCAGGCTCATGACAGCATTGGATGGCCAAGGGGTACCGCAATGAGCTTTAATTAATTAAATTATTATTATTATTATATTACCATTCCCTCTTAGATGCTTTTGTATTTTTTAATTTGTCCTTTTGTCAAATATAGTAGCCTCTCTAATGTGTCTCAATTTTACTCACTATGGCCTCGTTTACACTGCAGGTCTTGATGCCCAATTCTGATTTGTTGCCTATATCCGATTTTTTTTTTTACCGTCCTTTTACACGTTCTTTCAATTGTGACCCATTTCCGATTCATGTGTTTACACTTGACATACTATCTGAAACATCGTGGATGCTTAAAGGGGGTTATTGCACAGATGGATGAACGCGAAATATGCTTGATGCTAGCTTTGCGATATATGCAAAGTTTGCCAAACATCACCATGATTTTGAGGCGGAGGAGGACAAAAAGGGCCATCATTTCACCCTGCGCATGTGCTTCAGTTATTGTGTGCGAGAGAGATCTCAGGACTGTTGGGAACATACAACACGATCTCATTAAAGTGCGTATCTATACCACTTTTATTTCTCGTGCTATTTATACACCAAAAATAGTTTTTGCGTGCATGATACGTACTGTAAACCCCTTGGGTATGATTAGTGGTGTGGAGTGCGTGCGTAATACACACCATAAAGTGCATATCATATTCAAGTGAAAACGGCATATCATATCAAAAACAGTTTTCGGTCGGGCTTTAAAGAGGAGCAGTGGGTCCGAAATTTTAGAATGAGCATGAACTGGGATGTTTTCAGCTTCCAGGAATTGTGTACAGATCCTTGCGACATGGGGCTGTGCATTATCATGCTGCAACATGAGGTGATGTTCGTGGATGAATGGCATAACAATGGTCTCAGGATCTTGTCA
Organism: Chrosomus eos; assembly: GCA_036326025.1. NCBI lineage: Eukaryota > Metazoa > Chordata > Actinopteri > Cypriniformes > Leuciscidae > Chrosomus > Chrosomus eos. The sequence goes on along the minus strand of CM070835.1, from coordinate 15,972,316 downwards.
CTGTATCTCTGTGCATTCAAAATGCCATCAATAAAATGCACCTGTGTTCGTTGTCCATAACATACACCTGCCCATACCATTACCCCACCGCCACCATGGGCCACTCGATCCACAACGTTGACATCAGCAAACCGTTGCCCACACAACGCCATACATGCTATCTGCCATCTGCCCTTTACAGTGAAAACCGGGATTCATCCGTAAAGAGAACACCTCTCCAAAGTGCCAGACACCATCGAATGTGAGCATTTGCCCACTCAAGTTGGTTACGACGACGAACTGCAGCCAGGTCGAGACCCTGATGAGGATGACGAGCATGCAGAGGAGCTTCCCTGAGACGGTTTCTGACAGTTTGTTCAAAAATTATTTGGTTATGCAAACCGATTGTTGCAGCAGCTGTCCAGGTGGCTGGTCTCAGACGATCTTGGAGTTGAAGATGCTGGATGTGGAGGTCCTGGGCTGGTGTGGTTACACGTGGTCTGCGGTTGTGAGGCCGGTTGGATGTACTGCCAAATTCTCTGAAACACCATTTGGAGATGGCTTAAGGTAGAGAAATGAACATTAAATTCACGGGCAACAGCTCTGGTGGACATTCCTGCAGTCAGCATGCCAATTGCACACTCCCTCAAAACTTGCGACATCTGTGGCATTGTGCTTTGGGATAAAACTGCACATTTTAGTGTGGCCTTTTATTGTGGCCAGCCTAAGGCACACCTGTGCAATTATCATGCTCTCTAATCAGCATCTTGATATGCCACACCTGTGAGGTGGATGGATTTTCTTGGCAAAGGAGAAGTGCTCACTAACACAGATTTAGACAGATTTGTGAACAGAAATAGGCCTTTTGTGTACATAGAAAAAGTCTTAGATCTTTGAATTCAGCTTATGAAAAATGGGGGCAAAAACAAAAGTTTTGCGTTTATAATTTTGTTCAGTGTATGTCTGGGAACTTAACGAACATCAGCGTTATCACACAGGCATAGAAGAACAAGAGAAAGAAGGCATGGAAGTAACAAAATGAAAGTGCCTTGACTGGAAAATTAGTGGAACATCATAACTTAAAGTAAATTAGATTATTCAATTTCAAACAAGATTGGCAGAGAAGCTGACATGACTGATGTGCCAAAGTATATCTGCTTCACTAATTTGATAGAAATCTCTTACTCTTTCTTTTTCTCTTCTTTTTTTCTATTTCTCTTTCTCCCTATTTCTCTTTCTCTCTCAGCAGGGCTCCATACTGTGTTGTCCACTATTCACAGAATTATTGGCTGCATATCTGCCCACCCTGTGCACTGTTTCTATTATGTCAATAGGTTTCACCTCACTGTGCTAATCAGCTCACGGTTTTGTCAGATAAAATTAAAGACTGTTTAATCACCTAAAAAACCTCTGTATTTCACCTCTGAAAGGGTCATTTTTGCCCTCTATCTCTTATTAACCCTCTCACTTTTACAGGGTTTAAATAAATACACATTAGCTTTTTTCAGAACCTTAAGAGCTGCATTCTGTGGAAGATACATTTTAAAGGGCCATTCTACCAAAGGATGTCAACTATTAAAACAATTAACTATAAAGTTTTAATATGCATTATAATAGGGAAGTACACACCTACAGTGGATGTAATATATATGAAGATAGCTACACAGTGTAATAATATTGTTGAAATCAATTGATTGGTTTTGTAATAGTATAATGTGTGTCACAGTGCATTCTGGGATATATTTTTTGCCCAAAAAAATATTAGTAGGCAGTATAATTAAGTTGCCTATAACTTTTGGGTCACTTTGCGTCAGGATTGTGCCTTAAAATACCACTTCTGTAGGCAGCTCACCATGTTTTGGCACAGAGCATGTGTTTGTCATTTTCCATGAGCTGAATCATGCAAACCTTAGACCTCAGACTTCTGCTTCTTCATTGCATGGAAAGTGTACCCAGATCGACTTTATTTCACCTCTTTGTCTCTGCTTAGTGCTGATCTTACTTAGCAGATGAAAACAAACTTGCACAGTAGTGGCTTTATGTAATGACAGTTTGGGGCATAATAATAAACAAATTAAAATTTGAAATGCATGAAATTAAATTGTGATTACCCAATGTGAGCAGATGATTGATCCCCATCTAATGAAAGTGTGAGCGTGTTGCATCCCCACACGTGTGAAAGGGATGTGGGGAAGCTTGGCTGCGGGGTGTGTAAGAGGGAACGGACACAGTGTGGAGGGCTGTGCTAATTAGCTCTCGCAGCATGTGTCTCCAGCAGCAGTGCAGTCACAGTGGGGAATGATTACGGAACAAGTTGCAGGTACACTGACGTGGAGACACCGGCAGACGCTCGCGCTTGCCCTCCCTCTCTATTCTCGTCCCAACCCACCCATCCCTTGGTAATTATTCACATGAGATTGATTTAACATGCCCTGTCATTCATTCCGATGTGTTTCTTGTTTTGTTGTACTTGTCATATGGAGAGTGGCGGTGGGTAGTAGATTTTACTCCTGCCAAACTTGTTATAATCCACAGTGAGCTCCTCTCCCGCTACAGGAGGTATAATAGCCATTGTCCATTGCAACAAGTGTCATCAAGGTGTCTTTATAGTCACATTATTTTCCCTCTGAAAGTGAGAGGTCCGACTGTAGCCAATAAATATCTATAAAAAATATAACCTTTAAATATGATATTCACAAAAAGATTGAGCATCAATTGAACATGCCTTTCACGAAAACCCTTGGCTGGATTGCTGGCAATTTTCGGGGCATTATGCAGGCTCTCGTGAAATGAACCTTGTTATTACATGTCCATTGAAAATGAGACCAATATAATGTTCCTCGCATGTCCATGTCAATTATTGCGGCCTCGGATTTTGCGGCAGTCATTACATATTCGCCCTCATTTGGTATTCCCTTCACTGGCCATTAAGCTGATGTGATTAGCACTGAAAGTCTGGCAATAATAACTGCCACTTAAATCTTTCAACATTACTGGAGGACAGTCATATTGCACACAGTTTCAAGGTGCAAAACAGCTTTATATAGATTGGAGCAGTGAGCACCAAATAGTTCAGTAATATGCTTTAATAATCTGAGACATAAATAACTAATGCAATTCCAAAATCAATTTCTCTGCAAAGAAATGGATTTTGGAATTGCGTTAGTCGTATGTCATATGTTATGTGTGAAACAAGTGAAATACATTTTCAGAAATTTTCTGAAAATGTATTTCATTTGTTTCACACATTTGCATATATGCGGCATCAGTCTAAAAAGTTACATTTGTTGTGATGTAGTAAAAATGATCTATTCTGACCAGGTTTCTTTACATTTAAATACTGCATTTATAGGCAACATGTAGTTTATCAACTGTTTATGTGGGTGTTTGAGAAACTTATTCTTGTTAAGAGTTTCTTGTGATTTTCATTATGATTGACAGCGAATAATAGAATGAAGAAGGTGACAAAAATAAAGAATTTATGAACTATTTAAGGCACACTGATTATTTATTATTTTCTCCCAATAATAGAGTCCAGATCAGACTCATCAATCTCAATATTCAATCAACCTGATTGTGGCATCATTAATAGTTTGGTATCATCATGCTATAATTTAAAACTTCAAATAGAAATCAAAGAAAAGTAGCATGAGGTTAGTTAACGTGTAGGAAGGAAATGTTTTCCTTTTTCTAAGGTTCAGGTTGTTTTCCCTCTCTTAAAAGACATAGACTGTGCGTGGCTTGTTTCCTGTGATAGCTGTGTAAATCAGAGGAGGCAGGCATGCAGTGCGCATGCTGAGGTCGTCAACGTCGGATGGCAAAGCCTTTAAAGTGCATTATCTCTCCGCCTGCTCTGCCGCTGTTCTGCGCGTTAGCGGCTCAGTGCGGGCTGATTGGTAAACACCCCGTGGCTGAACGGGTGCAAAACTTAATTCTGTTTAAATAAAGAAAACAACATTAGGATTCGGATGCAGTGCAAAAGCAACTGCCCCTGTTTTGATATCTGCACCCGAGCTTTCACAATTACTTCTACAGTACCTTAACTATGGTACGTCCGTTTTAATTCACACGCAGGAAAGCAATGGTGTAGACCAAACTGGAGATAATTTGCAAAGACATTTACTTTAAATTCAGCATGTATTTACTCTGGAATGTGAAGAAACAGCTTCCACAGCAACGACAGCAAACGTTGTACTCCTTATGAAGGACGTGCAAGCGCGCTGTGGGTTCTGTCTCGGTTAAAGTGAAAAAAAAGACCTGTTTTTGTTTGCTTAGATTTCTTGTTGTTTTTCCGTGCTCTGTTTTTTGTTCCAATCCTTGTAAACCAATATTGATTTTAGACAGCCAGCTGCGTGTAAGAAAGGGTCATTCTGGAAGAAAATAAACCAGCATTTAGGATCTGGTTTTAGTTTTTTTTTTCTTTTTTTTCTCATTTTTGTTTTCCTTTCCTCATCTTTAGCAGCGAGACTCTGTAAGGTGCTGCGTGTGTTGTATTATATTGGAGATTGCAGCTGAGGCATGTTTCTGTGTCTGCTCTCATTTATTGCCAATCTCTCAGGGAGAAATTGGAAGTGATTTATCTAATGGATGCTGGAACACAGTGGCATTTTCGAATGAAAACACTCCACAGGAAATTCCGATAATAATTCACAGATTATTCGCTGGACTTTTTGCTAGGATTCCTCTAGTGTGGACTGTGGACAATACAGAAAAGTGTGCAATCGCGCTCCCTGATAAATAGATAAATACCACTAAACGGGCTGTAAAGCAAGAGGCTAAATTATGCTTTCCCTAATGGACTAATCAATTGTGACTTCTCTAGTCTGAGCTCACAGCAATTCATCCTACCTGGAAACAATTGCTTTTTAATCTCTGGAAGGCTTTCTCACTTTGAAAAGGATACAAAGGCCTTGTAGGGCTAAAAGCTTTATTGATCTCTTAGACCCCATTGAATAGGTAATTATACGTCACGATGTGCTTAGATTAATATATTGCCTTTCTTTGCATCTCAAAATGATAAATGAATCCTTTGGTGTGCATATCATTTAAGTAATCCTAGATCATTAGGGAAGACGGCCACGTACATGGGATGGGCCGTAATGGAATGCAGCAGGGGAGAGAGACTCCTGTCAGCTGTTCGGCAGAGGAGGCTTATCTCATCTCTGCCTGCTATTAAATGAAACATCAGCATCCACTCACGACCAGGCAGATGGTCAGTCAGGGATTCTGTCAACTCTGTGTGTAGGTGTAAGTCAAGTGTTATTGTGTCAAAAACAGTCTAGATGTACATGACCGTTTTCCCCCCCACCTTTACAAACAAAACTGTAAGCACTTTCTTAATCTGGTAAGCTCTTAGATGATCGACGAGAGGGAATTATTACCTTTGAATGGACAGATTGTTACTTTTCAATAGACACAATTTCTGATAGTGGTCTATAAGCATGTCTATACTGTATAACTATACATGTATATTCCCCCCAATAGTTCAGAGAAATTTATTTTATTTTATTTTTGAGAAGCTACCTCAACTTTTTTTTTCATTCAATTAAAAAATGTATTTAATATAAAAAGTGTATTTAATATGCTGTGAAAACATCTCATTTAGAATGTATTACATTATGAAAAGTCCTCTGTTTCAAAAGAGAGTGACATTCCTGTTTTCATTTTTAAATAATCACAGTTGCAATCGGTGTTGTTGTAATGCCTGATATTTGTTTTCTTTTGACTTATTTTATTACATTTGGTCTGGTGCTCCTGTCTCGTTTGTTTAAGACAAACACACCAATTACAATTTATGAAGAGAAAAGATGCAAAAGACTGCATCCATTTATTAATTTACCTCATTGCACCTGTCACATTTTTCCAGCAGAAAACCAATTCCTCAACCATGTATCCGCAGAGACATTTTGGAAGAGAAAATCTATGGGAGACATTATGTGTAGCGGGGAAGTGTGCCAGCTGTCGTAAGTTTGCCATCAGTTTGTGTAAAGGTTAATATCACATCTGCTGTGCAGTCCAGCTTGAGGATTCATTCTGCCTTCCCCGGCTCTGCTCCGGGACTCAGCAGCCATCTTCTGTGCGAAAGCAGCCTTCCTGGAGTCTAGGCTTGACAGCAAACAATCTGTTTGAGTCTGAGAGGGTGAAGAGGTCACCCAGCCCCAGTGCACTGCTTAATGTGGGCCTGCAGCCATGGCCCTCCAAATGGAGGAGAGAGGGAGAGAAAGAGCAACATGGCTACATGTTTGGTTTATCATTTCTAGTTCTCAAGCAATAGATTTATGTCACCAAGGGAACTCGGTTCTTTCTGTATAAAAACATCATGTGCCTTTTTCGTGGGAATCAGCCCCCAGCAAGAGTGTTAGCAGTGTGTATTGATCTAAATATTTCATTTTGTTCTTGTCACCTTAATCCTCTACAAAGAATGCTTGTGGTTTGGGGGAGAAAGCCCCTTTTCAAATTAAACTTGGTAAATAAGTGAACGGGAAAACATGGCTCTATGCACTCTGCTACAGCCAATTTCAACTTTATTGACACACCTATTTGTCAGATTTCTGTTCGTAAAGTGCTATCGACACATGCATCTATCATGCAATCCTTTTTTTTCCATCCATCCATCCATGCATCCATCTTTCGTTCTGTCTATCTATACTGTGTTCCATCTTGTGTATGTGAATCAGCTGAATGAATATGTGTCTGATTACATACATGAAAAGTTTGTTCAAAGTTCTGGTTTACTTTTAAATGGTTCATCTTACTATGACAAAATGAATATATTAACTGTGCAACTCAATGCATTTTCATAACTTGTATCAATCTTTTCTCCGCAGCTTCGTGACACAAAGTCAACTGAGCAGAATACAACTCTTCTGCATTTCCTGGCCGAGAAATGTGAAGAAAAGTATCCTGAGATCCTGAAGTTCCCTGATGAGCTTGAGCATGTTGATAGTGCCAGCAAGGGTAAATAGTTATTATTATTATTTTAAATGTCAATTACGATTTATTTTGAAGTCATTCTTGTCGCAGTATAAATTATCAAGTGGAGCACAAAATAATTGTTTATAATAATAATTATGATTTGTCTGAAAACATTTGCATATATGGTCTTAGCAGTATTTTGTATATTGTAAACACTGGTCCATAAAGGACACTGATACAGTTGCAGTGCTTGACATAATGAAAATGAATCATATGAGATGGTGAATTTTTTTCCCCTCTCCACAAAAATGCATACCAGTCAGTGTATTATTCTTGGTGATCCAGAGTTCTTTAACAGCAAAGTTCATAATAGCCACTACAATAGCTGTGATTAAGTTGAATACGGAGAGTTATTGTTGTTAGAGAAAAAAGGGATTTTTATTTAGATTTTATAATTCATTCTACCTATTCAGTCCGTTTGCTGGTAAAGCACAACTTAATTTTTCTGTAAAATGACTCAATTTTCCGGCATGTTTGTGATGCGTTATTAGTGTCAGTTTGGAAGACTCTCAATAATGCCATGTAATTCGGTTTAGCTGCATGATTGTTTCAGGCTAGATAAAGATGCGCTTTATTTTGATCCAGAAGTCTATCCTTTTATTTCTTCCCTCCCATAAGCTGTTATCGTGTTCAATCCAACAGATTTCCCTTTAAATGTGTTAAGCCTGGTTAATTGAACAACCAGCTTTGGGTTGTGAAGACATTATCACCCCTGATCGGCAGATATCAGCTGTATCCTTTGGAAGAATATGGGGCTCTGTCGGTGTGACCTTGAGATATTCCCCCTCATATACAATGTATACCTCACTCCATCTATCTAAATCACGCTGCTTTATGGTGTTCGTCAAATCCTTTATTGGTTTTCTCCTGTGGTCTTCTTTTAAGCCGTGAGCTTTGAAGCTTTTTATGGCTTGAATTAGATGAACTAATGTTAGAGAGATCAACCCAGGAGACTGGACACAATTGGCCCCGTGGACTATAATTAGAGCTTTTGCAGAGAACGAAATAAAACTAGTTAATGGCCAAAGAGCCTTTCTTAATCCTTTTGCTATGTGTAAATCCAGCTTTTTCCATTACTATGAATAGACTAGTTTCATTTGAATGGTGTAGAGCAGTTCTGAGGGTTGATGAAGGAACTATAATGAAGCGCAAGGGGCCCATATGCTCCACAGTATGGCCGACAGGAAAGGTTAAGAGTCCAAATGGGGAGGTAGCTTAGCAGGGATGGTGGCGTAGTCTCACACAGCCGTTCTGACATTGTGGAATGGATTCTTATTATGGCTTGCAGTGATTAAGAGGTTTAGTGCTTCCCACTATGCTGAGAGAGATTTCAGTGAATTTAAATATCTGGTTTCTTAACTCTCATTCATTTCAAACAGATTTGGAAATGAAGACCCTCAGTGAATGCTATAATCTTCTGTATTATTGCCACATGAAATGTCTGTGTCTGTTGGTCTCTGTCAGGGGAGAAATACAGGCATGCGTATCCCGGCAGTGGCGTAATTTCTCCTGTCAATAAGCTAATTTGTCTTTAATTCCATTTGGAACTGTTTGGTTGAAGCCCTTGAGCTTTATTTACTTTGTTAGTTACCTAATTGCTTATCTAATCTAATAAAACTAATTCAGCGCTTTGTTGTGAAGGATGCGGCCACTGTTGAATAGACCAGCGGTATCTATGTCAAGGTAGATGGCTGAAAGAATGCACAAACCTAATGATTTGTAGAGAGACATTTCAAAGAGAATCAGTTCTTTGTCCATGGTCTTTATCTAATTTAGAATGACAGTAAACAGTAAAATAAACAGTTCCTGGCTCTGATTTAGTTCAATAGAGTGATGAGAAATGTCCTGCTTATGCGTGTTAAAAATGCATTTGCTAATTAATTGTATTCATTATATTTCAATTAACTTCACTATACATATAATTCATTTTATATAGCGTAAATAATAAATTCTAACTATTACTGTACATCAAAGCCAATTATGCTAAATGGCATATTAAATATGATCAAAAAATAGATACATTTTTTCCGAAGGGTATTTATTAGGCCTTCGAATGCTATCTTACATGTAACGCATACAGATGTCCCACCTGGTTAAGTGTTGAAGCAGTCATGAATAAGTAATTCAGCTTTGACTACTGATCTTTTTTGAGACCTTTCTGTTCATGTCAAAGTGGTGAGAGAACATGAATCTGTTTCTTCTTCTAACATAGTAGCACAGCTCACCTTAACCCTGAGCCACATTTAGACACCACCTCTCATTCTCTGTAATTCCTGCTACCTCTCTATTCTTAAGTTCATGCTTTTCTTCTCCACCCTCCTCTCTGCTGCTCAGTTAACCTTTGGGCTTTCTGTCTCTTTTTTTGTCTCTCACTCCATATTTCTCACAAAGAACAGTATATTTGTTGTCTCTTAAGAATACTACTTCTTCCACCATATCCCTTTCTCCCCATCAAAGCGGCTTTTTAGATAGGCAGAGTTACACACTAGAACACAAGAGCACTGGTGCACTGCAAACCCTATGCTGTCCCAATGTGCCTGTGCCCACAGGAGCACGGCTCTACACCCTGCTGAACTCTGCTGTTTGAGCTTTGAGCAAAGCCCAGACACTCTGATCATACACCAGGATCTTCTTATAGTCTTCTGCTAAGCTTCCCATCACACGTCCCATGCTCTTGTGGGATCTCTGCTCTCAGGCAGTGTACTTTGCCCCAACGCACATGAGTGAAGACCAAATCAGGTGATTTCTTCCTGTTGCATCAAGATTTGGTCCAAAAAGGATGTGCAGTGCGCACACACATTTAGTAATCACATATCCATCTACAAATGTTGGAACTGGCACTCTTAATATACTTGATTGAAAAGAGCAATCAGTTCTGCCTGATTTGCTTGAGAAAGTTATTGTCTCTCCTTTCAGTTCTGCCTTGATTGGTCACTGCAGAATACCTCTCCCCCAGTCCCAAACCTTTAAATCTCCACACAGATAGTGGAGAAGAAAGAGAAAGAGTCTGAGATAAAGGAAGTCAAATTATTTTGTGGGTTCAGGGTTCTTTCTTTCTTTCTTTCTTTCTTTCTTTCTTTCTTTCTTTCTTCTCTCTCTCTTTCTCTCTCTTTCTGCTGACAGATTTTTATTTGCCATGTTAACATTTTCTATAGCCACACCATACCATTCTAGAGATGCACCTATACTAAATTTCTCTGTCAATACAGATAGCCGATTGCCGACTGCTATTTGTAAAACTCAATTTGCGCACAAGGTATTTTTCATAAACACTAGTCTTCATGGCAAACTTATTCAAAAATACATAATTAACAGTAAATAGGCAAGGCAAAGCAAGGTTAATTCAAAGTGCTTTACACAAAAAAAGATTAAAAATAATCATAAAATAAACACAAGTGCATAGGAAGGGATTGATTAAAATTTATTTAAAATGTATTAAAACAGTTATGAATAGAATAAAAAGTGGACATAGATCAAATAAAGTGCAATCAGTCTAGCATACAGTAGTACTTATTCAGTAAATGCACAGTTAAACAGTGTAAAATGTGTTTTGAGTCTGGAATTGAATGTGGCTGGGGCTTCTGATCTCTTCTGGAAGTTGGTTCCAGGGTTGATCCAACACGTTGCGTTTACAGTAAGAGCATCAACACAGAATGTGAAAGCTGAGACTGTTTCTTATCAGAAGTAACAAAGCTCTCTGCATTTATTGGATAGGAGGTGCACTACAAATAATGTTTGGTTTAGGGAAAAAACACGGACGTGGCAAATCTACCTTGACCTACAAATGATTCATAGGGTCAAAGAAACTGCTATAACTTTGCATTTTTCTTTAACTGTTCAACTTCGACAGCCCTGAATTCAACACAAGAGAGATTTTCTTCATACATGGTATGTGTTGCAGTCTGACACGTTTATTCCACCCCCTTTTGATTGACAGGATATAATCAGCCCTGATCATTGGCTGTTTAACCGGTGGCTGATAGACCAGCTTCCAGAAGAGATCAGCTGTGCTCCAACTATAGCCACATTCAAATTCAGAATATATATATATATATATATATATATATATATATATATATATATATATATATATATATATATATATATATATATATATATATATATATATATATATATATATATATATAATATATGTTAATCTATTACATGTTTACAAATATATAAATGTACAGTTTTGATTTCTTTAAAATGCATTTTTTCAACAAATAATTACAATTATTTTGTAGCTGTAAATTATCCAGTGATTATGGCAGCGGGAAATTGATGTGAATGCAAAACATTACTGATTGTGTTCTAATTGTCAATGCATTCTACCTTACGCATTCTGAGGATAACTGTCACAAGCCATTATTGCCATTTCAACAAAACCTAATTATGTTTGCCAGCTTGGTAACATTACCTTGTTGACAAGTTTAAATCACGAAATTGGCGGCATGCTCGGCAATGTTATATAATCAGAGTAAACAATTAATGTTTACCTAATGCATGTAGACTAAGCAATGTTGGCCAAATAGGCAGTGACAGTTCTGTCAACTGGCTATGGGCCAGCAGGCCCTCCTGATATGACCTCAGTTTTAATCACATTACAGAATACTTTACCTTTTGTCCAAAGCTAACCACCCTGTATTGTATCATTGTAATCCTAATGCCAATTCCGAATACTGTCTTGATCAATGATACTGGTGAAACTATTTGCTGATCAATGATAATTGCATCATCTCCTGTATAATTTAAGCTTGAGTCGCAATTTGGCATTTGCTTGAATCTGTTAATGTGATTCAGAAGGATGTTTGTCTTACATGCTTTCACTATCTCCATCTGTATTTATTTATTTTCTCCCCCTCCAGTCTAGTTCAGTTCTTACTGTATGTAATCTATCCATTGCTCAAGGGGTGTTGTAGAAGGCAATTTTGATTTGACATGACATTTTCCTTCAAGATAATCATGACGGCAATTCTTCATCTCTCCTGGCAGTGCAGAGCCACGTAAGGGGTTTTGTTTAATGTGTTCAATATTTTATGCACCTCAGCAACATAATCCAGGTTTTCACTTAAAAAAGTGTGGATAGGAGATATGTGCTAGATATCCCATGTTGACTAGCCACTGCTTCCTGACACACATGATTGCATCCCTTAATACATCTGTGCTAGTCAGCCTGTAAAAAATATGTTGCCCAGGTAAAGGTCAGAAGCGGTCATGGCCTACCTCCCCAGGCCGAGCTTCCCTCTGGGCAGAGGAGCTTTCGACTTTCCTGTCTCATCCATTACCATCCACCTCCATCAAGGGCGGTGCTAATTAGAATGTGTTTTGATCATCCTGGGAGGATAGGCAGAAATGTGCTGAGTCTCAAGGAACAAATGGGACATGGGGAGCAACCATGAAATCAGTGGCATTGTATTTTCCCCTTTACTTATTCATGAACTTTATCCCTCCTGGGCTGCTCTGTTACACCTCCTTGCCCACAAAAATTCAGTGGATGGATGCTTACATCACAAACCTGCAGATGGTTCAAAATCAATGCATTTACAATCAAAGGATGAAAGATACATATTTTTATATTATTGGTTATACTTAGCATTAGGGATTTAAGAGGATTATATATCTTTATACAACAGATAGTTTTGGTTCTCGAATCTGATTGGCTTAGAACGTTTCGCAGTCATGCAGTATTCTACTAATAACACACGGAAACCATTTCATAATTTGTATCGCTCCGCTTGTTTCTGCCGGATCTAAACTGGCAGCATTTTTCACAGCGAGCGTCAATGGCGGAGGAGTGCAAACACTATCGTTTTACAAATTCCACTGTTTTGTGTCATTGAAATGCAGTTTTAAGAGGTGTTTTTTTTAGGCTATAATGTAGTTGTTTAGACCTCAGAGGGGAGGTCCTTATACATAAACAGTGCCCGTTTGAGAATTTGTTTAGACATTTTCGGAGATGTGAGCTCCAGGCAGTTGAGCGCTCATTTACCCGCTGAGAACAGCTTTATCTCGCCCAGTCCTTCGGGAATATCCCGCTGGCTCTTATGTAGATAGTGGTTAAAGATGAGATATAATTGGTTTGGGTATATCAAATGTGCAATCTTTGGTCTTATTAATCTATTACTTGTTCCGGAGCAAATTGATTTAGCTGAGGGCAAAGTTAAGTTTCATAAGTTAATATTTTTATTTAACTTAAATCCTGTACTAACTAGAGCACTGCTTTTGTACTTTTGACTGGATTCATTGCTTGTTTATTTAGTTAAAACGTCTTATACTTTTATAATGGCTATTATTGTTAATTTAAATATTATTGTTGTATACATCATTTTTGGAAATCCCCTTAACTGTCAAAAAGGATACTAAGACAAAAATATTGCTTTCCTCAGCGGACATTCAAAAAATTTTTTTATTTTTTTATTTTTATCATGAATATAAGATTGAATTGAGGAATAAATGCTATATCAGATGTAGGTAATACACACACTTTGTCAATCTCTCTCTCATAATATAATACAATAAGGTTCAATGAAGCAACTCTTGAGTTCCTTTGTTTCTAGGTCTAGAATTTTGTATTTCATTTGTTATATATTTTTTTACATTTTAGATTAAGTAACGGTGGCTTGGGCTCTTTTGTTAAACTGTCAACTTTAGATTGACAAAGATTTGAACCTGTAGCTGAAAAAAGTAGTTCCACACAAAAGAGGGTTTTTAAAGACACTTTGTTGTTGCTTCTTATTTACTAACACACTTGTGCCGTCGAAATGTTGTATAAAATCAATATCACACTCGTAGTAGGGATGCTCATATTGACCGTTTAACCGTTAACCGAAAGTAAAATTTTTGACCGATTAATACTATCAGTTAAACGGTTTAAAATAAAATAAAAAAAAATAAAACTTTTTTATATATATATATTTTGGCTTCATGGTTAAATAAAAAACATACTATATATAGCCAATATTTGTTAACTCACTGGGCGCGTCGATATGCGCAACCACACGTGCCAACAGAAATATTCTCCCTGAGCAAGCAAAATGAAGCGAGCGAGTGCAGCACCCGTAGACTAACCTTACAGTTAGACTAGAGGAGTGCACGCTCGCAACGGGAAGCATGAAGCTTACTTGACAACATCAGTTCATATATCAATATCGTAACGAATAGAAATAACCTTAAATAATATATGGTTATCTGCATCTTTCCGTCTCTTATGTATAGTTACTTTTTAAACACGAAAATCGCATTCAGCATGACACGCAAGCGGTTGCCGTGGTAATGAACAAGCTTGCGAATGTCCATCTGAGGCAAAATTACTAAATATTAGGGCTGGGTAATAAATATCGATTTCTCGATATTAATCGATTCTCATTTTTACGAACCGATATCGATTCTTAAATCTCAAGAATCGATTAGTCATCCTGTTTCATTTGAATGAATGTAGCGCGGCTGCGCGCATCCAAAAAATCGCAAATATCTTTGTCCTTTGTTACTATTGATATGAAACCGTGTGAATTTTCAAATTACGTCCATTTTCTTTCGAAATTCAAAAACATAAATACCGTTTTGGCGCTGTGGCGTGAGATCGCTCTGGTGCGCGCAGCTCAAGAGAAGCAGGAGCGCTGATCTCTCTTCCGGCTTATTAACACCAGTTACAGCGCGAAATAAACATGAATGAGCATCTGAAAGTGTGTTAAAAGATGGAGTACAACTTATCGAAATCTGTATCATGTCACGTTGATTCGCTCAATCAGCATTTCAACCATGGAAAGACGTCAGTTAAACAGCTTGTAATCAATGTCATGTATCGTCATATTTACCTCAGAAAAACCACATGTGACCATAAACTCGTTAGTCAGCTAGAAAAAATAACTCGAGAGAGAGGAGCATTTTGCTAAATATATGCACATTATTACATATGCATTATAATCTTAATGTTCTTCAATATTTACTGCATATTTGAATAAATCTGGCAAGTTTTTATGACAGCCACCATTTAAATGTTTATTTTTCATATAATCTTCTTATTATAAAAATAATTAAAAGTGTAATTTAAGTGTTTGTATAGCTACAAAACAGTTAATTATTACCTTCATATTAAGCTAATGAAGCCTAGTAGGCTACAACTAGACTCCCATAGTTTACAGCATAGTTAAGAGATTTGATTTCCTTGAGAAAATTTGTCATTTATTGTAAGTGATATCCAAAATAATCAATATTGAATCGAATCGAATCAGAATCGAAATCGAAATCGAATCGAATTGCAAGCTTGTGAATCGAAATCGAATCGAATTGTGAAATTTGTGTCAATACCCAGCCCTACTAAATATGCAGCGCGAGTTTCTTAATCCAAACAATTTGCCACTGAACCAGCTTATAAAATCTTCTTCAAGGCTGTGCTGGTTGCATTTGAGGTAACTTAACTTACAGGTCATGGGTTTCAGATTTCGCTTGAGATCGGTATGCATTAAGCTCGATAGTAGTCGTGTCTCCTTCATTGCGTATTTTTATAAACTTGAATATATCCCTCCACTGCATACTGTAATCCCTTTTGCCTCGATCTGGAGGATATCGCGGAGGTATTGCTCCAAAAAAGGTCACTGACACGCACGGGTATACCTATTCCCGTCATGGCAATCTGTTGCGCTGGTCGTGTTTGACCATTTGTTTGACGGACGTAGTAGCAACAGTATGGGGGGCGGGGCTCGGCGAAAGGCTAATTATATAATATTATCAGTTAACGGTTAATAATCGATTAACGAGTGGCGGTTGTCGGTCGGGAAAATTAACCGAAATGAGCATCCCTAACTCGTAGTTGTGGCTATGGCTCTATTTCAGCAGGGCTCTGATTGGTTCCTCTGCCAAATCTATTGAGTTTTTGAGGGAGGGGTATTTCCTAAGCAACTTCCCAAACACCTTAGCAACTATAGCAACACGCTCAAACAAAGAGCTCTGAAATTAAAAAAAATTTAAAAAAAAAAAAAAAAAAAAACACTTAACCAGTGTAATTGTTCAGATGCTGCCCCTTTTTTATCTATTTGTCTGGTCTGTAATGTAAATGGCTGTGTCTGGTTTAGTAACTTTGTGTGTCTGTAATTCATGGAAACAGAAGCTAGGACAAAAGGAGGAGAGGGGAAATTAGAAGAGCAGAGATGGTGTCCTGTGTTGAGCTGCCACATGAATCAGCTACTGTTCCTATCGGTTGTTCTTCATCCTAGAGTGAACTGGAGCACAGTGGTCATAAAGCATGCGTTTTGATGATTATGGTCAAGACCTTGTTTTGTGAAGTGCAAACTGTATGTCAACAGAAAATTCAGTATGCAAGAGTAATGCTTTAAAAGGACTTGCTAAAGCCTGCATACACTCGTGAAGCTGTTATCTCTTTAGTTTGATCGTCTGTGCTGTAGCTTTGTCAATGTTAGGGCTAAAGAAAACTGTTCTTTTCAGTGTTTCTGTCTTCAGAAAGGAATCTATGAAGTACTATGTTTTGTCTTTATTCCAGTTACTGTTGACACTCTGCTTCAACTCAGAACAATAGGGGCATTCACTCAGTTCAAAGAAGTATGTGTGGCCAATTGTGAAAACCACACATTTAATTTAATTTAATTATATAATTTATAATAGTAATTATTATTAGTAGTATTATTATAAGTACTAATCAAATATGCAATTATTTATTATTTCATTTATTTAGTATTTTTTTTTTGTTGTTGATAAAGTTTTGATTGAAAGATTGTAGCGATTTATTTGGTAAATAGTGTATAATTAAGCCTTTCTGGATGATACAAGAAATCATCTTCCTTTTTGAGATAATAATTGGTTGATGTACATTATCCCTTAAGGGTTAGTTCACCCAAAAATGAAAATGCTATCATCGTTTACTTACCCTCAAGTTGTTCCAAACCTCTATGTGTTTATTTGTTCTGCTGAACACAAAGGAAGATATTTGGAAGAAAACAGATCTCATTCCCCATTGACTACCATAGTAGGAAAAAAATACCTACTATGGTAGTCAATGGGGAATGAGATCTGTTTTCTTCCAAATATCTTCCTTTGTGTTCAGCAGAACAAATAAACACATAGAGGTTTGGAACAACTTGAGGGTAAGTAAACGATGATAGAATTTTCATTTTTGGGTGAACTAACCCTTTAAGCTGTAAAACCCATGTTTCTTTGTTTTTATTTAAGTGCTGAATCATGACAAAAACTCAAAATGAGCCATTTTAAACCTTGTTTTAGATTTAAAAAAGTGCAGCACGGAAAATCCTACATCCTCAAGTTCACCTGAACCTTCGCTTTCACAAGGTCAAGTTGAACTGCACATCCTCAAATCCATCTATAGAAAATAAGTAGATACTTAAAAAAAAAGCCTCAATTTTGCTTTAGTTCAAGGACACCCTGCAAACTTGTGAATGTAAGTATGCGAGTGTATCTCTATATGCCCAATATTTTATCTGCCCGTCAGTGCTAAATGGTCCGTTGTGGGAATATCATCTCTGCCACCATGGTTCCCCACCCTGTTGCTTGGTGCTGGGTCTGGATAATTAAAGATTGATAATTTCCCTAGGGATAGAAAGAACAAGCAGGGATCAGGAGTTCAGCCGCATGTCTCGGCGAGGGGGAACACACCGAAAATATATCTGCTGTTAGTTAAGCCTTAAATGGGGTCAGGTTGAATGTTGCTTTGGGCGCTCTCTGTTCCCTGACTGATGTGGGATGAGTGAGTCTCAGTGAGAGGAATACTCACCCCTCGTTCAGCTGATAGCTCTTATTACCTGACTGACATATATAAAAGTGGCCTTGATTTATCCTGTCATCTCGCCGAATAGTGCCGTTAAATTGTGTTTGTGTCAATAAAGGCAGCTCCTGTTTATAGACATAAAGCTTATATTGTGGATGAACTGAGATGGCCACATCAACCCATCCACGGTGTAGATATTGCCTCACAATTTCCTGCTTAATGCGGTGCCTTCCACGCCCAATGATGATTCCATTGCGATTGAGAATGGGTTCTTCTTGATGTTGGTATTTGTGCACCTCTGATCTTTGCTAATAAAGCTGGAAAAGCCTGGAGTGCCTGTTATTGAGCAATATGCCTTAAACCCACACTCAGCACCCCTCCAAAGTAGCGTCCACCAACTTTCTGCCTCGAGCCCCCATTGTGACTATGCCAAGGCGGTCTGACAATCCAAGGGGAAAAAAGGACACATATGTGCTAATAAATCGATTTAGTATATGGCACAGCCATGGGCAAAGTAGTTTAGAGTCTGGATGAAGAAAGAAATGAGTGGAAGGGGGTACATTTAAACTTGTAGGATATTAATGCAATGGTGAATGTATCTATTATCCACATTTATTTCTGTGGGACTGGGGAGTTTCAAAGCACGGTTTCTAGATGATAAGCTCAGCACTGTGTATATAATGGCTGCATTGTATATTAAAATACACTCACCGGCCACTTTATTAGGTACCCCATGCTAGTAACGGGTTGGACCCCCTTTTGCCTTCAGAACTGCCTCAATTCTTCGTGGCATAGATTCAACAAGGTGCTGGAAGCATTCCTCAGGGAGTTTGGTCCATATTGACATGATGGCATCACACAGTTGCCGCAGATTTGTCGGCTGCACATCCATGATGCGAATCTCCCGTTCCACCACATCCCAAAGATGCTCTATTGGATTGAGATCTGGTGACTTTGGAGGCCATTTGAGTACAGCGAACTCATTGTCATGTTCAAGAAACCAGTCTGAGATGATTCCAGCTTTATGACATGGCGCATTATCCTGCTGAAAGTAGCCATCAGAAGTTGGGTACATTGTGGTCATAAAGGGATGGACATGGTCAGCAACAATACTCAGGTAGGCTGTGGCGTTGCAACGATGCTCAATTGGTACCAAGGGGCCCAAAGAGTGCCAAGAAAATATTCCCCACACCATGACACCACCACCACCAGCCTGAACCGTTGATACAAGGCAGGATGGATCCATGCTTTCATGTTGTAGACGCCAAATTCTGACCCTACCATCCGAATGTCGCAGCAGAAATCGAGACTCATCAGACCAGGCAACGTTTTTCCAATCTTCTATTGTCCAATTTCGATGAGCTTGTGCAAATTGTAGCCTCAGTTTCCTGTTCTTAGATGAAAGGAGTGGCACCCGGTGTGGTCTTCTGCTGCTGTAGCCCATCTGCCTCAAAGTTCGACGTACTGTGCTTTCAGAGATGCTCTTCTGCCCACCTTGGTTGTAACGGGTGGTTATTTGAGTCACTGTTGCCCTTCTATCAGCTCGAACCAGTCTGCCCATTCTCCTCTGACCTCTGGCATCAACAAGGCATTTCCGCCCACAGAACTGCCGCTCACTGGATGTTTTTTCTTTTCGGACCATTCTCTGTAAACCCTAGAGATGGTTGTGCGTGAAAATCCCAGTAGATTAGCAGTTTCTGAAATACTCAGACCAGCCCTTCTGGCACCAACAATCATGCCACGTTCAAAGTCACTCAAATCACCTTTCTTCCCCATACTGATGCTCGGTTTTGAACTGCAGGAGATTGTCTTGACCATGTCTACATGCCTAAATGCACTGAGTTGCCGCCATGTGATTGGCTGCTTAGAAATTAAGTGTTAAGGAGCAGTTGGACAAGTGTACTAAATAATAGAGTAGTAATAAAATGGCCGGTGAGTGTATATATATATTATTTAAAAAAAAAAACTTCTTTACATGGAGTAGAAAACAGGTTTTTTTTTTTTTTTTTTTTTTTTCGTGATTATAATGGCATTTTTCAAAAAAAAACAATGTTTGTAATATGAGAGCACACCCAGTTTATGGACAAACTAAAAAAATAATCATTGGGTCCATTAAGCAACACACAGTAGTTCAGTTTCGTTACTGAATGAATCAGTGGAGTAAATGATTCAGTAACTCTCACTCATAGGCTGCATCCAAAATCACTTAATACTCTCTTGAGTAGGTATTTATTTTGAATAAGTACTCCCTTGGTTTCATGGAATAGTAAAGTGTCCATCGTATGCACACTTCTGAATCTTACCAGAAGCAGTGTACATATGTGTACTTTTTGCCTACTCTTTTATGAGTACTGTGAATTCGGACTTTGTCACAGACTTTTTTTCGCCTTTTATGCAGACGCGGCCATAGTGCATGCACTAATTTAGTGATTTTGAGCAATTTGGTTGAGTGAATGATTCAACTCGCTCATAAAGATGCTTATAAACTCATAAAAATGAAAAAACAACTAGTATTAAGTAATGTTTAATTTGTCAACATTTAGTAAATGTATTTGGTATCATGAACTAACAATGATATATATATATATATATATATATATATATATATATATATATATATATATATATATATATATATATATTGTATTGTTAATTCATGATTGATCACAATAATTTAATGATAATTGATGTTTAATTTGTGGCTTTAATTAATGATAATTTAATTGATAATTAATGATGTTCATTTATATGTAGATATTAACATTAGTCTATACTAATAAATACTCTAAAAAATATTATTCATGGTTAGTACACAAAGTTTGTAGTTTTGTACAAATCTCTGTTTCACAATTTAATGAAGTGCACTTGTACTATGATTTTTCCTTTTTTTTTTTTCTTCTGTCACACCTACCGAATATATTCCCCCTGCAGATCAACCCATGTAGATGTGCCCTACATTTCCGCTGTGGCTCAGCTCTCCAAAAAATGCTGTCCTTATCTGCACCACACATACATGCATGCCAAACATGTCTGGATTAAGATGCTGAGGGCAGCACTCTCACACATACCACACACACACTGATTCTGGCACTTTAGATTAGAAGCAAAGTGAACATTTGATGAAAAATAAATAAATAAATATCCAGTGAGAGAGTTTTAACCATTTACAGAATCTGTGCAGATCCACTTCTCCTGGAGGACCTCAGAAGATCACAAGAGTAGTGCCAGTGGTTTAAGAAAGTGGGATTTTAGGAAGACATATTGCTGTGATGTTTGGTTTGCAAAAATATATCATGTATTTGTATCTATCTATCTACAAATCTTGTCAGTATCATTGGCACCCTTTGTAAATATGAACAAAGAAGCCAAAATTAATCTACATTTGTAATCCTCATCACCTTTCATTGAAGTAAAATTATTGAAAATGGAGGGAAATCTCATTATGAAATAAATGTTTTTCTCTAATGCACATTGGCCACAGTTAATGGCACCCTTTTATTCACATTTTGCAACCACATTTTGTCTTCTCCTACAATGCCTGATGAGGTTGGAGAGATCAGACACTTCACTTTTCTATAGGATTTAGGTCAGGGGACTGGAATGACCATGGCAGAAATTTACTTTTGTGCTCAGTTACTCAGATTTTATTTGTGTTGATTTTTATGTTTGTTTTGGATCATTGTCCTGATGGGAAGATCCACCACAGCCCATTATAAGATTTATAGCTGTAATTTATTCATGTGATGCCAATGCTGATTTTTCAGCAACCATTACTCCTGTTATCAGTGTCACAGGATCCTTCAGAAATCATTCTAAAATGCTGCTTTTCTGCTTAAGAACCAGTGAGCATTATTGAGCACTATAAACATGTTATGTTTGTTTCGTTCATACTGGAACCTGGGGGTACCCTCACGCAGAAAGTCCAAATATGCCTCTCATAAGTAATATAACTAATGACTTTCGAGGAAATCCCTAATATGGACAAAGGCATCCAGCAATGAGATATCATTGTAGCTGAATAAAAAGAAGATGGCGCTTTGACTTATTAAATCTGAAGACAATAAACACACGACTGTGACAATATATGGTTTATCTGTGCTCTTCAAGCCATCTTGGGTATTTTCACAAGAATAAAGTATATTTATAATTCAATAGTAATCAACATAGCATTAATTACAGTATAGAATACTAAAAAAACAATATACCGTCTGCCTCATTCTTTCATAAGAAGCCACTTCAGATCCCAAATGGAAGTTATTTCAAACACTCAACTAGCACTATGAAGTGAGTTTGGAATAAAAACATGTTATGTTTGGCATGTTTTGCTTTTTAAATGCACATCGTAAGTGACTCAAACTCACAGCGCTTGCAGAGACCATTTACCGACTGATCTAACCGCTCTGATCACACTGCCACTACTCAAACATTATTGTTTCGCACAATATAAACATTTGCTTGAACAGATATTCACGAACATGTATTTCACAGTAAACACTGGTCTAAACATTCTTATATCCATCACGTTACAGTGTAAGCACTTATACTACTTTTATATTGTACTCTGTTCTCTTACGAGAGTATCTCTCGTACTGCGTAATATCTTACGCTATGGGGAAAACTCTTTTCCACGAGATATTGAAGCCAAAAATTATCCTTAATTTTTTATTAATGTAAAACGCTTTGCAGCAGCAAGCAGACATAGGCGAGACAGCTCGCGCGCCTATTGGCTGCCCTGCGGCAATAGCAGCAGCCTATCGAGAGAGGCTCTGCGTGACGTCACGACGAATGGGGGCCTTTCGCGCCCATATCGTCACGTCCCGCCAGAAAGGGCGTGGTCTCGCCCCATATCTAGGCTCGATAGCTGCTCTTACGTTGATTTTCATCTCTTCAGCGAAGCCTCCCGCATCGCTGGATCCAGAGTGAGAAGCCGCGCCGTCGACCTGTAGCCTTCAGCGGGACGTGCCATCGAGCCTGGAGTCGCCGCCTTCAGCCGCCGTACCTGCTGCGCTTTCCGGCGTACATATCCTTTCCTCTGCTTAGAGTGTGTGTGATTGCATTATCTGCCTTTTTTTCCCACCCCTCTAAAAGAGCGGCGTCTTTTTAAAGATGCCTTCCTGTGGTTCTTGCCGAGCCCCACTCAGCGATGAGGACCGCCATGTCATCTGCGTGTCCTGCCTGGGTGAGGATCACGCGGCCATCGCGCTCGCTGACGGCGGATGCCATCATTGTGAACGTTTGCCTATGGTGACTCTGCGGACTCGCCTAGCTGCGTTATCCGAGCCCGCATCCCAGCCTGCCGTGACGCCGCGCCGCAAGAAGCGCCGCGCCCAGCGCACGCCCGAGCTATTTCCAGCCCGCCAAAGCTCGCCGGTTCGCCCGCCAGCTTCGCCGGCTTCGCTCGAGTCGCCCACGGACGGACAGTGGCCGCCGTCTGCCGCCGCGTCCGCACTTGAGCTCGACGAACTTACCGGAGACGGCATTGAAACTGAGCCGATGCGTCCGCTCTCTCAAGCCGTGGATTACATCGGCCTCGACTGAAAGGCGCTCGCGCAACTAACGCGCAATAGGCTGGACGGACGCTTTCTCGGGAAAGACGAAGCTCCGTCACAGTCGAGACCCGCGCCTTTCCCCCCTGAATGGTGAGAAACATTTGTGGCTAACTATCCGAGATGACGGAAGCTGAGCGCTCCGTGTTCCTCGACGTTCTCGCTCTGCTGGACGCCGCCCCCCTCAGCGCGGGCCCCGGCCGAGGATTGAGATAAAGCCCGAGGTCTCAAGGCCTTCCTAGTCTCTCTAGGAAAGCGACGGTGTTCAGTTCCCGCTGCGGCCGGATTTCCACCAAAACTTCTCGCTCGTTCAGTTCCAAGCAATGTGACTGTTCTAGTGTATTTCGCAGTGAGCAAGCTGGTTCCACAGCCCGCTTGCCTGCGCACAAAGGCCGTCGTTTCGGCTAACTAGCAGCGCCGCCAGGCCCGAGATCAAACACCCGCGCTCTCGCTCTGCTGGACGCCGCCCCCCCTCAGCGCGGGCCCCGGCCGAGGATTGAGGTAAAGCCCGAGGTCTCAAGGCCTTCCTAGTCTCTCTAGGAAAGTGACGGTGTTCAGATCCCGCTGCGGCCGGATTTCCACCAAAACTTCTCGCTCGTTCAGTTACATGCGTTGTGACTGTCCCAGTGTATTTCGCAGTGAAGCAGCCGGTGTCTCAGCCCGCTTGCCTGCGCACAAAAGCCGTTTCTATGGCTACCCAGATAAATCCAATAAAGAGTGCATTTTCTGGTGTCCCGGCCACGGCCGATGGTGTTACGAGTGTTGTAAGAATGCCCACGTCCCAGTGCCCATTCCCACACCCAGACACAGCCCGCCATGGTGCAGGGCTAGCACAAATAAAACCAACTCATGTTGGTTGTGCAGAAAATGTAGTGAACGCGCCCATACAATGCCCGCTTACACTACATGATGCGTGTCCCTTGGTTTCTGTAAAAACGAAACTAACACACATTTAGTCGGCGCGAGCCGACAGTGTTCTCAGTGCAGTAAATGTGCCCGCTGTCCCGCATTTCCTCACTGACACGCCGAATCCCATGGGATTCACCCCCGCTCGCTTTCTATGCACAACCCGTCACAGAGAAGCTGAGCGCGGCCAGGCTGCCCGCTGTGATTAGCGCGCACCTCGCACGCTGTGAACACAGCGTTGATTCAGTCGGCGCGAGCCGAGTGTTCTCCGTGCTGAAAATGTGCCCGCTGTCTCGCGCCCGCATTTCTCACAGACACTCCGAATCTCACGGGATTCGCCCCCGCTCGTTTTCTCTGCACAACCCGTCACAGAGAAGCTGAGCGCGGCCAGGCTGCCAGCTGTGATCAGCGCGCGCCTCGCACGCTGTAAACACAGCAGTGATTTAGTCGGCGCGAGCTGACAGTATTCTCAGTGTAGTAAATGTGCCCGCATGTAGTAAATGTGCCCACATTCCCTCACACGCGCCGAATCCCACGGGATTCGCCCCGCTCGCTTTCTCTGCGCGTCCCGCCATAGAGAAGCTGAGCGTGGCCAGGCTGCCCGCTGTGATCAGCGCGCCCCCCGCCTCGAACGCTGTAAACACGGTGTTGTGTTCCCAGTACACAGGGGCTCTCGAGCCGCCGTCCTGCCGCGGCCAGAGCCCAGATTTCATTCTACCCCTAGCTATTCACGCAGATGCGTGGTCAAGGCTTCCCGGGGTATCAGAATGGGTGTTGAACACTATAACGAGAGGCTGTTCGCTACAGTTCGCTCGACGCCCCCGCCGTTATACGGCGCGAGTCGAAACTACGGTGTAAAGCGAAGTGTTTCATCTACTTCGAGCCGAGATAGCGAAACTACTGAGAGAAGGGGCTATAGAACCTCTATCTCAGGGCGAAGGGGGCTTATACAGCAGATATTTTCTGGTACCGAAAAAAGACGGTGGGCTCAGACCCATTCTAGATCTGCGACTGCTGAACAGAACGCTTGTGAAGCGCCAGTTCAGAATGCTTACGACCAGGAAAATCCTCGCGCAAGTGCGCCAAGGAGACTGGTTCATGTCAATAGATCTGAAAGACGCCTATTTTCAAATACAAATAGCGTCCCATCACAGGCGATTCTTGAGATTCGCCTTCGAGGGCCAGGCATATCAATACACAGTCCTGCCGTTCAGCCTGTCCCTAGCACCCCGTACGTTCACGAAGTGCATGGACGCGGCCCTCGCCCCCCTGAGACTTCGGGGCATGCGAGTTTTTGAACTACTTGGACGATTGGCTGATTCTAGCTCGTTCATGAACGGAGCTCATAGAACACAGGGCCGCATTACTCGAGCACCTCGAGGAGCTGGGCCTTACAGTCAGTTGGGCGAAAAGCTCACTGCTCCCCAGTCGGAGAATTTCCTTTCTGGGAACAGTGTTAGACTCGCTATCCATGACAGCACGCCTGTCACCGGAGCGCGGATTGAATATTCAGCACGTCGCGAGATCCTTCCGCCACGGCTCTATAGTCCCGCTCAGAAGGTTTCAGAAAATGCTGGGTCTGATGGCCTCAGCAGCCTCCGTACTCCAGTTGGGCCTGCTCCGCATGCGCCCACTGCAGCTATGGCTAAAAGCACGAGTTCCCCCCAGGGCGTGGACCGCAGGTCTATTTCGCCTCAGGGTCGACCTTCAGTGCATTTCGGCTCTGAAACCATGGAAAGCAACCGACTGGTATCAGTCAGGTGTGAGTCTGGGGATCCCCTCGAGTGTGAAGGTGGTGTCTACGGACGCCTCCACTTCGGGGCAGGGAGCGCTGCTCGAAGGCAGACCGCTAGCTGGCCTATGGTCAGTACGGGAGAAGCTCCTTCACATAAACTGCTTGGAATTAATAGCAGTCGACAAAGTGCTACGGCGCTTCTGTCCCCAGATAAAAGGCCACCACGTATTGGTCCGGTCGGACAACATGTCAGTGGTGGCGTACATAAATCACCAGGGCGGCGTCAGGTCCCGAAACCTTTACAGGCTGACGGAACGCCTCCTGGTCTGGGCTCAGCACAACCTGCTCTCGCTGAGAGCGGCGCATGTGCCTGGTCACCTAAATGTGGGGCCAGACAGGCTGTCCAGAAACAACGTCCCAGCAGGAGAATGGTCTCTGCACCCGCAGACGATCCAGCTGCTGTGGGAAACGTTTGGCAAAGCGCAGGTGGACCTGTTCGCGTCCCAAGAAAACGCTCACTGCCCGAGATTCTTCTCGAAATGCCGGGAGGCGCTGGCCCATGTTTGGCCCCACCGCCCCCTATATGCTTTTCCCCCTGTCTCACTCCTGCCTCAGGTGTTGGAGCGAATCAGGAGGGAGGGATGCCCAGTGCTACTCATAGCTCCGCTCTGGACAAACCAGTCGTGGTTCCCTGTCCTGATGCAGCTGACCAGCGCTGCCCCATGGCCTTTACCGTTGAGGAGAGACCTCCTCTCTCAGGCGGGAGGCTCGATTTGGCATCCTCGCCCGGATTTGTGGTCCCTGCACGCAGGGGCCATCAACGGGTACCCACTGACCTCCCAGAGGGAGTGTTAAACACGATCGCGCAGGCTAGAGCCCCGTCTACCAGACGGCTCTACACCTCGAAGTGGTCTGTGTTCTCTGCTTAGTGTCAAGCGCAGAGCTTTTCACCTGTAGACTGCGGGGTTACGGAAGTGCTTTCCTTCCTTCAGGAGCTACTGGATAAGGGCAGGACCCCTTCCACGCTCAAAGTATACGTGGCGGCCATAGCAACGTTTGTAAAACCGGTGTCTGGCCAGTCACTAGGAAAGAACGACTTAGTCGTGCGTTTCCTTAGAGGAGCTCGGAGGCTAAACCCTCCCAGGCCCCCTTCAGTCCCGACATGGGACCTTTCCACGGTCTTGGAGGCCATGAAAGGTGCCCCATTCGAGCCAATCCAGTCGTCAGACATGAAACACTTGTCTTCAAGACAGCGTTTCTTATGGCTCTCGCTTCAGTGAAGCGCGTAGGGGACTTGCAAGCGCTCTCAGTGAGCGCGTCATGCATGGAGTTTGGACCTAATGACTCTAAGGTCATACTCAAACCGAAGCACGGCTACGTGCCAAAATCCCTCAACACACCGTTCAGGGCCCAGGTGATTTCCCTGTCTGCCCGTCCGGTTCTCAATGAGGAGAAGGACGCGAGTCTCCTTTGCCCTGTTAGGGCACTAAGGGCTTATGTGTCCCGCTCGTCTGGTTTCAGACAGACTGAGCAGCTTTTCGTTTCGTTTGGCGGCCGTGCTAAGGGACTTGCCGCTTCGAAACAGAGCCTATCCAGATGGATAGTTGGTGCCATAGCGCTGGCTTACACTTCTAAGGGCCTACAGTGCCCTTTGGGTGTTGGAGCGCACTCCACAAGAGGCATGGCCTCCTCGTGGGCATGGTCTAGCGGGGTTACCCTGCAAGATATTGTATGGCCGCGGGCTGGGCCTCGCCGTCTACATTTATAAAATACTATAACCTGGAGGTTCCCGCCTTGCAAGCTAAGCTTTTGGCGGTATAAAGTTCAGTGCTATCTGCCCGCTGTGCGGCTCAGATACTGAGTTTGACCTGCGTATTGCTCACTGACCGGTACAGCAGCTCATTAAAATGTCGACACACTTGTGGCCACCCAGTTCAGGCTGAATGTTCACCCTGACGGTATGGTCTATTTGTCACATGATCAGCTCCTTCGGATGCTATTTACAGGGAATGATGCTTCTAGCCTCTCTTCCCTCACTCTCTGTGAGTTTATGGTGATTATGCACTATATGCGCCCCGGGCTTCGGCCCCTGGGACTTTGGTGTTGGATCCCTACCAGCACGGCGTGTTGCATTGTGTTCCCCATAGCGTAAGATATTACGCAGTACGAGAGATACTCTCGTAAGAGAACGTACTCGGTTACTAACGTAACCTCGGTTCTCTCTAGAGAGGGAACGAGTACTGCGTATCTTGCCGTGCTTGGAATACGCTCTGGTTCGCTTCGGCGATGAAAACCAACGTAAGAGCAGCTATCGAGCCTAGATATGGGGCGAGACCACGCCCTTTCTGGCGGGACGTGACGATATGGGCGCGAAAGGCCCCCATTCGTCGTGACGTCACGCAGAGCCTCTCTCGATAGGCTGCTGCTATTGCCGCAGGGCAGCCAATAGGCGCGCGAGCTGTCTCGCCTATGTCTGCTTGCTGCTGCAAAGCGTTTTACATTAATAAAAAATTAAGGATAATTTTTGGCTTCAATATCTCGTGGAAAAGAGTTTTCCCCATAGCGTAAGATATTACGCAGTACTCGTTCCCTCTCTAGAGAGAACCGAGGTTACGTTAGTAACCGAGTACGTTTTACAGTATATTATAGAGAACAAAAACATCCTTGTGTCGGGACATTTAGAACTTTATTTAAAAATGCAGCATTGAAAGGTTACCTACCTTCCTATATATTTCAATATGTTTCTGTCGATTTCACACATTTAGTCTGGAAATAGTTCTACTAGTAAAATGTGTACAAGTTTATGTAACAATAACACGTTATCTAATGTAATTGAGAATAAACTTCATCAGAAATTATATTCTCCGTTGGATCAGTCGTATTCTTCTTCTTCTGAGGTTAATTCAAGGCTTATTCCTCACAGCACATCTTCCTAACTATATGAAAAGCAGAGTAATGATGAAGCTTGATGCTTTGTTTATTTAGGTTATGGGGGTGTTTACAGGTTCGCGTGGCTCACATAGACGATAAATAGGCTGTGCTGTGCTTGTGTGTGGTCACATTACAGATAATCAGCATAGATGTACAGATTACATAAAAAGAGAATATTTGTTTGTGATATGACTTCATTTAAAAGCAGCTTTCTAAAGACATATCTCTCATGTCTGTGTGTGGCAAGCATTCGCTGAGTTTCGGCTAATTTCTGAGACAAGTTTCAGAAAAAAGTTCACCGAGACTGAGACGACAGAAAGCACACCCTGTTTACTTTATTTGACAAAAGCTCAGTTTTGTTGTTAGTGTGTGTACACAAATAAAAGTAAAGTTTCGAATGATGTATTACTCGTTTCTGTATGACCAAAATATGACCGAATATTTTAAGTCAATTCTGCTGCTACGTGGAAAAAAATCCACCAAAGCGCACCGGTGCGTTCGTTGTGTTGCATTAGACATTGCCCAACCTCCATGGTGTCTGACTCTGGCAGTCCACTTATGATGTGATGACCACTTAATGTCTAGTGAAGAGGGCTATTCTTCTTGTATTTGTTTTGCAATGGAGGTGAGACTGACTCTTTAGGGCAGCATGTCCAATCCGCTACACAACAGGCAGGCTGGGAGAGTAGACAGTCTGTCAGAGGGCATATCAGGGGTAGGAAGCAGGCCTGTCTGCCCCAACTGTCCCTTTATGAGTGATGGCTTTTATGAAATGTTCCTTTATGCGCCTTCCCTTTTTTGCCTGCTAGAATATCGGGGAGATGTGGCAGCCCCCCATCTCCCCTCCCTTATTCGTTCTCTGTCCAGCGGTGCAGGTACGCAGACATGGATGGACACGTGCAGGGAGGCTGACTGCCCGGCTTAGAAATACTGCAGCACACCTGGATGAAAGTCGACAATGCAGCTGAAAATGAAAATAATGCTGTTTGCCAGGCAAGAAATACGTCCTGTCACTGTCAACCTCTCGGCATGCTGAGATTGTTGGACAGGTTGATGCCAGTGTTTTTCTTTTCTTTTCTTGAAAGCACTTTAATGTGGCTGCTCTACCCTCGCAGAGCTCTCCATGTGTGTGAAGGAGCGTGTCTCATTATTGACTCCCCTACATCGCGCTGCACCTTCCAACTTCATCTTACCATTTCGTATTTCCACCTGGTAGCCTGATAGAGCTTTTGAGTCCGACCTGTCAAAAGCTGTCAGAATCAAATGGGTTTGAAACAACTCGGAATACCCATCTATAATGTTTCTTTTCCTCTGAATCTCTCTGAATGCTGCAGTGTACAAACAAGTAGTGTTAAATTAGAGTGTTTACCAGATGTGTCAAATCTCAGAGAGGCTTTATCAGGAGGACATCTGGAGACAAAACAATAAGGAAATGAAAATGAATTGATGAATACAAAGATAATGCTTTAGCTCTACAGATGACATGCATGTACCATACCGTACCAACGTCAAACCGTTTCCCTGGAGGTTATTTGGAAGACAAAACAACCTGACAACTTTCAGCAATGCTCTGTAAATAGCTTACAGTAATAGTGTGGTGTGAAAAATGTGGGAGACACTTTCCTTTCATAACTTTTACTTCTCACCTTAGCTGACTCGACACTATTGCTCCTTGTTCTTAATTGACCCTTCGCAAAGACCCGCCCTCCTTAGTTACTGTCGCTATGTCCGACAAGCTACGCCACTCTCACGCTCTCACCATGTTCTCACGCTGTGAAAAATACATCGCGGAGCAGAGAGGAGACTGACAACACGCTGACAGACAGGACAGACTAGGATACTTTTCGGTTACTTTTGATATTAAACATATTAAACAAAGTCTCACCTTTCAAATTTGGTCATTTTTTAAAAGAAATTTAAACAATAAATACCGTTTTGTGGCTCTTTAATGTGTCGTGACAGATCGCTGTAGAGCATCAGTTAAAGCTGCTTGTAAACCGATCATCTCTTCCTTCTAGTTCATTTATAGCATAAAATAAACATGAATGAACATAAGAAGAAATGTTGTTTTAACCACGGAAAGGCGTTAGTATATTCAGTTTTTCAAGTTCAAATCCTCCCATGTTAATCTACTAACTCTCCTGACTGCTTTGTCGGACAAAATGGCGGATGGCGAAGTATGATTGGTCAGATTACCTGTCAATCAAGCTCCACGCGAAGGGTCAATTGAACTATTAAAACATTCGTAGTGTCACGGTTATCTGGACTCATTCATTTTTAGTTTCACTTGGACTTTTAGTTAGTTTTCATTCATCACATGTGTTCCTTTGTTTAATTTTCCCGCCACTCATCAGTAACCATGGACACTAATCATCATCACAGCTGCTCATCATTCAGTTCATCACCATCATGTATTTAAGTTCCTCCATGTGCACCCTCAGTTGGCGGTCAGTGTTTGGGTGTCTTTCTGTCCTGGGTTTATTGTATTATTAAAATCACTTCGTATTGGATCCTGTGCACTTTTGTCTTCATTCTTATCTTCATCTTGCGACACATAGATTGATTACTACTCCCCTTTGAAGAATTTTTAATTTGATTTAATTTATGAATAATATCTTAATACATTTATTATTTATATAATTTATTAATACAAAATATAATAGCTGTTTAGGTATTGTTTTAGGCTACTGTTGTAGGTAATGTATTCAAGAAATCTTGCCAATTTAAAGGCAGGGTAGGTAGGTTTGAGAAACTAGCAGAAAACTGCTGGATTTTTAAAGTATCTAACAGAGAAACTCCCACCCCCTACATTCTGGGCTCCTTACAAAGCCACGCCCCCAAAACACATGAACACGTGATGCCGACCGCTCAGCTGAAGGACGCGTTTACCAGCGCTGAGCGGAGAGGAGCGCGTGTGATGACCCTATATGCAGGTGCAGGTAATACTGGGAATTTTGACTGCTCTTTCTCTGCCATAATTGTGAGACTTCCTAGCTTCCGGCTGGTACGTGCCTCTCCTCTTTCTAAATGAGTGAGTCAACGGGGTGCGCACATGTGGGCAGCTCCTGTAGCTGCAGGGGCGGTAGCCATGGTAGCAAGGGAGAGAGACGGTCGTCCAGCCAATCATTGCATTCGTCCCGAATGGAAAGAGTAGCTGTTTTTATTCCAGCCCTGAGAGGACTACAGACATTCGATTTTTATACTCTCCTTTTCAGAGTACTTACATTTTAGATATGTATTGGTATATAAAGACAGTTTAAACAAATTTAGGAAAAATTGTTTTAGAAACAAACTGCATACTCTGCCTTTAATGCAGTGATTTAAAGTGTAATGAAATCACCCTGTTTTTTTCACTTGTCGTTCACCTCAGATTAAAAAAACAAAACAATAAATGGGCATGTAAAGCTGTTGAAAAGTGGGATCGTAGATGGTGAGAATAGGTGAGACAATAACCAATAAAATACAGACCTGCAACACACTTATTACGCATTCAAATGAATGTTAAAATTAGGGCTGTCAACGTCAATGCATTAACGCCTGCAATGAGTTCAAAGTCTTTAACACGTTAAAATAATTGAATGCAAATAAATTACTTAAGCTCATTAACGTAATTTACATCACACAGATGATCTTGTGAGGTGGGAGTTTATCACACTGAGCATCTACAATGGCGCAAGCACCTGTAGCTCTGGTAGGCAGGAATTTCTATAACCCGATTTCACTTATGTTTGCGATCAGATCATTTTAAGCCACTAAATTACAGGAAAGTTTTCAGTCCTATGATCACCATCATGTTTTCAGTAAGCAGATTCATTCAATGTCCAAAACAGTGATAAAGTCAAAACAATAAAAACAGGCTGATTACATCAGAGATAGCAGAGAGAATATAGACTTATTCTGTGAATGTTACAGAAAAGCATGACCCCTCACTCATTGTGCTGTGTGAAATACAGACTGAACAGTAGGTCAAAACATCCCACCACTGTATGGTCAGATGATACACAAACTATGTTTCTTGCCTGGATAAGGCAAACCAGCGTCTCACTAGTAACGTGTGATGAGTATTGCAATCTAGGAAAAGATGATTGCGGTGATGTACAGGAGGATGTGCATGTGCATGTATTTATGCACACACATTTCAGTACATTTACGTTGTTTACACACACATGGAGTGCTTTGGTGTGCATAAATGTATGAATTGTATGGACTCCTTATATCAATTGGTTATTTGGTTTTCTTTTAGTCTCTCCAAATGTTTTGTTTTTGGAAATACACCTAAATGTACCTG
Source organism: Chrosomus eos (assembly GCA_036326025.1). Lineage (NCBI taxonomy): Eukaryota > Metazoa > Chordata > Actinopteri > Cypriniformes > Leuciscidae > Chrosomus > Chrosomus eos. The sequence goes on along the minus strand of CM070835.1, from coordinate 15,939,218 downwards.
CAGTAAATACAGTTTTGTGAGAATCACCCTTCAATCTGATGGTTAAATTATGACAAATATGTTAAACAATATAAATAGTGTATGAAAAAAAATGTTGCAATTAATTACGATTCAAATGTTATAATCTATTTGCAGCCCTAATTAGAATATGAGTGGAGCATTTGATTTGAAAATATAACCCTATGACTACAAACTCACAATCATTTCATTAGACACTACTAACTATCATAAACAAATCAAATATGTTTTGATAAATTATTCTTATAAATATCAATAAATCAGCATTATAACTTTGCAGAGCTCTTAGTGAATATAAAAAAAGGACATTTAAAAGGTCTTAATTATAAACAATGTTACACTAGATACAGGGGTCTCCAACCCTACTCCTGGAGAGCTACTGTCCTGCAGATTTTTGCTCCAACCCCAATCAAACACACCTGGACCAGCTAATCAACCTGTTCAGGGTTACTTGATAATCATAGGCATGTGTGTTGGAACTGAAGTCCGCAGGACAGTAGCTCTCCAGGAGCAGGTTTGGAGACCCCTGCAACTAGAATGTATTAAATATGCCCATAAAATCTTGAAACGCGCTTTTCCGGTCCGGAAATGAACTGTGATCCGTGTTGTTAAACCGATTGCTTGCGTTCCGCATAGAAACCTCTCTCATGTGTGCCCCGTGTTGTTACGTTAAATATTGTTACAGTAATATTGTCCATGTGTTGGTAGTCAAACTCCAGCTTTGACTGCATCGTGGGAAAAAATACAAAGAACACTTTTGTGTTACTGTACTGATGAAACACACTTACGACAGGTGTCTGAAGAACAACAATGCAAAGCTGAACATGCAGAGGTGAACGAACAGTGCTGAAACTTTCGTGATGTTTGAATTATGTAATTCGATCTGATGCATAATCCATCTCATTGATTGGATTAAAAGAGTTCATTCTCATGAATAAAGCGGAGAAAAGATCAGAAACTGATGATGTTGATGTATACTCTCCAGCCACGCCAGCCAATCAGTACTGTTCATTTCGTGACATTGGTTCAAATATGAAACGGCTCAGAAAATCTAAAAAATAAATACTTTTCCCTCAATAATAACCATATTGAATGCTATTGTTTTCAATGATGTGCAAATACATTATTATTATTAGTAGTAGTAGTAGTAAGTATGTGAGAACTAAATTTCATGTGGGGGAAATATATTAAATTTAATTTATTTCATATATTTGTGTACAGACCACCTACTTTTCACAATCTAATCAATTCAGTCCTGCCCTACAGTTTTCTCTTTTTGAATAAACTGTTATACTCAGTACGTCAGATTATGGAAATAAATTGTATTCTGTGCTGTTTTATTTTCACTTAAAATGTACTTCATCGATGTACAATATTGTGCAATATTTAAAAATAAAATCTTCAATCAAAATTAAAATGAAAACTTGACCTGCCTCTAAAACAACATTCCTTTTTGGATGACATCATCAAGGTAACTTATTTATTTTAACCACATGTCATTTAGAGACACTTTTCACAGTTGATTTCACATGGTTAATAGCAAATTTTTAATCTCACTGAAAACCCGGTTTCAATCATATTAATATAATTTCTGATATTATTAAATATAATAAATATCAAAGGTGAAACTGGTTTTGACCTGATAACTGATTTGATGGTGCTCAAATTTAATTCTAGTGGTCCATGAAAGCACATGTTTGCTATTGTGGATGGTGACCATTTCTTTTGGAATAAATAGAATAGAATAATGAATGCATTCATTGGGCCAGACTTGCAGTACTGCAGCACATAGAGCACAACAAAGCAGTCAAGTGTGTATACAAACTTAGTGTTGTAGTTTCTTTTTTTTAAACATGCATTGTGACTAAAATCATTAATTTATTGTGGTCGTTTTTTTCTTATTTATTTTTTTGATTCAGGCCATATAGCTTCAAATTGAGCCATTGGGATATATTGGAAAAGGCAGTATATTAATGATATGTCCTGAACAACATGTTGCCACAGTATTTGTTTACATGTTCACAGATGTCTTCTTTAGCAAATGTCTATTTGAATGGCTGGCAGCATTTTCATTTGGAGTTTTAAAATCATTGAGAGGTATGATTATAAAAGAAACGGACAGACACCTTTTTTCCTCCTCAATACTAATTACTTTTTCAAAAACCACTTCCATCCAATATAAAAAGATCAGTCTCTCAGAGGAAACAAGACATAACGATGTCTTTTTTTGGATGCACCGCAGTGGCATTGGCCATGCAAAACATCACAATTTAGACTCATCATAGATGTCTTGGCCCCTTTTAATCCCAACTGTTTTATGTTCTGTCACTCATTTCCATGAGAGCAACTAGATAAAAGTGGATGTTGGCAATTTGCAGGCTGTCTGTTGTTTGCAGACAAGCAGAGGTGAGAGACAGCCAAAGAAAAGCATACCTCATACAGGATATGACCTGGATTTGGCTTGAGCTGTGAAAGGAAACCGAATTACAGCTTGTCTGTGCTTGAGTGCTTTCTATCGGCCGCTAACAAAAGCATTTACAGGCCCAATTCCATCTTATTTTGTCCCCTGCTTATTTTTCTTTACTGCTAGACTTCACAATTTACGTTTTTCCTAAAATGTTTAGAAGTTTCTGTGAGCCACATGATGCCTCCGCTTGCCCCTTATTTTAATGGCTCTGCAGAAACAGCCATGATACTTTTTTAATGTTTTGAAAAATGATCCTTTAATGAGCAATATCATTTTTACTGTTGTTATTTGTTGTGTGCTCATTAAGTGTCAGTGATAAACATGGTATCTAACCACCTGCAGCGTCTTATCTCGCAGCAATATTTGTCTCCACATTGGTAGAGTTATTAAAATCCCGCTCTGTGTGGGGGAAATGTATTGCAAGCCACCTTTGTTTAGCACTGTAGTTTCCCAATAACGTCCCACAGTGCAGCACTCGGCTGCTGTTTCAACGAGAAACAGGCCTTAACAGAGCCATGATTAACCACATCCAAAGAAGTCACTTTGAACACAATTAAATGGCCAAGTAATGATTTAAAAAAAAAAGAATCTAATGAAAGTAATATCCGCTACTTTATATGTAAAATCAGCTGTCCCCAAGCTCATGATGCACCCACTCACCTTAAATGCTGCCCTTCTTCAGCAATTACTTAATGATTACAGCCTTACCAGCTAAATACTGTTTATGTAATTTTAGCCACTGTGATTTAGCAGTAACTGTGTTGTCTGTTGAACATGGGAGTCTGAAGGTTTTTAGAGAAGTGGTTGGATCCTTGCTTTATTGCGCAGCAGGATCACTGGAGATATTTTGACATGGTATGTCTTAATACCACAGATAATAGAGGCTTGTTAACAATAATACCACATATATTCCATTGACCTCTGTTTGATCTTCCAAATAAGGCTCTGATGTGTCCTGTAGTGATCAATGGATTGGGCTATGTGCATGTTCCTGACCACCAAAGTAGTTTGGCCAATCTCTGCATTGCAATCATTTCCCAAAATGCCATTTGTGATGAAATATTACTAAACAGATGCACTAGCAGATTGAATTGAATTCAGATATATTGAATTGGGGGTTTATGAATGTATCTCTGAAGGGAACTGACTGTCATAAGAAAACTTTTAAAAGCATCTTCTTTTCCTCTTACCTCAGTTTAATGCCTATTATAGTAGTGTTTATAGTGTTTATAATCTTTGGATCGTGATTAAAATGCAGTTGCTTCCCATTTCAAATGGCTACAGATATTTATTTATTTTTGTTTAAGGCCAGTTACTTTAGGAGATTTAAAATGATAAATGCCAGTGAAAAGATAGACAGAGAAATCTGTAGTATAGATTTCTCTGTAGAAATAAAAGAAATCTGACATACTAGCCCTATCTTTATTGTTAAGCCCTGTTCATATCACTGAAAGCCTGTAGGACAACGTGGAGGACATCCGAAGGAGGCAAAGGTACATGCTCCTAAATATCATATCTGCCTTTCCTCTCCTTCATTCAGCCAGCTTGCCTTAGACCCTACCTTATCTACCGCACTGCGCTCCAGCGGAGCCCTGCTTCACAGATCAGCCTTTTTTATACTGTAATTATCGTATGAATGTAAGTAGCAGCTTGCGCTAGTTAAAACAGATGGCTGATCATTTCAAATCCCATTTTTCATGTTTGTTGCGGATATCAATAAGACGGCAGTCCCCAAACCTGCTCTGACCTTTGTGGCTGGTGGCCCATGTCATCTGCAAAATTGAGATCAGGCGTGTGACATTTTTGAAATCACAGGATAGGGAGAGAAAGGTCCTTATCAAGGCTGTCAATCATGACTTAGTGTATTCCCCCACACCCCACACACAAATCAAATCATCTCCTGTAGGGATCACACAACACACAAGGGCTGTTGTTGATCTTGTAAGCTTGAATCATTTACCAAGTGGAAGGAGGTCCAGTCACACTTCGGCGGCTGGGTTCTTTATTTTTATTTTTTCAATCGTTGTTTCTGTCTATATTTGTGCACTCATATTGAGTTGCTGCATTGCAGGCTGAAATGCCACAATGACAATTTAAGCTGTTCCTTTCATGCCAGCTAGTCCCCTTATGAATTAAAATGGGTAAATTGGGTCATATTTTATTATTGGTTGTTGTGCCAATGTGTATTTCTGAGATTGCATTGAGTTTTATTATAATAATAACAATAAGGGGTGCAACGTATTGCAGTTGATCCCTGATCCGTACGGACCAGGCCCCATGGTTCGGCACACATGTGATTCGTGGATTAATTGCTAACTTTAACCATCATAGAATGAAAGTTTATCATTTGCACGTTTTTTATTGCCTATTTACATTCAATCAATTCACATTGATTTTAAACCATTGAAGCGCAAGAAGAGGCACAAGAACTCTTGCACTGTTTTCTGCCTGCACAGTCGCACACACACCCGAAGCGCGCACACACAGAGACGCAAGTTTCAGATAGCAAACCCAATTGATTCCTCTTTCACATCTCCTTGTGCTTGAACGGACAATAACAGGCAATATGATGTTAAAATACCATTCTTGGCAAGTATTCTCGTAAACACGGTCAGTTATGTCTGAAGTGAACGTAAATATTTGAGAAAGAAGTCGGATGTATATCACAGGGTACCCGCGGGTCTTAAAAGCCTTGAAAAAGTCTTGAATTTGATCATCTCAAATTAAGGCCTTAAAAGCCTTGAATTTAGTATACAAAGTCTTGGATTTCGTTACAAAGGTCTTATATTTTTTTTGCCTTTGCTAGGATTAAGTTCATACCGTAACAAAATTAACTGTTACTAATGTAGGCTAATTCAAAATATATGCACGCAGCATTGAGTCAAAGAACGTATACTCTTTGGTTGAGTGCACCTCGCGCTCCACGTCATAGCAGAAAAGGCGATCGCGTGCGCACCCGTTACTATGGTTACTAGGCAAGTGAGGTACAGAAAAAGATAGTACCTAGCCTAGTTTAATCCGCTGTGGCCACAAATGACAAAATTTAAACCCCAAATAAGAGCTTTTCTGTTAAAAGAACATATTTTCTACCCGGTCTTTTCAATACTATCTGGCAACCATGCGCGCGCGCTCTCTCTCTCTACACTGCTGAAGAAGCGCGGATGATCTGAAAACACAGACAAGCTGGAGTTCAGCGATCTTTAAGATTTTCTACTTAAATTAAAGTGTCATTCAGTTGGTCTGTGTTCTGTCACGAGCCGCTTGCGCTGTTTGTGCGATTAAATCTGCGATCAAAATGCAGGCTGATATCCAGCAGTGTTCATACGAGCAAGAATACAATGTTTCCCGATTATCCACACGATTTCAAATGTGACATTGATTTTATACAACAGTAAAAAAGAAAAGAAAAAAGGGTAACATTAAATCATGTACTACATTTAAAACAGCATTATCATGCTTGCTCTATAACGAAATATGTGGCTTTGAACGAATCGTGAGATTCAATGAATGAATGACTCAGACTCACTCATAAAGATAGTGAGTTACCGCCACCTACTGGCGATTTTAATGTTTTTTAACATTGCCAATTTAATGAACATTGTTTTATTTAAAGCATTTTTTTTAAGTTACTACAAAGGTAAAAAATGAAATGGAAAAAATTTATTTAAGTGGGCAAATCTTGTCCCTTAATGGAAAAGGTGTGAGTGCCGTCTAAGTGGAAGAGAGGGGGTCCAGGGGGTACAGCACTCTAAAACACTGGAGAACCACTGAACTTAGTAAAAGGGATAATTATGTAGAACTGCACAAATGCTACTGCTTAAGAGTGCTCTGTCAATAATTTCTCATAAGCTTAATTGAATTGGCCTAGAGAGAATAATTATGACATTTTCTGATGTGCAAAAATGCAAAGACTTTTCGTCAACTACAACTATAAAAAACAGGATGATCAAAAAAATCAAAAATGGCTGCCAAAATTAACACTGGCCTACATACACGTGGGCGCGCTACAATGCTGTTGCGTATGTATTAAATATTAAGTAAATTTAATACATAATTTAATATAATTTAAGTAAAATGTTTTATTTAATTCAAGTAGCCTCCTTGTACATAATTATTTTCTAGGGTGTAAAATGTATACAGATTTGACATTTTCCCCTCATACTTCTGTCGGAATGGGTACGAAGTTGGCATTGAATTTCACTTGAAATGGTATTAAAAAGGTCTTAAAAAGCCTTGAATTTAAGTTGGAGGATCCTGGGGGTACCCTGATATCATTATATTGGATCTTTGCATTTGGCCTATGTCATTAATGTTAATTAAACAACAAAACACAGCTTTAACAAAGACTAATCTATATTTAATTTACACCATGAACACTATAATGTAATGGTTATATTTATGTACCTGAATTATACTGTTATACCTTACTTTATTTTTAGCTTTGTTATAATGTATTTATCTATTCTTGTAATTATTTAGTGTTTGTTATTTTTTTAACAAAAAAGTGGGCTTTTTAGTGGGCTTTTGTTTATTTATTTATTTTTTAACGTTGAAACGTGTGAAACGGTCTACCTTGATAGGAGGTGAAAGGAATCACACCACTCATCAGCCAGCTGTGAGAATCCATTAGTTTTTGTGAGACAGACCTTAAGGACACCATCAGGGAAGTCAAAATCTTATATTTATAGTTTGCCATGGGAGAGTGAGGTAAGCTGTGTCATTTTTACTTAAGGTAGTCCTCTAGGCAAGGAGAAATGAGATAGCGGTAAAACGAATGCTTCTAATAATATTTTAGGATTACTGCCATTGATTGTATTTTGAAGATAGCGTCATTAACTTAGTGCCAAAGAGAGAGACTAAATTATAAGTGGTTCAGTGACAACTTGGTGTAGATACACATTCTAAAAATGTGTGAAATATATATTTGATAATATATTCGAATAGATTTGCTTTGACTTTTCTTTTTCATCACTTTTCTCGTACATCTGTCAATTACCGACAGCAGTATATACTTGTCTCTTTCTAAATATATGGCCACATGATCATGATTTCTAGGACAGCTCACCTATTGACACATCTTACCCCACTCTCTCCTACCTATGAAGCAGAATTTTTAACAAATTATGTACATGATTTGCCAACTTATTTAGCACAGGGACATGTTTACGTTGCTTCTGTCAAACTATTTTTTAGATGTGACCTTTCCTTTACATCTAGGTGATTTGCATTTTATTTTCCTCCTTGTTTTGTTCTGTGATATGAAGCGGCGCAGTGTGATCCATATTCAAATATATTCAAATGAGAAGTGTGTTTGCATGTGAAATTAAGAAACAGAACTGGGGTTCAAAGCCTGGTCCTGTGCATGCTGATAAGTAAGGGGAGGGCCAGGCTCAGTGGGAAACCTTGTTCCACTTTGCAAATGAAGGGGGAAAGGGCAGTAAAATGGTGACAATGGCACGGTTTTGTGCGATACGCACCCAGGTGTCACTTCATGACTTTGATATGTGTCACCAAGCAACGGGTGTAATGCTATAATCAGAAGTATCAGGAATGTAAGTTCTGCTATGAAATTTTAATTGCATTGTCATGTGAAGCCTTGTCTTTTCAAAGTTAAGAGAACAGAGACAGATAGAGAGAGCAAGAGGAAGAAAGAGAGATAGAATCGATTGTTGCTGGCCAAATTGATGCAGCGTTTGTCTGCGAGCTCACAGCAGATAAAGCGAGGGCCGCTGTGTTTGTCTTCAGGTGGCCTTTTCTATGTGTGCCACATTGCCATTTTGATGTGTTAAGTTATAATGGGTGTCTGCCATTCTCTGCTAGAGCTGCCAATAAAATCTCAAGAGGTGGGATTAGGTGTTGCTGCTGCTATGGCTCTGCTCCCATCTACCCCCTCCTCCTGCTCTGCTCTCTCTTTTCAGACTCTTTTCTCTCTTCAGTCACCTAAGGCCAGTGTGTCAAAGCAAAGGAGCGGGATGAGCTTCTGTCATGCAGAGGTCAGCCATCACTCTTCAAGTAAACAGATCTGAGAGCAAAGGATTCCATGTCCTTCCCTGTTTAAAGGTGTATTTCAGCCTGGAATAAAATGGCATTGGCATTATTTACCTACCCTCATGTTTAGTATTGTTCGCAACATTTACTTGTGAAGTTACTTATAGTTAGTAGGATGTCTAAAATGGACTATCAAAATAAAGTGTTACCTCATTTTTTTTTCCGTCAAAAAGGACAAAAAACACCAATAATGACTTAAATTTTATTTCTCCTCACACAAAGCTATTGTATGACCAATTTAATGATATGTCCTATGCTTTTTGGGGGGGTTGGGGAAGGTGGTACTTTAATAGCAGATATTGTCACTGTTTTGTTGTATAGAAAAGAGATGTCAGTATTCTTCAGCTTTTCTCTTTATTTGTGAAATACCCGCATTACGGTTTGTGACAAAATGAGGGTGATAAAATAATTACAGATTTTCATCTTTGGGTGAATTATTCGTTTAACGTTTTCAGAGGTCCACTAGACTGTGAAATAATCCACACAGTTTTCTTTCTTCTCACGCTACAAAAAGATATGTTCATAAGGTTTAGTGATCCTAAATCCAATTGTTTCATAAACGACATTAACAAAGCGCAATGCACATATATTAACCTTTCTTTTAAATAATTGCATGTGAAGTCCCTTAATGAGTCCATACAGCTTATTTATTGATTGTCTCTCTTTGAAGAAACAACAGCCAGAAAGTGCAGACATCATTTCATGACTTATTGATGCGTTAAAAGGCAGCAAGCTAATAACACTGTCTGTTCACTCGCCTCTCCCTCTTATTCTTATCTTCTCTACTTAGCGTTAGGGTACTATTAAGCTTTAAAGATGGGGTATGCAAGAAGAAACCCTTATGGGCACGCAGCTTGTGGCTGTTAGTTATCCGGTTATGCCAAGAGTCACAGAGCTCCTTAGGTAATGGCTATTAAATTGAGTCGAGGCATAGAAGCTGCCTAGAGATACAAGGACTTTAGAAAGGCAAACACTACTCCACCCCGCAGCCATTCGGCTGAGAAGACTTGGAATTGGTATTGCAGCCAACGTCTAAAAGCTCATAGGTTCATTGCGTTTTCAATTAATCAGATGTTTCCATTAAGAAAATGAGACCTCATTCTGCAATATCAACCCCTTCATTTTTGGTGATAATGCACATTTGGGTGTTCAAGAGGCTGTTGTATAAAAGCCTTCGAATCAGTGTTAGCATTGACAGATGTAAAATGTGAACATCAATGAAAGTCGATTGATGTGAGGATGAAGGATCACAATGATTGGGTCATACCACTGAAGGAAATTTGACCTAGTGAAATGAAGGTTGGGATTTTGTTTGGATGATCTTATTATGTGGATTCTCAGAAAGCATATTAACAACTATTCCATTCAGGTCCAAATTACAAGTGGTTCAACTTGAATGTTCCGTTGTTAAAAAAATATGATAATTAGCCCATCTTATGTATGTGCTTGTAAAATAACATTTTTCATTTAAAAAGAAATTCAGTACAGGGTGACTTCATATTGTTTAAAACGTCTATTGACCAATCCAGTATTTCACTCCAGTATTGTTATTATTTTAGATTTAGATTTTTGCATTGCTTCAAGTCCTCTTATGACATTAATGATCATTGATTAATTAAGCCTCATTAAGAAGGTTTGGTGTTGTGCTGTTCCCTTTCGAGGGAACTTGCCCTGCGTCCAATGATGACACTATGGGGAACGCCTCTCTGTGACTGTGTCTGACGCGCGTGTGCAACTAGTCCAATCTTAATTGGTGCTGCATCACCTCGTGAAATGTGACATATGACTGCGTGCTGCGGAAGCTACAAAAAATGAACTATTTAATTGTTCTTAAGCAGTTCTGCACTGCTTTCTCTTTTGTGTCGTATCGTGCTTAAAAATCATTTCAGGGCTTCAACTAACGATTATTATTATTATTTTTTTTATAATTGATTAATCTGTCTATTACTTTTTCAATTAATCGGATGAAAAAATCTAAAAATTATTATACATTATTTTATTTTTTTTTATTAAATGATGTATTTTAATTCATTATTTTAAACCATGTTATTCCATATCCTGCCCAATGCTGTCTTCCAAACAATGTGTATTATAAAGCCTAAAAAATGAATAGAGTGAATGTATCTATTGGTACATTATAAGAAAAAAAGCGTTAACATAGAACCATTAAACCTAAAACTAAACCTAAAATCAACTGGTTACTTACTATTTTAAAGCAGAAATTAAAATGACTCAATTAAAAATTATAATAAACAAACAAAAGCACAAAATGTTAACTTGAACGATGTATGAGGAACACAAACATCTCGTCTGAACATAGTAATTATATTACATTAATGAGCATTAATGATGCAGTCAATGCTTATGCTTTTGTTTGAAGCGCTTATAAATGTAAAGCATTCTCATTAGGTATGTAACGCTTCACAAAATTCACGGTTCGGTACGTTTTCGATACAGAAAAAAAGAAAATGCCAGACAAATTTCCTATTTATTATAAGTGTGAGTTTTTCAACATCTTGAAACTTTTAGTTTTATAAATGGGGGTAATCTTTGAAGGATGAACAAATAATGTTTTGGTCATCACATTAAAAATAACATTTAAATATGATAATATTTGAGATGTGTGATGTAATTTTTCTATTTCTGACAAATTTCCATGGTTACAGTTAGTGTTACTACATTATACGTTCATGTTCAGATCATGTTATTACATGATCTGTGGACTTAAAGCCTATATCTAGTTCATTCATGGAACAATCTTTCTCCTGGTTTCCACGTCAGCGCTGTTTGATCCGTTAATAACGGAGAAATTGTAATGCTTCTCTCTATATCTTGCAGAAATGTTATTACTTCAGTGGCAAATTCAAACGCTTTCTTTATTGGATCTCTTAGTGCTGTGTAGTAACGGTGTCGCTTGATCAAGATCAGCTCGCGCTGCACTGACATCGGTTCAAACTGATAAACGGTCCGCGAAGCACAAAATCACCAGTAGCGCAGTTTCATTCCATTTTCAACACTGCTGTGTTGCCAGCTTCCCTTTATAGCTTCCATGGTGCACATCACAATGCTTCATCACGCATGCTTCAGACGCAGTCAAGCAGAGGCGTTCCCCATAGTGTCATCATTGGATGCAGCGTCTCGTTCGCCTTTCAGGGAACATGGTTACTGTTGTAACCTGAGATGTTTGTATCAAAGGAATCTAAAATGTGCCATAAAATGCTTATGTTGTTGTTGTTTCAGAGTGCAATAATCCTAAAAACAATAATGTTGTGACCTCCCTATGTTATTTCAGCCTGTAGATTTTAAGATTATTGCATGTCGGCATCCCTCATATTGCCAACAGCGAATGTTTCATTCCTGGATAAATGGACAATTTTCTTATATATATGAAAATCTGTGAAATTAGAGAGAACAAGGTAATAAGCCATCACCGTTGAGAGAACCCGTAAGAGATCCCACTCTTGTTTTGTTTATAAGACTACTGCGAATACCATCTAAAATGTGAAATAATGCATGGTCTGACTTCTCTGTTTGCTTGTGTCGTCTGTAGGGATTCTACCAGTCAGAGAAAAAAAAGCAGGCAGTTAATTCATCTCCCTGCTTGAAAGTCTCATTAAAACGCTGATGAGTTTAAGGATTGCCTGAGGTAGAGAGAGAGCGAGTGAGCGACAGAGTCTTCTTTATAGCTCTGCAATCTAATGCCCGAGGCTGTGCATCTGCTGGGTGCAAAACAAAAAGCAAATGGGCAATCCAATCTACAATCAATACCAGGCACTTTCCCTTTTAAACACATCATGAATATACACTTACTTATACATGTGTTTCCCGTGCAAATGCCACGGTCCATGACGCCTGCACGCGACCACTCTAAATGAAGACAGAGCTTTCAGGTGTGGGAATTGATCTGACCTTTATCATTGGTGGAGGGATATAAATCATATTGTATGGACTTTATTACGCTATTAAGAGGGGACACAGGGTATCTTAATTCCGGTAGTAATGTTGGGCTTCAGTACCAATACAAGCAGAAGGTCACGCACTGTGAGAACAATCTATTTTAATAGACACTGGTGTTGGCAGCGTGGCCTAGAACAGTGTGCGTACCGTTTCCCCCGTGCTGATTTAAACACACATGGCTGACAGCAAAGAATTGATCTAAAAGAGCTGTTTGCAGCCTGGTGCTTCACATATGAAAGTGTGGTTGGAGAGGCCTCTTCAACTTGCTCGAATTCCTTGGAAGACTCAAAAGCTTTGCTCACCATAGATACCGAGCACTCAAAAATAAACTTGTGCAAATGGATTTCCTCCAGATCAGTCAGATTTGATGTTTCTTGTGCTTCAGATTTGAAACAAGCAACTTTAATGATCTTCTACTTTCATCTTGCCTTAATTTCTCAAAGACCCTCTGTCCCATGGCCAGAAGAACTCTCACAGAGATGCTTAAATCATTTCATTAAGTACCCGTTTTACTGGTGTTTTTAGATGACAAGACAGTGAGTGAGGATACTGGCTGTGATTCACATTGGCTTATCATCAGCGTGAGCAGCAGGGGGGCTGTGAATCAGCAGCATGTCGATAAGTAGCAGCATTCAGACCACAAAGAGGACAGAGATGACTGCGCTCTCTGTTTAATTTCAGATTAAAGTCAGGCGCCCCACTCACCCCCAAAAGCAGGCAGTCTGAACAGGGGCCCGCTAATGTCCTTGATGCTTCTTATGCCTTAAATTGCACTTCCACCGCAGCTCTTTTGCTTTTGCGCACGAGCTGTTGTGCGTGGAGAGATATCCGCTCCTTGGCAAACTCCTCTAATGGCACACCTCACCAGCTCTCCAACATGGCTCTTTGGCCTGTGCTGACAGTCAATCAAGACTGCAGACTGCCTCACACCTCCGATGAATAGATCATTTTCATTTCAAATCCACCGTTAATCAAGCTAGAGTCGCAGCAATCAGCAGGCCAGAGCGCAGGCCAGAATGCTGCACATGTGGCACCGCGTGGAGATGCATTGCGACTGGATAGGGAATAGACACACAAAGAGCAAAGGCACGGCTGTAATTTCTCTCCTCAGTACCTCTACGCCTGTGAACCTCAAAGCGCCCCACAAAGAGGATGAATGATCAGAGGCAGCAAATGGCGTCATTTCATAAGCAAAAAGATCTATCTATCTATCTATCTATCTATCTATCTATCTATCTATCTATCTATTCTATCTATTCTAATCTATCTATCTAATCTCTATCTATATCTATTATTTTCTCTCTCATATCTATTTTTCTCTCTATCTATCTATCTATCTATCTATCTATCTATCTATATCTATCTATCTATCTATCTATCTTTCAGTACTGTATGATAATAGCTGGCCTCTATGGGTGCTGCACAGTTATATACACAGTATCAATAATTATACACAGTAGATCATTTGTTTGTGTATTTTGCTGTGACTGGAGGCATCTAATAATATACTGAGTTCCTTTTTTAATAATAGTCATAATTTTGTAATGTGGTAAATTTCACTGTTGAATTCGCTGTCATGTTTTTTCTGGGCTGTTGCATGTGTCTAAAAATAACTCTTGGGTTTTACCCCAGCCCTGTTTCCAGAACAAAGCTAGTGTGACCGATCATCTAAAAGCCTCTTCCCCAATGAACAAAAGTCTTCATTACAAAGCCTCATTGATTATCTATGGCGGACATTTATGCTGTGAGAGCAGAGAACCCTGACACTAGAGGCTGCATGTTTTCAATGCCTCTCATTTATTTGAATTAACTGTGTCAATGATGAAGTGAGGCTTTATTCAGCCTTTAATCAGAGCTAGGAAATGGTCAATGAAGTCAGGTGTGCCCTTATAGTGTATTGTTTCACATAAGAGTGATCCATAGAACGGCTCAGATCAGTTGTGCACATCTATACCTCCGTTTTTTTGCTTGTTTGTTTCCTGAAGCTGATTAGATTGTGCACTTGTTTTCAATTGATTCATATATAAACAATTGTTTGTATTTTCCCCATTCAAACTCTCTTTTAACTTCCTATGAAATGAGCTCAAATAAATGCAGACGTTCTCTCTCACGTCATGATGTTTCTCACAGAGGGAGCTCTTGAGCTAGAAATGAGAGCAGTGATGCAATTGCTGGTGATAATCATGCACAATGAGACATTCATATATGCACATAAGGAAGCATGAAATGATATTTCTTAACCAAATGGCTGTTTGAAACGTATGACATTCCTCCATACTATTGTCTTCATTTGTAAAACACATTGATGAAAATAAAATCTAAGTAAGAGCTACATACATTTGTATCACTATGAACAAATATTGTCTCACTGATTCTGGCAATTATGAATATTTTCTTCAGAATCCTGAGGTGTTTCACTAGGTTCAGTATGAAGGTCAAAGATATTGATATTTTATTCATGGACTTGCCTTCCTGCATTGCATTATGGAGACTGTCCACATGCTTATCAGCCTGACAAACAGAGCAACTGCCTCATGGAACTTTCCTCAGTGCTGAAATGTCACTCAGCTGGTGGACTGTGCCCCTTTAAGGTCTGTTGTGTGGACCATGTGATTGCATATGACTTTGAAGCGTGAAGGCACCAATGTTTTTTTGATGTTTTTTGACCATATGATTTGGTCTATTTGGGCACCAAATGATATTGTCAGATGATTCCTTCTCAGATTATGTGGCAGCATCCAGGAATTTCACCATGACATAAAATAACAATAAAAGATTGTTGAAGAAATAATAAATGATGTAAATTGAAGGAAGTTTGTCATCTGACCAATCTGAAGGATTTGTTAGATATCGGCTAAATTGTAGAGGCTCTTCTATATTATCAACACAAGGAAGACACAAGTGTAATAAAATAGGTTTTATTAACAAAAATATAAAAAAGAGTAAATCAACACAACTTAAGGAATAAAGTGCATAAGATGGATAAAAATGCAAGTGAATTAATGGGGTATGGCTATGGAAGAGTTATGTTATCTTATAGAAAGATAAATTGTTGTTTCTCTGAAACAAATAAGGTAAACAACCTTGTTATGCATCAAAAATTAATTAACAATTATTTGTTATTAACTAGCATCAGTTGTATTACTTCTAATGTAAATTTGAAAATCATGTACTGGTAATATACAACAATGCCAATGTCTCTGTAAAGTGGTTTGGTTAAGTGATATTTACATTCCACGTGGTCGAGTGATCAGTCCGATGGCTGGGTAACAATGCAGCGGGGAAATGAGACGGAATCTGTTTAAACAGCCTTGAACATGAAACTCTGTGGGATGCTGTTCTCCTGGAGTCTCAAAAGGCGTCCTAAAATCTGGAACATGCAGATGAGGTCTTAAGGTAGGAGCAGGAGGTCCTTAACAATCTGGAACATGCAGACGAAGGTACCTTGAAGTGATGGTTTGTTGCAAATGTGTCTGTATGTCTTCTGCCTCTGGGCCAAACACTCACAACTTGGCCAATCCACTCTTGACTCTCTGGCATGTCTCGCTGGAAGAAGACTCGGAACATAGTATTTGTTTATTATTCTCTCAGAACAAGGAGTGTCTGTTGAAAGGGTACATGTATCCCTTTCTGATGAGGAGGAGATTGCAATTTAGTGCTTGTCAATTCCAGTGCAGTGATTGGCTGCTGGCATCAGGAGGGGGGAGGGGAGGGGGGGGGGGCACAAACACTGTGGCAAACCCTTCTTTCCTCTGTGGAACGCATTTGCATAAAGCACAGTTAAAAGTCTTAACTGTAATGTTTTTAACATTTGATCCCATGTATTCCCCATTTTCCAAACAACCACTAGAATACATTTGGCAATGTTCTAAACAAATAGAGTCCAAACAAGATGGGAAAAGTTTGATCTGTCATGCATGCATTCAATTGTACATTACCGGCTGAATTTGTGTAAGATTCTGCACTACAAATAGCTGTCAGTGTTATGAATGGTTCAGATGGATCATTGTGGCCTCCCTTTGTTTCAGTCTCAACATGGGTGTAGGGCAGAAACTGCCTGTGGACCAATGAGAAGTCCTGTCCTGTCTGTCAGTTGTCCTAGCATCCTTTTCTGATGGATTTGGACATGTGTTTATGCTATTCTACTAAGATAGAATCGAAATGTAGCAAACCTTTCTCCACTGTTGCAGTAAGAGAAGGGCCCTACCATAAAACCGGGCCCTGGATTGTGCCGTTCCGTACACTGTCATTCTCTCACCTAGCACCATTTCAATTAGCCTCTGGTTCTCTCATTTATCCCAGTGCACTTCACTCTTGAGAGGCAGTTTGCAGTATTATCCCAGAAATACCTGTCATTGAAATCCTTCTCTAAAATGAAAGTATTCCCTTACAAGATAGACGCTCTGCTGTGATTTTCGTTAGCCTGAGTTTAGAGAGGTGATATTAAACAGTAAGCTTATGTTCAAACATCGATGGATGTGTCTGCCCGCCCTGCTCTGTCTGTATCAGACTTTATGAATACTGATCCACAATTTTCCTCAAATAAGCTTATCTATGAACTAAATAAGCAGTATTAAGCAGGTAACTCCCACTTCAGAAATCATGCAACATTTTTTTTAAATCTCTCTGGAATACTATGCTATAAAATTACCCCCCTTTATGACTCAAAGATGTTATTTATTTCCCATGTACATTAGATCCATCCATCCTTCCTTCCTTCATTTCTTTCTTCCTTTTATGCATTTATATTTGTATTCGATAAGAAATCATAAACTACTAAATATTTAATAACAATGTTCCTAGAAGGGCATCAAAAAAGCCATGCAATTTGTATCTGTCATGTAACTAAATTATGCTATAAACCCCCAGAACTGTATAACACACCATTGTTGTTCACTTGAACATATGGAATAAATGCTTTATTCTTATTTGAAAATATATAGATTTTTTGCATGAATTAAATAACTTCACAACTCGGCACTTTCTAAATGGATCTTGCACTTTCCGAGGTTTCCTCAGAGCTCTAGTTTGTAAGTGCCCCCAATAGGGGCACAATCACCCAAGGGTATGTAGGTAGTGAAGCAGTGGAGGACAAAGGTGTGTGTTTCTTATAAATATCCCCCAGCTCCACAATCTGTTCACCAGTATTCATAACACATAAACATGGCCCACCCACACCCTCTACCCCCTGCACCTGCACAGCCCAGACTTCTCCCAGAGTGCCTAAGGCCCCTAGCTGACAGTACCTGCTCAAGGTATATTCCTCATTCAGTGGGTCATCCCTTTCGAGCTACTCGGGTTTACTTGGTATCCAGAGGGTGACTGATGTGACTGGTATCACTCACTGCTCGTTATACAGTTTAGTGATTCTACCCAATCACTGAAGCGTGTTGTAAAAGAACTACAGGTCACGCATGTGTGTAACTTGAAAATCTTTTTGAAAATGCACCATGCTTTACTGCATGCCCTCCATGCATCTTTCCCTTTCATCCTTTGCGAGCCTGATTTCTTCTCCACTCCCAGGGAATTGTCAGCACCTTGGGTTGATGTCTAAACTCTCTCATATATCAAAATGCGTTATAATTGGCTCCATTTATGTGTCCCTCTGAGAAGGTGCGTCAGCTATCTGTTGTCACTATGGCTTCCTAAGGCAGTTATGTTATCTAAAGTGTATGAATGCAATTTCATATGTGTGCGATACAGATATGTTTTATATTTATTTATTTTTTCTTTCCACAGTTTATCTATTATCTCTATCTGTAGTTTGAGCTAAGTAATTGCATCCAACCCAGGTCCTTTTAGAGCCTCAGTGGAGAAGGGGTGTCATTGAACCAATGAGCTTCTCACAATAGAGTGGCGCTATCGCCAAGCCAGCGCTGTTTACAGGATCCTAAGGGAAGCTGAGGAGGGAAAGAACACTTTTATTTCCAGCCTCACTGCTCCTGTATGGCAAATCCTTTCCTCCAAAATGGGTGTCCGTTAAGAAGAGCAGACAGAGGCTGACGATTCCCAATCACACGCTTGATGGCCAGTGGCCAACATAGACAGAGCCAGTATTTGTGACGTGAATGTTAATGGATAATCTAGAATTGATCTCATTCAGAGGGAAAAAGGGATTTGCTTATGGTTTTAGAGTTTTGGTGTTTGATCCTTTTTCTGTTAAATTTCAGATGTTGTGAGCTTACAGTGAATCATGTGGTGTGGAATTGTTTATATTTCACTAACAATGGATTGAGTGGTATTAGATTGCCCCTCCTCACAGACCCCTTGTTGTCTTCATTTTATCCAGTTTTATTTACTCTTAACGATCCATAAATATTTTTATTTCATCAGCTGGAATCTCCTGTGGCTAGCAGCTTGTTTCATATTTCAACCTTAAGGTTTTTTGAAATACAAAAGCTCTCAGATGATCAAATCAGTCAATAAATCCTTAATTATGAATTAAAAAGTGAGGGATTTCATGAAAACACATATTAAAATAATAAATGGAGCGAATGTAAAAGGATTTGTTGCCTTGTTTCCCCTCCATCCGATTAGCACCCCATTGATGGTGACTAGTAATTATGCTGTGCACAAAATGTATTGTGGATTTACACTCTTTTTGCAGTTAATTGATTTGGGCACAAGCTATGTTATAAGCTACGGGTTGTTTTCTGTTTCTAGTGATATTAATATTTAATAGTTGTTTTTATTATTACTGAACAGTCAATTATTATTATTATTAGTCTGTTTTCTAAACAGTGTTTCTCCGTTATTATCATTGTTGTTATTATTATTGTTGTTATTATTATTAAAGTCTGTTTGCAAGTCTGTAAAACTGCACATTTTTAACTTTCATGCACTTTATTAGTATTATATTTATCTTGTGTAGTTTGGATAACTCTTCGTGGACTGCACAGTGGTGTTAAAAGTCATCAAGTGTTTAAATAATTGAATTACTAATAAAACATATTTTCCTATGTTTTGTTTTAATTAAAAGAAACCACTATTTCAGCATTTAGCACAGCATAATAGTCATAAGATAGCAATTGCATTGCTTTGTCACCACAAGCATGTCATCTTTATGCAGTGTGATCTGAGCTCTTTCGTTCTTTAGAGATGTAGATATGCTTTTATCTTTTTGTACTGCTAAAGTAAATATGCCAAGTATATGCCATTACTGTGCTGTCTGTTTCCCATTACCTTTACTCATTCTTAAGTGGCAAAGAAGTCCTGGCAGATGCGTAAATGTTTCAAACTGAAAATATTTAATTTTCCATTAACTACAGAAAAGTCTCAAAATTGCAATGAAATATATCAGTTCAATGCTTATACAAGTAGCTGCTTGTTTAGAGGTCATTTTTGTATGTTGAGATCGATTATCCTCAGATTCGCTTCAATAAGGACGTAGTGTTTTTAGTATATGTTTTAAAGATTGAAGTTTCTCATCTGTTCATGGTTGTCCAATGGCATGTTTTCATCGTGAAGAGAGGTTATTGGAAGAACTACATTTTACCATCTAAAGTTAATAAGGTAGAATTGGAGAGGGGATAGTGTCGGTATCTGTAACGTCTTTATTTTAAGGGTCTCTTGAGCCTCAAACTCATTACATAGCAAATTAAAAGACGTAATCTGCCTATACCCTGTTCTGCTTCCTTCTCCCCATCAAACTTTTTTTCTTTTCTTTTTTGTACAGGATAAATGCAATGAACTCCAGTCTAATTGGAGTTTAATGAAAGTTTCCCACTTTCCTGCCAATTATTGGTGTACATATGTCAATTGATGGACCATAGCTTTCATGCATAAACCTCTTTACCCCCCCCCCCCCCCTATCTCTCTTTCTTTTTCTCGCTCACACTCTTCCCCTGTGTCCTATTCATACACTTTCACACAATACCCTTACATACATACTGTCCGTTCATTCATGCATGAACTCTCTTGTGTAATTCAAATCCTAACGTGCAGAGAGATAAAGAGGCAATCATTTGATTGTAAACCACTTAATGATTGTTCATGTGTGACCTTGTCTTTTATTATATGCTTTGTTTTCCTTTGTTGGTGGAGATTTTTTGAATCACAAATGCCTTATGCTACACCAGAGCATCCTGCTCCGAAATAAATCTCAATTCACATTGTATCATCCGAGCATCACAGCTACAGCAATGAAATATTGATACGCCTTATCTATAAATCTCACATGGAAATGGTCCCCTCCAACAAATGGCTGACAGTAACGCTGACACCTTGGCATTACAGCTGATGATTTGGTATTTTGCAAAGCGCATCTTCTTTCTTTTTTTATGACAAGCGACGTTACTTCATGGCTGTTTATGGCGAGAGGAGATGGAAAGGGGCTTAATGAAATAGTCCTCTTCTGTCCCCTGGCTCTGAGAATGAATATCACAAAGAGCAAGCCAGAACAGAAGGGCAGGGCTAACAGACACTAAACCCTGACTGTAAATCTTTAAGAAGCCAACCAGCAAGGAGTTTGTCCTATTGTGTAATGCCATCACAATGGGCGCTAAAGTCATTGATCCTTAAATTCACTCAAATCTCAGCTCTACATATTTAATGACATTTTAGTTGTGACCTGACTGGCCTTAAAACGATTATACATAGACAAAGAAAACAAAATCACACATATGGAATGCAAAAATGAGCTTTGTGTGAACGTGCCCTAACAAAGTGCAATAAAGTGAACATTCTGTGAGTTTTAATCTTTGATAAACAGAACTAGCCAGTAGCCAAAATATGTGTTAACCTACGGAGGTGAGGAATGTTCAAGCACACGCTGTTATGTTGTTATGGAACCACACAGACAGTAGACATTAGTTTAAATTGCCACAGCCCATAAATGGTTGCTGTGAATAGGACAGGGACATTTTTTCAGGGTTATATTGTTCTTTTTCTCCCCCCCCCCCTCCCCCTCCCCCCACCGCCTCTCCAGATCATGTGAAATGGGCATGTTCAAGTTATTAATGCGCAAGTACTGGTCCCCTGTAAACAGTGTTATTTTGTTGTTAATCTTACTAATGATATCCCAAAAGGATGCTGCTTGGGCTTCCAGCAGGGCTCTCTATTAAGAAGAGGAAAGCTGCTTCTGAGACAAACAAATTTATTGCTGAAAAGCTGAAACTGACCCATAACGAGCCTGTACTTTCAGAGGAACATCAAAAGAAATATTAACATTTTCCTCTCATATTAATTTTCATATGCAGTACCCCACACTGTTACCACTCTAACTTTTTTATAGCTATATTAACAGTCAAATCCTGATTGTACTGGACACCGTGGCATTATCCTATTTATTGTAGTAATTAAACTAAGCAATTAATTTCTTAAGTGCTCACATTGGGAAATAAAGTATCTATTTATAGATTCTCTTGGCCGTGTGGTCCTAAATCACTTTATTTTGTGGTAAACAAGGGGTCTGCTCCAGAAATGTCTTGCTACTGACTTCTTACCTGCAGCTACTTTCTAAGTCAGTATTCTGACAGAGATGGACCCTCAGAAGGGATTGATTATGTCCGCTTGCCGCTCTGGGGTGCGTTTCCCGAAAGCATCGTTAGCCAACTATGGTCGCAAGTTGGTGGCAATTTCCATTCAACTCTATTGGTAACGACGGAACTTGCGACCATAGTTGGCTAACGATGCTTTCGGGAAACGCACCCCTGTACGGGAGATTTCACTCACTCAGTTGATTCCAATAGAGTTTTGCATTAGCATGTTGCTTAGCTAACAATCAGCCTGACAGGCACCCTAATAGGAATATTACGTAAAATAGTTCATAGTTAAAAATGTAATGATCGTTTTTGGTATTGATAAAATTGTATACTGTATATTATTTAGTATTGATTGAATTACAAGTATATTTATTGTATTCAAGCTGAATGGGATCAGTGTATAACAAACAAACAAACTTACAAAATCAATCCTGTGGTTGGTGCAAAACGTTTTTGAAATATAATATTAATAATATATTAACATTTTGAAAATCGCTGGGATCATATTACCTATAAACACTGTTGAATAGGGCACTCCAGACTAACTCATATGTTTAAGGGGTGAAGATCCTCCTTTATGCCCCTCGTGCCAGAATCCATTATTACTGAAGCATATTTTGATGGACTGTGATAGTTTGAACTCTGTTAGAATTCATTATTTTTAGTTGACTCTTATGAAAAGATTTTTAATGAAGTAAGACCAGATCTTGTTTTAGAAATTTTAAAAAATAATTTTAATTGTTCCTTTTTAATCTATTTCTCGCCATGAATATAGCCGATGTAGCTGACATGGTGTTAAACTATAAATATACAAACAAAGAAACAAATGTATTGTATTAAATAGTGTTAAAACATTTTGGTGTCTAAGATTTTCTTTTTTTCAAGGTTGTTGAAAGTATCTTGTGCTCAGGGAAGCAGCAACAGCTGTATTGTGAAATAGTATCACAATTTAAAGTTGCTGTTTTCTATTTTAATACATTTTAAAAAATGTAAAAATTCCTGTGATGGAGAAGTGTAATTTTCAGCATCATCAGCGTCTTCAGTTTCACACGATCCTTCAGAAATCATTATAATATGCTTATTTGGCGCTTAAGTAACATTTCTTATTATCTTATTATACATTTTGAAAACAGATGTGCTGCTTAATATTTTTGCTGCAGCCCTAATTTTTTTTCCCAGGATTTTTTGTTGAATGGAAAGTTTAAAAGAACAGCTTTTATGTGAAATAGAAATCTTTTTTTTTTACATTATAAATGTCTTTACTTTCACTTTTGATCAAATTATTGCATCATTGCTGAATAAAAGTATTAATTTCTTTAAAAAAAAAAAAAAGGATAAAAAAAGAAACATTTTGGTGCCTAGCTTTTAGAACTGCCTTCTATGATTTTAGCCAGTCTATTCCATGTTACCTCAGAAGGATGCTTCCTAGGTTTTGGAACACTGCTGAGATTTCTTCATTTGGTCCCTGGTGTTTGCGTTTCATCAGTGGCGAGGCCTGTGAGATGAGTGAGTCGGTGCTGTTATTAGTTGAACTCAGAGCTGGCTTTTTCTCACTCTCGCTACTCCCCCAGCACCAGGTCCTGAGAGGCACACACCACGCTATCTTTCCTATCCATCACCATCATCTGTCTGTCCACAATTTTCTCTCTTCCCCCCTATAAAAAACATTGCAACATGTCATCAGAGTATTTTAAACCAACAGTGTTTTAGCTTTTAGAATCGGCCTGATAAGCTGTAGCATCACTGAAAAAGCTTAAACTTGTTCCCTCGCTTGATTTTCTCTCTCTCTGTTGCTTCTGTTCTCTCTCAAGGCCTGTCCTCAGACAGAATGTTAACCTCGGTTTTGTAAGCCTTGATTAGGGGACAGTAAATCCCCAGTTGTGGGTTTCCTCCAGCATGCTACTAATGACACGGTGTCTACCCTTTATATTGTTGTTAGTGCTTTGAGTAGATTTGTAGCTGCTGCCCGCTGTCCTCCTATTTGGGCTTTATTGTCGAGTAGGAAAAGTTAAAGCAGATGTTATTAGCACTGACCTCGGGAAACAACAGAGATTGAATCCTGCAGCTATAGGCTAGCCAAACTTAAATAGGACCATCCAAAAGTGTGGGGTCGATAAGATAAAATACAGTAAAAACAGTAATATTAAAAAAAATATATTTTTTTTTACTGTGATGGCAAAGCTGCATTTTCAGCAGCCATTACTCCAGTCTTTCAGTGTCACATGATCTTTCAGAAATCGAATATAATCTAATCATGTTGATTTGCTGCTCAAGAAACATTTCTCATTACTGTCAATGTTGAAAACAGTTGCTGTTTTACATTTTTGTGGAAACTGTTTTTTTCAGGATTCTTGTATGAATAGAAAGTTCAAAAGATCAGCATTAATTTGAAAATACATATTTTATAACATTATGCATGTATTTACTGTCACTTTTGATCAATATAATGCATCCTTTCTGAATACAAGTATTCATACATTTTAAATTAAAAAAAAAAAAATTACTGACCCCAAACATTTGTAGTACATCAACAGTGTGTGTATCATATGCTTAGTAAGTAATCCTACTTTTGACATCCCTATATTAGATATTATCAATTAATTTGATATATCAGCTGAAGTCTGCACCTTGGTTGCTTACTCATGGTAACACTATTGAAGAGTGTTTGTCCACTCTAAGACCCATACAAAGCCTCTCATGTCTCTGATGAGTCAGAGCTATGACCCTCTCAGACAGACCTTCTTGTGCCATGATCATTCGTACCGTGTGTATCAATAAAGCTAAAGCCATACACCAATCACAATACGGCGCCACAACTGCGTCCGCATCCCTACTGATCCCCCTAAGACACTGTTGGCGCTTTGAAGTCCAGACTTGAAAGGACTACAGTGAGTCCAGAGGGAGATGGAGAGCCGTAAACAGTGATTATGTAGAGATTAATGAAGCTGAACCCATGCTGACACCACTCAGCTTCAGGACAGCAGCCGCAGTCAGCAAACTTCAGCATCACTTCAGTACACCTGTCCACCTCATCACTTCAGTACACCTGTCCACCTGAGCACACCTGCAAGATGTACACCACCAACCAGCCATTTACTCCAGTACAGGGTGATTAGAAAAACAAGATAGAGGGTCCATTTGACAAATTAGAAATGGAGAACCTATTAGTCAAACCTAAATTGTTTAGTTGTTAGTTAGTTAATTGTGAATCAGCTGCATATTCAAATTCCGAATTGGGTGATTGACCGTGTCACTGAAATGAAAATGCATGGCCATGTGCTTCATGAATATTATATTTTATTTTAATGTTTTATATTGATGATATATTAATATATCATTTGATTTAATAGAATATTAGTTCATAGTTCCAAGAGTTTTTTTTTTTTTAAATACTTTTAGTTTTTAAAATATTGAATCGATATTAGATCTAAACCAACATGGATAACTTCATGTACATACTGCTTGTTCCTCATGCCAAACTTTCTGATGTTATTAGTTGAAGGTTTCTATTTTACTAACTACGATTTTTAGGCCTTTTTTCAGCCAATAGCATGAAATTTTATTCTCAGTAGCTTTGTTTATTTATTCTTCCTTCTTTTTCAATTTAACAAAGTTATCCGTGCTTTAAATAAGTGATAATTCAAACAAAAAGTTGCCTGAATCACCATTCCTTTATGCTCCATGTCTGATTACTTATCAATATTAAATGTTGCATTCTTTGCCTCGAGTAATAATGTCACTGATCAAAGTCTTCAGACCCTTTGGCAGTAGCTTCAGTGCAGTGTTTATTAGACTTTACAAAGATATATGAGGGCTGAATCAGATGCTGGACTTAATATGTTGCTTGTCAAGATGTTGAATTTTAAATTAGAGCACTGGAGTTCATCAAACAGTATGAAGTAGGCAGACAACTACCGCCTACACAGTATAGGAGAAAAATCTGAAACACTTA
The DNA here is from genome assembly GCA_036326025.1 of Chrosomus eos. Classification (NCBI taxonomy): domain Eukaryota; kingdom Metazoa; phylum Chordata; class Actinopteri; order Cypriniformes; family Leuciscidae; genus Chrosomus; species Chrosomus eos. The sequence goes on along the minus strand of CM070835.1, from coordinate 15,913,294 downwards.
AAAAATTAAATAAAATAAAATAAGAAAGCCCAACTGTTCACTGTGGCTCAGTACAATTAGGCATACATTCATATACTTGAGTCATTTGTAAATAAATGAAAAGTAGTTTCTTATCTTGGTTCAAATTAAAAAATTTTATGTGACCACAAACTAAGCAGAATACCCATAACCCATTGTTTTTTTGTCTCCCCTATCTTCCTTTTGCAGTATCTGCCCAGATCCTGAAAGCCAGCCTGGACACAATGGAGCGGCATATTCAGAGGCTGGAGAACGACATCCAGAACTTCCCCAAGACTGATGACAAGCAGGATAAGTTTGTTGAAAAAATGTCGATATCCTTTGAGTGCATTTACTACTTCTACTGTCTTCCATGATAGAAAGTTTAACATAGGCTCCTGTGCAGGAATGAGGCTCTAAGGGCCCTTTGCCAATAAGCTATGGTCAGTACAGTATTTTTGTCTTGTTTTCTCATTAATACAAAAGTTTGGAGTCGGTAAGATTTTTCAATGTTTTTGAAATATGTCTTTTATGTTCACAAAGGCTACATTTATTTGAGGGAGAGAAAAACTGAAATAATATTGTGAAATTATTACAATTATTAGTGTTTCTACACAATGTATTCCTGTGATGATAAAGCTGAATTTTTCAGCAGCTGTTACTCCAGTCTTCAATGTCACACAATCCTTCAGAAATCATTCAAATACGTCGTATTGGCGCTCAAGAAGCATTTGATTATTATCAATGTTAAAAACAGTTGTACTGTTTTTTTATTATTATTATTATTATTATTAATAATATTATTATAATATTAAATAGCATTTATTTTCAAATGGAGAACTTATAACATTAACAATTTAGTATATGATTAATTTCCTCCTCATGTCTTGATTTATTTTTAAGCATGAATATAACAGGATATAGTGAGAAAAACGAAATATGCGAATAGAACAAAAAAAATGAAATGTATTCCCTGAAAATGTGCTTTTTTATGCAATTTGGCTTCTCAATTAAATGTATCTTGATTTTAAATTTGTTTAATGTTTAAGTATGGAAAGCTAGACAAAATACAGTATATACTTGGATAGGCTGTCTCAAAGTGCGATGTTTATCCGCACACTCGTCTCTCAAGCTCTCCAAAGGGAGTTCGGGCTCGGAGCTATTTATACTGCACAACTTTCTCCCCACAGACTCTAATGGAGGGCTTCTTAGCTTTCTATACTTATAACCCTATGCTGATTTCATCTGCTGACCAGCCACAGGCTCCTTCTCTCTGACTTTCTGAGGGCTATCAGCTCTCAAAGCACTCTCCCATTTCGATAACAGGAACGCAAGTGCTCACTAGCCTCAAATTGAATTAGATGCCACAACACTTCTCAGACTAGCGAACTTCTCAGCGAGGAAGTTGAACACTTGTTTGACTTTTCCTTTCTGACATGTGAATGTTTATGTGTGCCAAAACAAAGCTGACACGAAATCGTGCATTTAAATTTGACTTTTTGCGCTCGTTCTGAGCGACTGCTTGACTTTTATTTCCCCACTGCGACTCCTGCCGTTCCTCAGCGGTGTTATTAACTACGAGTAAGGATCATTAATCAATGACTTATCAAGTCTGAGAGTCTTCCCATATGTTTCCCAAGCACAGGAAAGACAGCAGTTAACCTTATTTTAGCTCTTTGTTCACGAGCTCAACGTCGAGATTTATGGGGGGCTTACGCTGCACTTTGGGTGGCATAAGAGTAATAGCCCCCGCACGCATTAAAAATCTGCTCGGAGTCGAAGAGGGCTGCTTAGGTTTGTATGATTTAAGAACAATGAGCTTCTTTAGCCTGCAGTGCGGCACAAAAAAGAAGCCAGAATACCTCTGTGGCCTTAGCGAAAGCATTGATTAGCAGGACTCGGGGAGGATTGGAACGTGAGTGAAGGGAAATGGAGAGGCGTGGATACACTGCGGCACCGTCGGGGCCTCGCGGCGTCCCTGGAGGATTGTAAAGGCCGACCGGGCCCCGAGTGCAAACGTAGACGCATGTCGTCCCTGTCTCACCTGATCTGTCATCAGAGCCGGCGCACAGCCTTGGCTGAATACAGTCACGTCCGTTTGATGATTCAAGTGGGGTTTTTTTAGCAGCAGAGAAAGAAAAGTGAGTGAGAAACGGCTGAAAGGGAACGGCTCCACCCTCATTGTGCACCAGTCGCGACTCGTTTTCAGAGGTGTCGGAGCCCGGCTGCAGAGATGCTGACTGACAGCGCGTTCAAACAGCTGCGCCAGCTCTTTTGCGGATGACAGGGCAGACATTGTGACAGAGCTAAAGGAGGCCAAAAGCTGTTTCACTCAGCCATTGTGGACAGCAGGCTAGATGCTATAGAGGTTTTGTGATTGAATTTGAGAACGCTGGAGGTGTGTGTGTTGCGCGAGCGCGCTTTCTGCTCGGTGCACTCCTTTGCTCGCCATAGCAACTGGCTTCTTGCCTCCCTCTTTATGAGTTTGACCTCAATGTGACCTTTTGACAAATGACTACGGTGTGGAGATGCTATTTTAGATTTGCAGCGCAGGAAGTGTTTTTAAAACATTTACTTTTTAGCTTGACGATTTAGCTTTAGGGCTTGTTTAAATGGTGTGGGAAAAGGAAATTTGTGTGAATATGGAAAAATATGTTACCTTGTTAACATTGTTTTGGTTGCCTGTAGATACTCGTCAAAATCACTCTACTCCAGGTGGGCACTGTCTGAATCTTCAGATTTCTTCTTTTTTTCCATGTGATTTAATCTACTCTGAAATCACTATTTTTTTGTTTGGTTCTCTTCTGCTCCAGGGAGACCCAACACAATACGATTGTGGCATTTCATATGCAGAACATTTGGGTTTTTTTGTGGGGTTTTTTCATGGCAGCTCAAACTGCAGGTTTAGAGCCATTCCAAAGATGTACTAGTATGTATTGTATGAGATAAAACGGCTTTAACTAGAGAGAGGGTGTGAGAGAGAACAGCAGAGGAATTTTGCCTAGGTAGGAGTCCGCCTTTTTTAATGCAATAATAGCGGTACACATTTCACACCCCTCTGAAACTGTGGAGGTGACATTTCGCAATATTAAAAAATCTCACCAAATATGGGAATATCATATTAGATACACATTAAGGTGCTTAAGACTCTGGAACAAATATGCATTTATTAGCTTACATGGCGATGCACTGTTGATATATTGATCCATTAAATAGAAATGATTGTGGCAGCAAATCACGGCCGGTTTGAAAATGCACTGAGCGTGCTGTTGCAAGAGAGAAATAAACTCTTGATATGCATAAGGGTTAGTTTTTAGAGTCAAATAAAGGAATTTACTTTTATTACCGACTGCTCAATATTCCCTCTTGCAATATGAACATGTATATGCGAGAGTATGTTTGTCTAAAGTATTAGGTCAGCTATGGTAGACTAGTTGCAGATGCATTATGGGTATTTGGAAAAATTAAATAGACTCCCACTGACTCATATAGATTATTTAAACCGTCATTAGTACCAAAGATCTCCTTGCATCATAATTCACATATGAATGTTTTTTTTTTCTTCATCATCTTTTATTTCTTCTTTTTTTTTCTTCAATTTGATGCATTTCCACATGCTTTGGAGGATATTATGTGTTGTTTGTATTCCTGGAATATCCTCATAAAGGCATTCCTAGGCAGGATGGGGAGTTTTTCATTACATAAATGCATTTCATATACCAGATACAGTAGCACACATTAAAACCGTATAGTTATACAGTCCTCTGCTTTAAACTGATCTCAATAACTGGAAAAATGCTGGCAGTGTAGCTCAGACACACAACACTTATTGGTTGGAATACTTTATTTTTTGCACCATTATTGTAATGTATGCAAATGACTGAGTAGGATGTTTGTTCAGCATTAGTGATATCTATCTATCAGAATTAATGGCACCCCACAAAGGCTTTCAAATGAACTAGCGGCCCCATGAGAGCTGTAACTCAGCGGAGGGACAGTGTTAGCGGTGGCCTGCCTGGGGACCGGGCGTACTGGGAACTTAATGGAGAGCGGAAGGCTTCCAGCAGAATTTGGCGTCCATACTGAGTATTGACGGATGTGGGGGCCTGTCTAATAGATCTCGCTCTGCTATAATTCGGTGTGCTAGTTTTTAACTTAACCTTTGTTCTCTCTCTAGGGATAGAAAAACACCAATCAGCTGGCCAATTTCTCCCTGTAATGACACAGCATTTACAGGATCAGAATAGTTAATACAGTGACTTGTGAAGGGAACTTTTTTAAAATGGATAGCTTCGTCTCTAAATTCTGATTGGATGAACTGTGACCAGCAGTTAAATGCTGATAAATGCACACCTGTGACCACATATTCTTTCAGCCTTTAGTTAGGATAATGGCTGGTTATATAGAAAGCTGGTTGTTTCATATTAACCAAATGAATATGTGTATAAAATCCACAGCTTTTTTTCACCTGCCAAGCCATAAGCATATCATTCATATGAGAGGGCATAGGAGAAGTTTCTTTAAAGACTCCCTGAAGCTTTGCACTTTATTGTGCCTCTCTTTAAAATGCCTATAAACAAATCATCTCTCGTAGCTGCAGAATACAATGCCTCGTTAGACAGAGAAAATCCCCCACTGAGGAAAGTGCTAGGGCAGTCAGGCTGGTCATTCTATAGGAAATGTGTTATTTACTTGTTTTCTTAACCTTTCCTTTCACTGGAACATGAATTCGGCTGACCTGAACTCAGCAGCATAAACAAACATTCTTCAAGAGAGAGAAATATTGGGGGCAATTGTTCTATTGTGCACTGTGTATTTCTTGTTGAAAGGCTGTGGTTTCCATCCTGGTTTTAGAGTGTTGTCCAGTGCTCAGCAGGGCAGCATAACACTTGATTTCCAGCATAGTACCTTTTATGCGTTGTATTATGGCACACATTCTCGCTGTGTGTTTTAATACCTGCTGTGGAAATGCAGTAGCTTTGGGCACCGATGTTTGATGGGTTGAGAGGAGCCGAAATATACTGTTCTGCAGGAGAAAATTTCATCTGATCATTTCAACTGATGTAAATCACAAGTCAGATCGGGTTTCTTAGAAAGCTTGGCTTGTGCGACTTTCTGCACATCTGAGCATTACAGATTGCTCCCGAAGATCATGCAAATCGAGGTGAGAGATGATCAACGGTGATCATTATTTTACCTTTGGGTACAAAGTCTCTAATGAATTGATGAAGATGTGTTTGCAGCAGTCTGCACAGTGTTTCCAGCTCCTCTCTGTGTATATGCCTCTGCTTAGTCTCAAACCTCTGTTAATTATGGAATTAGGTCACGGGAATGTGGTGGCATCCTGCGCTGGTGATGTTTACCTCACAATAACTCAGCATCTGCATCTAGTTTTAAAGAAATGTGCTTGAAAATAATAGAGCGAATGAATCACAATTTGCATCTCAGTTCTTTCATTTCTGGATATACAGCTGGACCGAAGTAAACATATGAAAAGGATGAGTGATTCAGGCCATATCTTTGACTTCCTTTCCGCTGGCTTTTTGTTTTTTTCCGGGTCTGTATTGTCTACAGGGGACCGCATTGTTCGACAACAATGGCTAACTTTAATTCACCGCGTGTCACAGGAGACATTAAGATTTTAATTAACAAATTCTAATTGGTCCTGAACAGAACAAACAAAAGTGAGCCCAAATAATAATTGCAATTCCAGTAATGATAGTCATAAAAAAAGCAAAGGCCGAAGTCTGAGCACAAACTGACTTGGCGCTCGCATCTATGATTATATTGCCGGCGTGCACAGCGTGTTTATTGGGAAATGGCATCCAAACCATGTGTTTTGTGTGATAGGATTTTGCATATGCTAATGCACTTGATTGCTTTGATGTGTGGCTGGGTGGGGTAGTCTCAGCACGAACGAGAGAGGCTCGATTACTGCTTCTTCAAATCCCATCCTCAAAGCTTCCGCCATTCAGTGCGGCCCTTCGCGCTTTAGGGAGGAGGCTGCATTTGTAAAGCCCATGATTAGAAGGGTATTTAATGGAACATCAGTGCCACTGATGCAGAATGATGCTGATTGTTAAAGTGCTGTTTTGCTTTGGCCATTTGGGGTATTATTGCCATGTTTCATTGATTAAATTGACATTTGGAAGTGTGTTTTATAAGGATAACTCTAGCGGAAACTGGAACCATTAGGTAGGGGTGGAATAAGAATAGCAATAAACTGTCAATGATTCAATTTTGCTAGCAGGACAGAGGGTCTAGCTAGCAAAACATGTGTTTTGTTGTTGACTAGCTATATCTCCCAGTTGCCCCTTTTATATATTAGTCTTGCATATTCCTTGTAAGCCAACAGGATCCCAAACAGTTGAAAGCATCTGCTCCGTGCTTTGGCTTTCGGCACACACAAGTGTTCTGCTGGGCCTCACCCTCCAGAGACGCATATCAGCTCTGCAGTCTCCTCTAATGAAAATGACACTTTGAAAGAGATTGAGCATATTTCTGCTATCGTATTTCATAAATCAAATTTTCGTGATTGCCTGACCTGATTTTTTGTAGTTGTTCGGTCTCAGTCAGTCATGGAAACGTCTCTATGCGAGTTATCATTATGTGTGTGAATTCTCTGGAAATTCCTCAATCAGTGTCTCGTTAGGAAGGGGGAAAACTGGGGCTGATTTGGCAGGTCCATTAACCCAGAGCTCAGGGCTGACATGGCCACTAAAACTGAGGCTGACAGGCATACTACTCCCAGGGTGGAGGTGAAAGCCTTCAGCCAACTCTCTCTACCACTTCTTCTGTTGTATGTAACTCTTCATCTCCAGAAAATAGGTAGGAGTAGGAGGTCTGTGTAGATTTGCAGTCGTCCAATTCCATCCAAAAGGTTGTAATCTGTATTAAGTTACATTTCATTTCATGGTTGACATATTAGGTGCACAGAAAGATGTTGAGAAAAAATATAAGGGCCAATCCCACTGAAGGGCTCTCAAAGTGGTGTGTGGTCACCATAAATGACAGGATTTGCCACTGTATCTTCTTCCAGTCCATCAGTTTTTGAATTGTACTTTAACTGCTGCATTCCCAGTGTCAGAAATTAGACCTACTGGAACATGATTAATCGAAAAACACATTTTAGCCTGATGCCAGTATTACTTCAGACATCAAAAAGGAATCTGAGCAGTTGCATTAGTTTCTAACGACACAGTCTAATGGCAGTCATGTTTTATATAGAAATGTGTCCTTTATAGCATTCTATCTGGATCATTTGGTTCTGTTCTCATTTCTCTTATTAGTCCTCTAATACCAGTTAAATGGCAAGTTAAATGCCTCAGTAAATGAGCAACACATACCCAATGTACAACCGACTCTATATTTCTTGCTATCATTGTTGTTTTTTTCATATTGTGTTTTTCCAGCAGTTCTGGTATTTAAAGTAAAAAAGTAAAAGTATTTATAGAAAGTATTACTCAAGTAGAAATAAAAGTAATAATGTTGATAATTACATGAGTAAGAGTAAAAAGTACCCAATAAAAATACTACTCAAGTTGTGAGATTTAGAACAAGCAAGATGATGATGAGGAAGTCAGTGATGCATGTATTACAATAGGGATGTTTTCTCCCCATTTCGTCAAAGCATTAGAGATGGCGTGTCAAATCTTGCTGGACTTTTTATTTTATTTTATTTTAAATAAACAAATTAAAATGCCATCTCTTTGTTAGTAGTTAATCTGACAATAAAAAATTACTATTCTATGCATTATTAGACTGATAGATCTTTTTTCATGGGAGCTGCCATCATTTGGGATCATAAACAGTGAGGTGAATCAACAAATTCCATGCAAATCGACTTGAGTTGATTTGTTCTAGCCCTACTTAAGTGGTTTTGTATACTTGTAGTTTTTAATAATATTTTAGCTGTAACATGCATTACTTGTAGAATAGAATGTTCACAGGCTGCACACCCAGATGTTCATTGACTAAACATCTTCTTCTTTGCTGAAGACAAACATTCTGATGCATGTGCTCATTTGATTTAATTAGATTGTAGGTTCATATATATATATATATATATATATATATATATATATATATATATATATATATATATATATATATATATATATATATATATATATAATATATATATATATATATATATATATATATATATATATATATATATATATATTATATGCCATCCAATGCTTTTTGATGTTCTTAAATTTCCCGTTTATGACTGTGACTGCTTCAGACAATGCAGTGAGTGCAGTGAACTTTGAAAAGAATTGACGCAAAAGAGTGATTCATTCACCAATGGTGCATCGCTCATTCCCCAGTTAAAAGATGTGGCATGCTTGGAATAAACTACTAATTTCTTAACATTTGCATAAAGAATAAAGTAACGACAAATGTAACGGAGTAAATATAGCACGTATGCAAACCAGTTCTCTGTACCAGAGTTGGGCGAAATTAAGAATTGAAAAATTGCCTCCCTTTCCATTGATGAGTTGGATTTGAAGGTAATTTGTCAGCCATAACGGGGGGTTTTGTTTGTTTTTTAATATTGTTTTTTTGGACTGTAAATTTCAACTTTATTTTCTTCCTGTTCAGTTTGCCCCGTCTCCTCCTCCTGTCTTTGTAGGGACATTAGGTTTCCCAGATCTCCCTGGGGAACAAAGAAATAGTCCTAGAGCGGTACACCACCACCCTGGACTTTCATCACAGAGAGAGGGAAAAATAGCACATCTAGTTAGCATACTTGAATGCACTCATTTTGAGAGGGAGACAGACAAAGAGAGAGATAGAGACAGAGAGCGCGTCCCTGTTGTCTTGAGGGTTTTGGCGAGGATCCACAGAGAGCACTCATCCTCTGTAACTTTCTGCTTTTGCTCCAGTCAGTACTTCATTATAACCCCTGAAGACTCTGGCTTAAAGCCGGGTAATAGACGCAGAGCTTCTCCTACTCATTTGTCATGGGCCCGTGGGTTTGATGCAAAGCACTCAGCACTTGTTGCTCCTTGTTAATCCCACTGTAGACACCAACTCGCTCTTCTGCGCTTTTCCAACTCACCCGCCGTCATGGCTCATAATTTCACTTTCATTTGATGTTTTAATGGAAATCCCAGCCCCTCTCCGCTGAATTGCACCATTGTCACCAAATTACTTTATCAAATGAAAATTGGGAGGGGGAGGGGGGAACGCACTTTAGTGTTAGTCGTTACTGTCGCTTCAAAAGCGACATCCGCTCGCATGTGTATTTGTTTTAGGACAATGCGGCACGCAGGAGAATCATAGCTGTGCATTGGGTGCGCTTTATGGAAGTATCATGTTTCCATAAACAATAAAGAAATGATACACAGCCTTGAAGAGCCTCCGCTGTGCAAACCTCTCTTTATTTTCCTCTGCCGTAATGAGCGTTATCACCATATCTCAGCAGAAATGACTGTAAGACACTTATATAACAACTGATTCCTCTGTGATTTCTTAATGTAAAGTTGAAGTGTACTTAGTTCACGCTGAAGATATATGTGGTTGGACATTTGCCAATTATTATTCCACTTTATGGTGTGAAATTTTCACCACTGCTACTATTTATTGTTTTTTAGTGCCAGTAAGAAGTCTGCGCCTGAATATAAAGCACCAAGGGGTGCAAACTGATGAAAAAGCCTACAGTAGCATTAGTGAACTTACTGTCCCATCAGATCAGAGTTGGATCAAATTATAAATCAAATTAAAATCAAAACGTTATTTTTATGTCTGTAATGCTCACCAAGGCTTTCTTATCATTATCAAAATATAAATAAAAAAGTCAAAACTTATGTATTTTTATTGAAAACTGATTTTTTTGTTTGTGTGAATAGAAGGAAATCTTATGTAACATATGCTTTTACTGTCACTTTTGATCAATTTAATGCGTCCTTGCTGAATAAAATTATTAATTTGATTTAAAAAATTACTAACTTCAAACGTTTTAACAGTTTGCCGGTGTACTCATATATACTCATACTCATATGTACTCATGTATATTTTTCTGATATTCACATTTAAAGCTATAGTATACGATGTTCAAAATCGGTCGAGAAAGCCTGAGACGGTTGGGAAGTTTTAAAAAACTCATACCGCCCCTCCACACACACACCCCTCCCCTCTGTGCTACCTGATCCCTCCCACCGGGAAACAAACTGAACAACGTCACTCAGTCAAGCTGTGATCACCGGTAGTAAACAATCTATCAATCTAATGACCTCGCTATTACACATCATATGTAAAATTGCCTTTCGACAATTGAACTTAGTTGCTTCATCAACAATTCAATGTCACGTTTGAGTTCACGCCAACGCAAGATTAGCAACACATGAAATGTTCTAAACTCCCCACCACCATTAGTATAATACTACTAGTATTGCTAGGTTTTGAGTAATTGTTATAGCAGCACACAGCGCATCTTGTTCAAATTCCGAACGGCTCGAACAGAAACCCGCTAGGTAACGTTACTGAAATATATTCAAGCACTTCAAGAAATATAATTACTTTGACCCGTGATAGGCGATGCTAAACGGCTAACATTCCAATGCCAGAGCAAGTTGTCCGACTGATAAAAAAAAAAGCCATGTAACACGTCACACCATAAAAGTATAAATAAATGTTTACCTGCTCAACAAAAAGTCATCCGTGTCAGCGTCGGTTTTCAGTCCCAGATCTCCCTGAAGCTCCAACGGTCAATGGTGAACCCTATATTTATCCTACTTAGAGTCCGGCGTTCTTCACATTTTTTTTAAATCTCTGCTCTTTCCTCAACAGACTTTCTCTTTCGTCCAAACTTTACAGTCGGGGAAAGCAGGGGCCGCTTGCTGCTGTCGTTTATATTTTTATCCATTGCTGATCTGACGCTACTTAGCTAGCTACCATAGACTGTCAGTCAGCTGCTTGCTTGCGCAAGGAGGGGGGCGGGGTCGGTTGCGGTTGTGTTGGAGACGCGAGCGCCAGGCGGAGTTTCAAGTGGAGCTGGTGATTGGATGAGAGCAGTTGACCAATGTAAGCTGTCCGGCCGGACAGCTTACATTGGTCAACTTCTCTGCAGCTGTACACCCAATAGAGTTAATGGATTTATTTCATTCTTTTTTCTATTCATATTGTTAGGATTGTACTATAGAACCATAACCAGCATCTAAACGAGGATATTAATAATGAACAATCTTTGAAATCGTATACCATAGCTTTAAATTTAGAGTCTTTCTCCTGTCAGCAATACAGTATATTGATGAATGGTGTTGCACTAGATTAATGTCCAATCAGATGCTCACTTGGATGAGAATGTCCATCCTACTATACAACCAATTGTGCAACCAATTAGCAAGTAGAAAGTCATGCTTAATGGCTGGGATATAAATGAACCCTTTTGGCTATTGGAAAAAATAAGTAATATGAGCTTTTGAAAAATGTCTTGCCGAAACTCCCTGTTTCAATATGCAATCATGTCAACACCACTCTCATCAAACAATTTCCTGGAGTCTTTAATTTCTAAACATTTCCACTTAATGCTTAATGACTTCCTTGAAGGAACAGGGAACCATTTGGCATACATCTCTATTTGTCCTTTATTAGATTTGTCTTCATAGGCCCATAGCATTTCAGTCCATCTCCCTGTCCATTCATATGTGAACTCAGACATGCCATCAACCGGATATATCAACTACATTCGCCTGTTACGAACCAATTAGCGGGTTCATTATGTAAATTCAGCCTGCTAATTATCTTGTGCATTCAAATTAATTATGATGTATAATGGCAGCATTAGCAGGAAGTCCAGCCCAGGTGGGCACTCTCGAATCTCAGCGAATAGGTTAAACTAAGTGTTTCGATGGAACTGCTATCTCTTCTTAGTCGTGTCCTGATGTGGATCAGCAGATCTGGTAGCTGATAGAAGAGTACAGTGTGGTGATTTGTAATTAAAATGAATTTCTGACAGACTGGTGCACTAACAGTTACAAACTGCAATCTGATGTTAATCAACAGGGGTTTCTTCATTAATTGATAAAATTAGCCTCATCAATCACGCAGAGGGTGGCGGCGGGGTTGTTCAGAGCTGCTGTGTCTTGTCACCGCATGCTTCCACAGGACGAGCAGCACGATACCGCCTCTGGACGACAGACAGATGCACGCACACACAGACACACTGTCTTTGCCGATGTGTCCTGAAATCTCTGAGAAATGAGTCACGTTTGCTTTCTGATGATACCATGATATTGCAAAACCAAGCTTTGTGTTTAGTGAATACAGAAACAAACAAACAAAAAACTCTCTGTTCAACATTTGTGTTGTGTTCTTCAAATGCTTTTATCAGGTGTTTACACCCAAGAAATGTGTGAGGCCTTTTTTGTCTCATTAAAAATAAACCCCAACACAACAAATTGCCCTCAGTGAAAAGTGAGTGCATAATAAGAAATACACACAGCCCTCCCTGAGCGTTCAGCACAGTTGACTTCTTAGGCGTCTTTCACACTGTTTAGCATACTATTTATAGTCCAGACCCTAGACGTAACCAGATGCAAACAGCATCCTCATGAGTGCTTTCTCGCACATTTCTCTGAATCCCGGGGAAATAGTGAATGCTGTGTGTCTCTATATTACGCAAACTGTTTGTGTTTCATGTGGAAAAAAAACAACCCCTAAATAAAAATAACTACTATTATTTATAATAAAACTTTAATTTAGCTTTCACTGTAATAATTACTGCAATGAACTACTTTTGTATTATAGAAGCGACAACATACATTATTAATGCATTTTCTGTCACTATTAAGAATATTAGGCCTATAAGTCTTGAATCGATTCAGTCTTCAACTTATTTTGTAGCTTATAGAAACAAACAAATTTAAAACATATAAGCACTGATACTGCAAGGCAAACTGCGCCTTATTTTCTGAATCAGAGGCTTTTGCTGATAGAGTTTGGTCTATCAGTAAAAGTCATTTTAACAGAAGGCTAAAAAAAAACAATGTACTTATTGTGTTCATGTTGTTGTATTGTAAAACACTTTTACTGCTATTGAGGTGTAATATGTGTAAGGTTAGGGGCTGATGTGGTGGTATGGGTAGATTTAAGGGTGGGTTAAGATGTAAGGGAAGGTTCAACAGTGTAATTACAAATGTAATTGACATACATTAATTGCACTGTAATTACATGCAGGTATTTTTAAAATATAAGTACAATGTAAAAACATGTATGTACACAATAAGTCCATTATATCAAATTATTAGTTTCAGTGTAAGTACATAGTACTTAAAGCACTTAATACAAAGTGGGACCAAAAATTCTAACATTTTGGAAGGATTCCCCACCAACCCACTCGAACTCAATGATCTGCACGAATCGCCTATAGGTTGTGTGACATATTTTAGCTTAAAAACTTAAAAAAGCTTAAGAAATGAACCAAAAGACAAAAACTTTGGGGGACTATTTATAGAGTAACATGTTGTTACCTACACAATGTGTAGAATATCAGATATCAATAAAACACGTTGTCCAATTATATTTTAAAGTGTTATTGCTGTTTCCACATACGTGTATATTTTACAAACTTTAAATATTTTTGCTAGTACTTATCTGTATTTAAATGTCAGAAACTTAACATAAACTTCATATGGTTAAAAACACTGAACATTTGATATATGACAAACGGTGAGCATGTCGTCTCTGTCTTTTATATTTTTATATTTTAGCCCCATTTCCTTTCCCTAAGTGCATGGTTATTCCACTTGTCAGGCCGCCATTGTAAATAAGAACTTGTTCTTAATGACTTGCCTGTAAAAAAAATAAAGAAATGTCTCAGCGCCAGCCAAAGAGGGAATGTAGATTTGAATTTGGCAGTTTTGACCCACTGAACGTTCTAATCACACCGGTGTGATCGTACGCTTCAAATGGTTAATTATCAAATGGAAAATATATTACATTTTTGTCGTTTGGAAGCAGCATTCAACTCCATTTGGCTCAAAAATCTGAGGGGGCAAGTGCGTCTCTGTCTGCACTCTCCCTTATGCTCATCAAATGGTCTGTTGTGCTCTTATCATAAGGATATCAGTCAGATCCTAGATTCCTAGATTTACTGCTACATTGATAGCTGTGATCAGTGGGCCATTCCAGTTTCAGCCGCCACTCAGTCAGCTTCACCAGATCGCAGCGCCCGCCTCGTCTCGCTGCGTGTGTAGGCTTGATTTGGTAGCCTAATAGTTACACCGTCTGATCTGCAAGGCTCATTTACTCGTGCACATTAAAGATTCACACAATTGTATACCACTTAAACAGCAGAGTTATAATAGCATAACAATAATAGCATTCTGTAGCAACACTGCACATTTAATCTCACTCTCTCTCTGCGTTGTAAGCACCATGGTTGTGAGGTTCTGTCAAAACAACAGTATAATCTCCTCACAAATCCAAACAACAGCAGATAATAGGACCTTAATTATAGCCATAAGACTTGTATAATGTGCTTACTGTAGCTCTGGACCACATATTTCATGGAGGCTGATGATATTTCAGTGCACGGCACAATACACAGCAGGCCATCTTGAATTGAAACTGATATTCGCACAGGTACGGTAAGACTTGTCATTTAAGCGGAGCTCGGTAGACAGACACACTCCAGCTACCTGAGCCGAGCCCGACCTTGGATTGACTTCTAGTGATGAAGACTTACAGTTGATCCCCTGGATTTCAGCTACCCTTCCTTTGCCATTGGTTAGGACTCAGGTAGGGCCATCAGGAAGGATTGTTTTTTAGGGGGGGATACTGAAAGACAGAAAGTGGAAAGTGTTTGACGTCTCAGATGTGTGAGCAATGATCTTTATTCTCTTGTACTCATCTGTGTGTGACAGCTATCACACTGTCTCTGGTTTCCGCACCACGTCTACACAGGATGCATGCAACCTGACACACGTTGATTACTCCCATTATTGGCATTAGAAGTTTGTACATGACAATCACCAGGTGGGCCATGTTACATTATGCCACAACTTTAGTTGATGGACACCCGTTTCTTTTTTATGCAGACCTACTTTTCCATTCGTTCGTGGATTCATTCATTCATTCATTCATTCATTCATTCATTCAGTAATAACTTGTTTTTATTGTTGAGAGAAACATCTGTGAAAAAGGTGATCAATTATCAATTTATTTATATTATTATAATTTCCAGTTGGATCTGGCTTAGATGTGTAGAAATAGAAATTCATTTTATATATTATAACATGAATGAATGTAGACATGCTGTCCCCACACGCACTCTCATTCATCCAAACACTCGGATCTTTATGTGATAATGTGGAACAAAAGAAGCTCTTTTGTTCCGTATAAATGATTAATTTAATTGAGAGCGGTGCAGTCCTGGCGTCTCAGGTGGCTGTGCTGTTGGCCCGCTCTTGCATCATCGTGCTGGAGAGGCTGCTAGCGTTCAGCACATCGCCCCTGTGCTGCAGGAAGCAGATGCTGAACCTACATTCTCAAACTAGGCCCCCTCTAAAAGGGCAGAAGAGTCAAAATTAGGTATCTTCCCCTCAATCTTCCACCATCTGTTAGCTGTGACTCCTTCAACTTGGCCATTCGCGTATGTGCCTTTGCGAGAGTGAGTCTGTCACACGGAGATGCAGGGAGAGCTGCCAGAAGGCAGCCCAAAAATGATAACCGTGAACAAGGCATTTTCCAATGTAGTGATTAAAATGATTGAGGACAGTGGCGATCTCATTCATCTCAGAGCAAGGTGATGGGGGACGGTAGGGTGTGTGTGTGTCTGTGTGTGTATGTGTGGTGCTGGGCAGATCTAGAGAGGGCTGTGAAATGGGACTGGCATGTAGAGTGAGAAAGAGGAAAGCAGGAGAACGTTGCCCACAGGGGTGCTGCTCTTTTGACTGTTTGTGAAAAAGACAAGAAAAGTTTCAGGCGGTTTTTCCTGAGACACCATCTGACCTTCCTGAATGCAATGGAGACCCTGAGAAGGATATTTATTTTTTGTTTCCTTTCCCTTGCTATTTACAATATATTTATGCTCCTGCTGGTGACTAATAATCCATTACCATCTAGTTTGTGATGTGAAATCTGGCCTTTAATCATTTTAATTGTGTCCTGAGCTCAAAGCCTTTTACTTTAATTACTTGTTTGTAGTGTGACACAGGGGTGGCTGTGGTAACTGTGTATGCCATCAATGTCAACATCATCTATGTCGTTACATCACCGTTCTATTTCATCCCCTTGTCAGCCAACAACTGGAAGTCACTGGTCCACCTCCACTTGTTCTTGTAAGGGCCCACTTAGGTTTATTTTGAGTGCAAGAGCCACGGTTCTCATTGAAACCCTTGATGAGTTTTTCCTCTCCGCTTGAAACAGCACAGCAAGGGACACACTTAAACCAGTCTGTTTCTCCTATATCTGTCCTCGTGTGCTCCTAAAATGTCTCTCAAAGTGGCCTCAAAAAGTATTTGTACACTTAGGCCACTCTGCAAAATGAATGAATGTCATTGCTTGAGATAACAAAATGTCAAATCAAATGGCAAATATTTTAGAGAAAGCCAAACTAACTTTTAAAGCAGTTTCACACAAAAAAAATATATATATTTGTTGGGTTATAAATGTTAAAGCGAAGACATATTGCTCGAAATGAATGTTTAATTATAACTTAAGTATCTTTCACAATATTTCTTTTGTATTTTCCCTCACTGTTTAATTACACAGATCATCAGTGAGCAACTTTGAGAGTAAGAATATGTTGTTTAAATATAGAAGTAGGATGATAGTGCCAAATTCTGCCAAAATTTGGTGAGCAGATGGCAAAAACCCTTTTAAGCCTGGGCATAGAGAGCGTTTTAATAAATGACACCACGTTCCTCTCCTCGGTCCACACCAAGATCCGACTGACTAATCTTTAATTCCAGCCATGCACTTAACCATCAGACAGATCATCCCTCTCTCCTCTTGAGTGTCTTCATACATCCATTCCTGCCCCTGTTGCCCTGCCACTGTGGTAATTAACCTACAGCCATGACCTGTTATATTTTAAGCCTGACCCTGAGTTTCATCTGCTTGCTCTCTGTGTGGCCCCAACATACATCGTTTACGGCCAAGCTGTTATCTATTAAATATTGTATCTGTGGTTTTAATGAGCTTCTCTGTGTGTATGTGGTCATGTGATTGCATAACTTACAGTTGTAGGTGAGCAGGGAATTAAATGTTTTAATAATACAGAATCAAACGCCTTGTTTAATTTTGTTCATGCATTGCAACAACTTTATTGCAATCTTAAGTATAATACAGACCGTGGAGATTTAACAGCATGTTGGATGAATCTCGAAAAAAAGGAGCTGACACTCAAGAAAGGCCTAAATCATATTTCATCCCAAAATTATAATTTAAATCAATAAAATGAAATAAAAAATATCATTATCATTACTGTAATGCAATACAAATTAATAAACCCATTTATAAAGTAAAGTTTGTAAAAGCTATAATACAATGGTTAGAACCAAGTCATGTTTTCTTTTATTTTTCGATAATCCACTTAAATGTAGAAAAGATCTACTTCTATTTTATTACGACTTAACAAAAGGTTGTTTTTATTATTATTATTTTATTTTGCATTACAGAAATGCTCATTTGGTTGGAATGTGTGTAATTGTCATGAAAATAATTATCCTTAATTTCTTTCTCCAGTTTTAGTCAATTATTTCTGCAAAATATAATTTTAAAGTTTTTGATTTTGAGGTGATGTGACCTGGGCAACTCTTTGTGAGATTGACCGGTTTATACTTCTGGCTTTTAATGGTTGGATGCACAGATTTCTTGTTCTTAATGATAGAGAGGTAGATTTACTAGTGAGACAGTAATAACAGAAGACAGAGTACCCCAGCAGAGCCTTTAATGACAACTTTGTGGAGGCCACAGTGCTGTAGGAAATCGCTCCATCCGGTCTCATCTACCACTGAGCTGCAATTGCCACACATGCTGCTCTGTCAGAGCCTGTTTGCCTCTCACACACTCCAAAGTGTTGTTTTTTTTTTCTCTCTCTTTTTTTCTTCCTCTGTTGTTCATTTCTATGTCACCTGCTCAGAGGTATTTCAGAATTCAGATCACCAGCTGGTCTCCATATAGCGTCTAATAAGGGTGTTGCGTTGCATGACACAGCAATGTGTTGCTTGCATGAATTTTTTGCTCTAGCAGAAGCCGCATGTGTGTGTGATATCTGCACAATGGTAACAATGTTATCATTGTGTTTCTCTTTCAATCGTATTTGCCGGGAATCTTACTTATCAACCGGCTTGATTCTCCTTGATAACTTAATCCCTTCACAATCAGTGAATAGTATCTAATGTGATGGTCTCTTTTTTTCTCTCTTGTGGGAATATTCAAATGCCTTTTTCTCATGTTTGAGGATTTAACTTCTCTTTGGCTTGTTAGCTTTTTTTAAACAAATGTCTGCATAGGTGCCACTTGATTAAAACACATAAATATTAATTTCATATACATTTTGCTTATAAAATTCCTTTATGCTCCTTTATTTTAGAGTTAATATCTCTGCATTGCAAAATGAAGATTTACGTTACATAAGTCGGCGTATGTGAATGACGCTGCTTCAGTATTCAGAGAATAAAGGGGCATGCGACATCTGCCACATACTTGCCACTCACAGCAGTTCAGGGAGATCACAGGAAGAAGCTTGTCAGTTCCAAGTTACAATTTGCACTAAAAGTATATCTCAGAGATTTGCTCTAACACCATATCTGTCTAGTGCCTAGCTTTTTATCGAGACAGAGGGGATGTAAGGAGATAAGATTTTCTCTTCCTCTAATTCCCTTATTCACTTTGACTATGTCTTAAAGTGGATTGTTAACTATTTCTTACGCTTCAGAGTAAAAGAGACGGTGAGCATTCACAAAGGGACGCTTTCAACTGCTGCAGTGCCACAGGTTCAGCTACTGCTCTCCTGGGATTCCAACAACACTTTCATTTTCCAAATTTACTTCATGAAACATTGTAGCAATTATAACACGGGAGCTGCTTTGCGAGCTAACAATAAAAGACACAATGGTAAGTGTCGCAATTTGCATACGAATAAGGAATGCAAAGAACTAAAACAGCATCAAAGTTCCCGGTCAGTATTATTTGATAAAGCTCCCAATCATTGTCGGTACTAATTCCAAATGATTGTTCCAAATATAGGCTTCATATTGGGGCGTGCGATCGTTTGAGTCCCCCACAGCTCCCCTCCCTTTTTTTAAATTGGATTTTGAAAATTGAAGAGCAGACATAAAACAGCAGTTATGGCTAATCTCGCGTGGCAGTGCGAGGCCTGGCTCGGGATCCTCCTGGTGAGGATATATATGAGCTAATCAAGCAGGCCTGTGCACGTGTACACACACACTGGCTGATGAGGCATTATTAGGTCCTCGTGGGATCGTTTCCATCCGATGGTTTACTGGTGTTCCAGCTCACCTCGCCCGGAAATCTAATTAAAGGTGAAAATGAATGTGTATTTATAGGATCATATTGCTATTTAAACTAATATCAAAAGGTTTTTTATTTATTTAAAAAAAAAAATTATTACACATCAAAAAAATATAACGTTACATCACATATATTCCACCTTCATTTTTCTTTTATTAATTAGCTTTAATTATCGCTAATATTAATAAGTTAAGGGCTCATTTCACTTATTTTTGCAAAATTAAATGAAAATATGTGCTGCTTTATTTCTAGCATTTTAATTTTTTGTGTGTACAATTTTTTTTTTTTTTTATCAATGCATTGAGATGTGAGCAGAATGTTTTGTTTAATTACTGTCAGCAGAAACTGTTAAACTGCAGTCTCTAGCTCAGGCTGATTTATTCATGGAAAGAAGCAGTTTTCTTTGTATGTTTACTAGTCACAACCAAGATAATGCATATGATGTAGGCAATTAAGCACCTAATTGCAATTAGTTAAAGAGCAAAGCTTTTTCCTCAGTTCATATCGTCTCTTATTTTGCAATAGTAAATGACACAGGCTGAATGAACGAGTGCTTTGGCATTCACGTGGATTTGATGAAGTTAATGCAGTCTGCTGTAAGGAACTATACAGCATTTATATAGACAGTATAAAAACGCAAATACTATTTATCTATTCATTTCCCCCACTCTCTATTCAAGAAAGAAGGCTAGTTCCTGTTATGAATTAAATAAGCACCTAATTTGGATACAGGTTTGTATCACATCTGATTACGAATGCTTCTTTTGTATTGAAGATGCTGAACCTGTAAGTGATTCATTACTGAGGTGCTTCTTTGCTAAAACATTAAAATGAATCCATTCAGCTCTTCAAGCATCTGTGGAAGAGTTTACTCATAAATACATGTTTTGCATTTTTCTCGTGTTTCATGAAGCATCGAGCATCCGTGTAATGAATGGAAGGCTCTCTAAGTAACCTCTCTCAGGTCAGACTGAAAGTAGATAATAAAAAGCAGAGGAAAGGTAATTAGGAAAGTAAGTGGGTTAATGCGCTTTGGCTCTGAATTGCTGCGGTTAATGTTAATGAGAGGAGCCGGAGAGACTCTAAGATCCCTCATTGCGCAAATGAATGTCACCAAGTGCACAAAATGGCCGCCTCCGAATGGAAATGGAGTTTTATTTTTTTTTTTCTTTTTTTTTTTTTTCTTTTTTTTTACAGCTCATTTCTGTCGCCAGCACCTGCAAAAGGTGCCGGGCTCCATTTAGATTAATGTGGCTCCCATGCTGGTGGCATCTGGAGCGGCTCTTCCTGTGTAAACAACCCAAAGTAGCTCCAGTCTTCACGTCCAATCAATCTCACTTATTCCCAATGATATCTGCGGACAAAACATGTCGACTTTCATATCTCTTTCTGTCTCTTCTTTTAAAACCCTCAGTATGCACGCGGCACGCAGACCTCTGCTAGTTATATAAATAAATGTGGTGAAAGTCTGGGTGTTTGTGGACTACTGCTATCATTTTCGAATTCTTTGAAAATGCTTGAAGCGGCTCTCTGAGATGTGTGTATGGAGAATAGATTTGAGTGTTCTTTTGTGCAGGAAGAAGACAGGACTTTTCAAATGTCTGTTTACTGGGCAGGCATCAGGCTTGTCGGCGTGCTCCATGACTCTCCCAGCAGAGACTTGATGATATATTTATGGATTTTTTCACTCTTTTCTCTGGCCTTAATCAAAGTTCAGGCACTGAACATGTCAAGGTTGTGTCAAACCTTTTCACCGCTGAGACACTGCCTTGTCAGAGCGAGGTTTATGCGTAATGAGAGACGATTCGTTAGCGCCAAGACGCCCATGGCTCTTTTAGTTTTTAATTCAGGGAGAAAATGTCTTATGTAGCTGATACTACCGCTGTCAGTCGGTGGTGGGGAATAATACAGTTATGGTAAGTGGATAGATTTATCTGTTTGTGGGTGTTTTTCTCCGTTCGGTCGACACAGGCTACAGTTAGGAGGGAAGCCACATTTAGCTGTGCCATCGATTTTATAAAAGGTTGCACAGTGGGAAGTAGGTAGTCTGTCAACCTACCTTCTCGCCATGCACATCTCAAGATCCAAAGTAATTGAGCTTCCCTAGACGTTTAGTTATTGTAAAGGACACAGTCAAGTGCGTCCAGCCAGTTGCATATCCATCATCCGAAGCATTTTTACCACTGAAAAGATGCTTTTTTTCTCTTTCCGTCTTGTATTAAAAAGGAGTTGCTATTTGTGTGTAAACTATGTGGCTCGTGAAAGGCTTGTTTTTTGATATTGAAAGCAGCTGTCAGACAGATGATGCCTGGGCACAATCCACATTTCCATTTGTACTCGTGTCTCTCTGCAGCTCTCTGGCGCTGAGAAGGTACAGTGTTTTGAAATTAGATATCAGCCTCCACAGTGCTGGACTATAAATGGGGGAGGAAAAAATAAAGTGACAGTAAGATCGGTGGATTGACGGGTTGATATAGTTAGCGTGACAGATGGTTCTACATGAATCTATTGGTGGAACAATGTTTAAAGAGAGCTTCGAAAAGGGGGAAGTGGAGGAGAGGACGATGGATGGATGGATGGATGGATGGATGGATGGATGGATGGATGGATGGATGGATGGATGGATGGATGGATGGATGGATGGATGGATGAGCGAGAGGAACAGCCAGGTAGAGGCTACAGGGAATTATGAGGAACTGGTTGTAAGACACTTTGATATTCACAAGTTGAAGCACAAACACATAGCTTTGGGCGATTCATCAGCTGTCAGTGCCCAGCCGGCTTGTGTGCAGTTATCTAGGGCATAAAGGCCCTCGCTTTCCCTCTTTCTTTCTCTTTACTTAACGTACACAAAGCCAGCAGGAAAAAAAACTCAAATAATTTTCCACCATGTTGCCACATTATCACAGTAGGCACTTTACATTAATTGAAAAATAGATATTTGTAACGCATTAGAGCCACAAATGTCATGTTTTTTTGTAAGAAGTGTGATGTTTAATAAAATGCACCTAGCATGAGAACTAACTACAGTAGATTTAAACGCATTAAATGCCTGTAACCCCACCAACCTCCCTAAAAATAAAAAAAATTAAATTCGTCCGCATCCCCGAAAAAACTTTATTTTTTGAATTATATTCAAATATAGTCAGTATAGTTATTGTAATATTATATCAATATGGGATAATATTATGTTGTTGAACTTGTATTCATCTCACTTTTTGTACACTAAATGTTAATAGTCTAATAATGGATGTTTAATAGTGTATGTATAGTATACAAAATGGTTTAAAAAAATACTGTATAGTATACATTATTTAGTGTGACCTACTGAGGTTTTTCAGAAAGTTATTCGCCTCTTGTCTAAATAGTTTCATTGACTTCAGAGTTCAAGGCCCTGTTCTGTACACAGTTTGTGGAAAGTGGCAATTCACATTGTCAAGAAGCTCTTGGACTTTTTCATAAGCAGCGCTTCATGGTTTTTGCATCTTTAGTTTAATAGAGGCTCACAGCCTTGGAATATGAAAAGGGCATTATATCCTTGCATATCCTTAACTTTGTGTGAAATCATTTTTATTTTTATTCACTCTCTCACGACATCATTTGCATAGAGGCCATTATAAAAAGAGCAAAGGCCAGTGCCATGTGCGGTTCTTGTGCTGCCATCAATGCTTATGCAATGTCTTCAGTTACATTCAAACTAAAAATGTTTTGGCCTTGAGAATCTTGGCTATTTGAGGATGCATTTCTTGTTAGTTGCTGAATAGAAAAGCACAAATGAAAGGACCGCTTTCATCACCGGCATAACCGTCCAGCATACAGCAGCACTCTAAAACATTTCACGTAACTCTCTCTGTCCGTTGTAAAATGCCTCTGTAGCCTACTAGAGGGATATTCACACTCTCTAAAGGTGTTTGTGTGAAGGATCGTCAGTGCTTTGACATGTTTCTGATCAGCCCCGGCTGGAACAGACAGCTTTTTCACATCCCCTCTGTTATGTCACAAACAAACATTGTGTGGGTGTCAGTTTCCTGTCACTCATTAGACATTAATGATTCGCAAATCCACTTGCCTTCAGGATACGCGTCTCATTCTCCTTGTCAGTTCAGCATCCCCGTAAAGCTCCCCAGCTTTTGCTGGAGAAATTGTGAGAGATCATTTTATCTTACACTTGATTGCCAGATAATTATCTGTTAATTATTCAGAGCCTTAAATTAATTTGCCAAAAATAGTGGCTGTGTCTTCTTGTCTCCACTGGAGACTGTTAAACCATTATTTCAGCACGCTCGCAGACTTGACACGGGTCGGCAGTAGATGTATGATGGTGTACCGTAAATATGATTTTCATTTGTATCATGTCTGCACTTAATCTAATCATAGAGAGACAGCACACAAGAAAAATGTTCCTTTTATAGCCAGCAGGGTGCATGCGGCACTCGATACTTAAATTTGCTGATTATTACTCATTGGACCAGCTGTGAACATGAGCCTTTATAGATTGCAACATCCTTTATTCTCAACACACTGTACGGATTCAATACAACATCTGTTCATGATCCATTTTGTTATTGTCATCCTGTTTTGCTATTAAAATTCACATGGAAAGATCAATCCAGAGTACATGGTGGCTGATTACAAATATTAATATATGATGTAATTATTGCATTTCATATATATGCTACATTTTAATAAATAAAATAATATACATATGCCAGTAATTGGAATAACCAATGTGCATCTGCAGACAATCATAATGGCTAAATTTCAGCCTAAGTTTATTGGTCTGACTGATACATCATGACTGTACAGTTCAAGGTCCAGTATTTCATTAGTATTTTTTTTCTCTCTTTTCTCTCTGGACACTTCATTAAGCTTGAGTTCCTATGAACAAAGACATGTGTTAGTGGTCTTTTAATTCATTGGCTTAAAGAATCAAAATGTTCCTTCAGCTCTTCAGCACTGGCGTGACCTGCTGTTAGGCCGAAGACTGGGAGAATGATAAGGATATTGAATGGAGCTGTTGCCTGTCACAGCACCCTGATGCTTCAACAGGAAAGAGACTGATCAATACACACTTCTCTCTCTTCTCTCTCTCTCTCTCCTCTCCTCTCTCTCTCTCTCTCTCTCTCTCTCTCTCTCTCTCTCTCTCTCTCCTCTCTCTCTCTCTCTCTCTCTCTCTCTCTCTCTTCTCTCTCTCTCTCTCCTCTCTCTCTCTCCCTCTCTCTCTTCTCCTCTCTCTCAAGGGTGTGTGCACATGTACTGTAACTATCTCACAGAAGCTGGCAAACATCCTAAGGATGATTTGCTCAGGCTATTCAAATAGTTGTTCATTTGAAAGTGTCGGAATTGATTTCTCTGGAATAAATAAATAAATAGACTCTTATTAGAGTAATAACGACCACAAGATAAGGAATGGAATTAAATGAAATAAAATAGAAAACAAAAAGGAGAAAGGTTCGCTTTGCAGCAAAAGTGCTCACCATCGATCCAATTTGTGCAGAGCTAAAAGCATTTAAGTGCTTAGACCAGCTATTTGTACAGAAGTTGTATATGTCAAAAAAAAAAGACAACCTCCAATTCTATTGACATTTAAAACACTTAGTCGTCTGGAGGCGTACTTCAAAGTCAGCTCAGCAGGGACTCCATCGGAACAATCCTACTAGTCTTGATTACAGGCATGTTCAGGAAATATATTAACCAGCCTCCTGAGAACCACTCTCACGCTCATTTGAGCCACCAGCACTGATGGAAAGGTAAAATGGGGGTATACCTTATTAGACTATTGCTTTTAACCAGATAGGCAAGCTTGTGTTGCCATTAAAACGCTTAAACCCACACATCCCCTCTTCTTCTGTATTTTATTCTGTTTGAGTGATTTCTCACATTATTATTATTATTCTCTCATTCTCTCTCTCTCTCTTCTCTCTCTCTCTACTCTCTCTCTCTCTCTCTCTCTCTCTCTCACACTCACAATTCTCTCTCTCTCTCTCTCACTCACACTCACACTCTCTCTCTCTCTCTCTCTCTCTCTCTCTCTCTCTCTCTCTCTCTCTCTCTCTCTCTCTCTCTCTCTCTCTCTCTCTCTCTCTCTCTCTCTCTCTCTAAAAGAACATACATCATGGGTAGAATTGCTCAGACATTTTGGTGGGGTTTCCCTTGATAAGCAATTGTTTTTGATGTCATTGTATAGTGGAAATTTTGTATCTGATGTAAAATTCTGTTTTAGTTTTATGTACCTGTTTTTAAGGAATTTAGATTCCATTTTGGCCTTTCTTGGTGGTAATGTCTGTACATCTAACACTATTTTTAAAACATTTATAGAGAAGGAATTGACCAAAGTTGTATATTTGATTGATAATACTTCCAGAAAATAGAGATAACCAGTGGAAATTTGTGATCAGGTAGGAATTGGATTGTGAGGATGGTAGAGCAGCTCAAATACAGTTTGAAGGCTTTCTTTTCCAAAGTTGTTTGTGTCACCAATAGTTTGTACAGAAGGTGATCCAGAATAGCCTCGTGAGACCATCCTGATCTCGCGAGCTTTCAAGGTTTCACTCGCAGATCAGTCTGGATACTTTCCGTTAAAGAAAATTTGGGAGCAGTTCACCAAACGAACGTCCAATCAGCGTTGGCTTTGAGGCGGGTTGAGGTGTGACGCAACGAGAAGCGCGACAGTTCAGTCTTAAGAACATGGCGGCTTCAGCGGATGAAACTAGCATCAGCGTGGCTATCGAGCAAGTTTTATCGGAATTACAGAGTTATTAAGAGTTATTAGCTAACGAGCCTTTACCTGCAGCAGCAAGAGTAGCCTGGCTTGTGGTTGTGTTTTCGTCGTCGCTCTCATATGCTTCGTTGATCTGATTGGTTGATTTGGCCCGTCTATCACCAACACAGGCCAATCAGCTAACCAGTATTTTCGCCCCTTACCAAAACTACTTCAACGGAAGGTTTCCAGATGGATATGCGGAGCAAATCCATCTGGCGGAGTCAGGTTAGATCCAGAAGGGAAGTTGTTGACATTTAAGGGGCTGTAAGTGCTTGACTTTCAGGCAGTCGGAAATAGCAAGCTTTATCAGATATGTTTAAAGATTGATTATTATGAAGATATCAATCATAGATGCGATATAAAATATAAGGAATATATCATGCTTCCTGATGAACTTGCTCCTTGGATGCTCTTGCATAAAGGTCCCTTTTCAAAATGATCTGAAGACTTGTAGTGAGAATATTACATTGTGCGTTACCTACAAATACATTTGTTTCTAAGTTCAGTACGAACATTTTATCATCTTGTAAGTTATGCAACATAACGGAGACTGTTGTTCTTGCTTTTGCTGAATGTTCCAAGTTAAAACCAATTTTTACTTTATTGGAACAATATTTGGAAATTTGGGGTTTGGTTTTAGCAAGATACTTTTTATTCACTTTTTGTATTTTATGGATGCAAGTATTCAAAAACCCACAGAGAACAGTGTACTTTGGCAAATGGTATAGTTGGGCAAGCTACATTAGCTATTTGGAAGACCTGTAGAATGAGGGGCAAAACAAATGTACTGCATATTCTAGAATCAATCTAGAATCAGAGTGGAATATACATTTTATCAAATCACAAGGAATTTACTTAAATTTGAGTTCAAATGGTGTGAGAATGGTGATTTATTGTCATATTGTTGACTATATTGATTCTTTGGGACTATATTGTTTTACTGGTGATGTCTGGCGGTCAATTTAAATATTTATTTTGGAGAACATTGTGTAGTTTCGCATTGTAGAGTATTTTGTATTTTATGTTTAAATAAAGGGTTTTAAAGTCTCTCTCTCTCTCTCTCTCTCTCTCTCTCTCTCTCTCTCTCTCTCTCTCTCTCTCTCTCTCTCTCTCTCTCTCTCTCTCTCTCTCTCTCTCTCTCTCTCTCTCTCTCCTCACACACTCTCTCTCACACACTCTCTCTCTCACACTCTCTCACTCACATACACTCAGAACAACCTGCTGTATGCTGACGTGGTTTTCAATTAAAATGAAGAAGCCTGCAATTGTTCTCATTTCAGCAGTTGTATGATTGCAATCGCTGAAACCAATTGTGTAATTCGTGTAATCACTGAGCAGTTTGTTAGGAGTGATAAACTTAATTACAAGCAGGTGAAGGCATGCTCAGAGATACACTGAGAAGGACGCACCTATGGCATAGTGTGTTGTGTGTGTGTGTGTGTGTGTGTGTGTGTGTGTGTGTGTGTGTGTGTGTGTGTGTGTGTGTGTGTGTGTGTGTGTGTGTGTGTGTGTGTGTGTGTGTGTGTGTGTGTGTGTTGTGTGTGTGTGTGTGTGTGTGTGTGTGTGTGTGTGTGTGTGTGTGTGTGTGTGTGTGTGTGTGTGTGTATGTATGTATATATATTAAATATATATATATATATATATATATATATATATATATATATATATATATATATATATATATATATATATATATATATATATATACATATATATATATATATATATATATTCCTCCTGCAGTTTGAATGATTGTTTGGATAACTCTCCACAAGCACCACTTCACATTCTGCTGGATACTGGCGCGAAAGGCATCGAATACCCATCTCACAGATCCATAAATATTTCATTTGCAGAGATGCAGAATAAATTGACAGTGAAATTGACTCTGAATCCCGCTTTTAATTTTTCAAATGAAGAGGAAGAGAGGGCCTCTCCGTGCTGATGTGACAGGGAGCGTGATGTGACAAGAGGTCCCGACCTCACTGGCGGGGAAAGGGGAGGAAGGAATTCACTTATACGCCGCCTCACCGTTACCATCGACACATCACATCCCGATTATTGCCAGGGGCCGAGGCTTTAATTACTAGCCTGTGTGTGAAGGTGAAATTAGACCCCCAGCACTCTAGGTTAATGTGTGAGTAGAACACACAGCCTGCAGGAGGAGACTAGCACTGATGCAACACATCTGATCTGCATGCGGTATTCACTCTCAGCTGTCAGCTGTACTCACTGATAAGAGAATTGAGAGTCTGAGTGCCAATGAAGGTGTGGATGTTAAAATACCTCATTTCCATTTGTTTCGTGTTAGTTTGTGTGTGCCTGTTGATGCATGTCTGTGTGTCTGTGTGTAGGTGTGTACTACCATGCAGAATACATTCACATTCGTTTAAAAGTATTCTAGAACTGGCTGTGTGAACTATGTCTGGGGCTTTCAGACTGAGGTGGCTGCAGAACATTGATAGACAAGAAAGATTTTACAGAATGTATTTTTAGGCTTGCTTCTTGTTTTTAGGTTAATTTAAGATGATAATATGTTGCCTAATTTTAACACATTTGCTAATTAAATCATTTCCAGATAATATTTTTATTTATTTTGTTACAGTAAATTTAAAATGTACTTTAATTTACTTTATTTAAATTTTATTTACTCAGGGCCCAGTCTTTTGCGATTGGTCTACTGGTTACATCACATGTTGGAAACAAAATGGTCATTACCTTATCTGAATTTCAGCTCTGTAGGCTTTCTCAGCGGTTTCTTACCATATCAATTCCAGTGTGAGTCCTGATCCTTTTGAAGCGCATGCAAAGTGGATTTGCAGTGCTGAAAACAGCGTCTTCTCGACATGACGACAAAATGAACCAAACTCTTCTAAACCTCAGCTACAACTATAGTGTTTGAAGGCAGGTCAATGTAGACGTTGTTCACAGGCAGCCAATGAAGACCATAGCCTTGCATTATGCAAATTTGTTACATTGTTTTAAATATTCATTTTAGTTAAATACTCATTTCGGCAGTTCAAATCAATTATTTCTTTCAGGAGACAATAACTTTAATTATCGTGCACTTTGATCTTTAAAACATTGCAGATATTTTACATTCACAAACAGCTATATTACACACTGCATGAAAGGTAATATTCGAAAAAGCGTACATGTGCCAACATTTCTGCAAAACGCAAAATATGTTGTGTCGTGCACATTTCGTGACAGTTTCAAAGTGAAATGTCCAGTGAATGGCGCAACAAGTGTTTAGTTTTTTCTAGAACAGATTAACTTGAATATGGCAGCGTTTTATTACATTGGAGTTTGTACACATCACCGCAGTTCTATAATGAAATGTCCTTTGAGCTAAAAGCTTAAAGCACTAAACCCAAAACCTACCCGATAGTGTACAAAAGCAAATGTGACATAAAACGCAATTGTAACCATGGCATTTTATCTTGTTTTTGAACTCATTTATCGTGATTCATCTTTCACAGGATTCGTACCCGAGCTCACCGCTTCACAAGTACAATTATGTACCAGCTGAGCTACCAAGCAAGCTTGATGTGTCAGTAAAACTGAACATTTGGAGCTGGTTATTGATGCAAACTCCAAAATATATTCGTTTACATATCATGCACTATGGTAAAAAGTGTTTTGAGGTTATAACATAATGGTGCAAGGAGCCGCATGAAAATAAGTCTTTATTAATCATTAATCTGCCCCTATATTCATGTGTCTGTGAAAACGATTAAAAGTGCTTGCTGTTTTATTGCCTCTAGTGTTCATTTCTGTTGGAAACTGCAGTGATATGTACGTATTGGTTCGTATTTTGCAAAAATGTTGCCACAGATATGTTTTTCCAATGAGTCTGTGTTGGAAAAAGCATAATTGGGCATTTAGTAGATTACCATGTTTCGGGATCCTTTATTATTCAAAAGATTGAAATCCAATTTCCTATGTGATATTGTTTTTGTCACATAAATCTGAAAGCATGCCCAGCACAACTCATAATGCTTCTTCTTAACATGACCATGACGTGAATGCGACCTTAGCTTAGACGAGCAATCATCTGTCTACACTGTAGTGAGACCTCTTTTTCATCTTGTGTACAAGTTCAGAAAGGGTGAAGCAGCAGAAATGTGACCTATTCTATTACTCCACACTCAAACATTCCACAGCTACACAAAATTAGTAATCAAAATCGCTCATCAGCTTCATTACTGCTTGAGCAATTACCTACTTTTCCCTTTTTTAAAAATTTGATTCAGCCATGGATGTTCTCATTACTGTTCAAATCACAGCTTGCTAGGCTTGAATTTTTGTCAATACTAATTAATCAGTAACATGCTCTTCAAATTTTCCAGAGGTACCCTAACAGGGTCTGAGCAAAGTTTTTGATTGAGTTCAGACGCTTGATTGCTTGTACAGATGCACAATACTGCATAATTACACGTGGAAAAGGTGGCAGAGATACTACAGTATCTAACAGTTGTGGCTGTGTAGGCTGTTTAAGAGCAGACAGGGCTGTAGTGTGTGGATGGTAGTGTGCTGAAAAGCCTGTCTGTGGCTCTCTGTTGATTCCCATCCAAGGTGTTGTGTTAATTACTTTGGATGCCGTCCAGAAAACCTCAAAGAAATTAGAGAACTGTGACGTTCAATTTTGTACAATTCAAATTATTTTCATGGTTTACAGTGAACCAAACTTTTTTTTTTTGTTCTTCGTCTTCTCTTCCAATATTGTAATGCTACAGATAAAACTCTTCTTTGAGTTCATGAGGTATGGGCTTCTATAATTTTTATTCATGTTTGCCTGAAGGTAAGTGTCATTATTTGGCACTCGGGATTGTTTCGTGGAGATGAATGTTAATGAGGAGACCCTTTATATTTTTTACTGCGTAATCTACTGAACACCTTGTCCTTCAGTCAGTTAA
This sequence comes from Chrosomus eos, assembly GCA_036326025.1. Lineage (NCBI taxonomy): Eukaryota > Metazoa > Chordata > Actinopteri > Cypriniformes > Leuciscidae > Chrosomus > Chrosomus eos. The sequence goes on along the minus strand of CM070835.1, from coordinate 15,882,127 downwards.
GCACTGTTCATTGTCATTGTCACGAATGATGCAAGTACACAGTAAGTGCCAGTTGATGATTTAAAGGGATAGTTCACCCAAAAATGTAAATTACCTCATTATTCATTCACTGTCATATTATTCCAAATTTTGGTCTCTCTTCCTCACTTAAAGCTTTCATGTATACATTTTCTTTCATCTGAACACAACATTCATTTTTTGTCTATACATAGAAAATCAAAGTAGCCCAATGTGGTTTTGAACCGAACATCCTTCAATATATATTTTGTGTTCAAAAGAATAAAGGTTTGGGACAATGTGAGGGTGAGTAAATGATGACAGAATTTTCATTTTGGGTGAACTATCCTTTTAGGATATAGAGAACAGCGCTTTCCACTTTCAATGGATCAATACATCTGGCAAACAGAGACCCATTCATACACTGCAAGCTCACTCTCTGTCTCTGCTATTTCACAACAACAAAAATAAGCTTTTCCACCCAATTCTGCCTGGTGCTCTAAAGCCATGAATACGTTTTCTGTTGGTTTCCTGGTGAGAGTGTGGTCACCTTCCGCTCCAAACTGAGGTGGGATGTATACAGTTGGGTGGAGGTGCTTGAGTGGGTGAAGTCAATCCACACTAAAAGCTTAGTTGCTATCTGCCTCCTAGCATAGAGCCAGGAGGCACATACTGTAGGAAAGCATTAAATAAACATTAATGGAAGTGGGTTAGTGGAGATTTATTAAGGAGGCATTTTGGCCTTGCCTGAGGGAGCCATGCACCATTTTATTCACTCATACAAGCACACAGGTAAACAAACAAGGTAATTTATGGCAGGCTTCACAGGTGGCAGTGTTTGGAATTCACTTTCTAGATGTTTTTTAGGGTAAGACAATTGTTTTTTCCCACCGTCTCAAGGACTTTTAATCATTTATCATGTGCTGAATGGATGATGTGCAGAATTCTCTTCTGTGGCCTTGTTTGTTGGAATTTTGTTAAAGTAGTTTTTGTAAAGTAATGAGGTTAAAGGGAGTTTTTACGCAATTTTTTCTAACGCTGTCTTTTATAGTGAAATATGGTATGTTCCTCGGAAACTTGTGTTCGCTCTCTCCTTGGAGGACAGCTGGAGAGGGAGACAGAGAGAGAACCAACAGACGGCGGTTGCTTTGGAGAAGGTAGTGCACATAATGTTTTTAGTATCTTCTTTTCACCCCAGCATGTGAAGCAGAGGTGACACGGGTGACAAAGAAGCGTGAAGAGTGTACTTTGAAGGTTCTTACAGAGGTAACAGAAAAGAGAGAGAGATTGAGGCAAAGAACAAGCAAGAAAAAGAAAAAGAGTTGAAGGAATTGCTTTTGGAGGAGAAGCCGGGACTGTTATTGGACCGTACATGTCAGCCGTTGTCAATGTGACAAATCTTTGATGTGGAAATAATAGCTGGTGAGGGCTTGGCCCAGTCCAGTGGAACTACGTGCGACTATGATGAGCTGTTGTCAAACACACCCACATATTCTCTATCACTTTGGCTTAGGCACAGGCAGTATTTTTGTCATTGTATTCAATCGAGATGAAACCTTAAAGTTCTGTTGTTTTGATTTCACTATATCTGCAATCTCTGTCATAAATAGAGCTTGTTCAAATTCAAGATATTAAAGTATGTGGTGTTGAAGACATTGCAAATCATGCAGGCTTTTAGGACTCCTCAAGTGGATGCATGAAACTGAGAGTAGAGCGTTTGTGTGAAACCTTATGTTTTTCGTTTTCTCTATATTATTGAACTCTTTACTTACTTTACAAGACAAGGTCTACACCACACCAGACACATACTATACACATAGACTAAGTATTATTACTTTTTCAGTGTTGGATGGATGTAATGGAATGATGGGTTAATAAGGTGACATGATAATTATACCGGCAATTATATATATATTTATTTATATTTAATTTAGGTTTACATGTTTATTGCAAAATCACTGTTACATTTTCAATTTTCTGTGAAAACCCTTGCATACAAGTTTTGGTAACATTTTATATGCAATCTGAACAAAAATCCACATTTGTTTACTGCTCCTGATGAAACCTCCATAATTGAGTTAACTTCAAGTTGATCTAGTTTGATCAAATGGAATAATGATATTTGTCAAGCTGGTTTCCTGAACAATCTGCCCATCTGCTATTAGTTGGACAAACAGATAATCCGTCCCCAAACCCAGTGTTTCTGTTTCGGCATGGTTGCCATAATCAAAACAAACAGAACAGTATTTTGACAGCTTCCAAGAGCCCCAGTGTTTACGCTTTAAGCTTGAGCCACACTAAAATATTTTTAAAATGACCACAAACATGAAATTATAGATTTAACCGTTTTGTTCCTTTAGTGTGGGGAGTTCCGCCATGTGACCATGAAAGCACAGATTCTATTCACAAACCACAAAGTCCTGTCTGTGAACACGGGAAATCTCCCAAAATCTAAGTAAACAAACATGGCGGATGACCGGCAAGAAGTCGGATAAGTAGATAATCTGTAGAACGAGTTGTTACACGAATATCTTGTAGTTTGTGCCCAGCTTTATTGGGAAAATCAAGCTACAATTGGCATAGTTGACTTTACATATTAAAGTGTGATAAGAGATATAATTATAACCCTGAAGAAATGACACTTCAGCTTTAAAGGGCACTTATTATGGCATTTAAAATGTTCCTAATAATTGTTCTGGGAGTCCCCAACAACAGTTTTACATGCATGCAATGACAAAAAAACACTTTTGTTGTCTTATAATATGCATTTATTTTTACCTGATTTGCTCACCGATTCCCTAATGATTCGTTCGACGACTCATTTTTTAAACCCCACCTTTACGTGACGCTAATCTGCGGTGATTGGTCAGACGACCCAGTCGGTTATTTTTCGCGTTAACCCAAAGCTAAACATATTGATAAAGCACTGCAGTACTACAAATATGCTCTATTCTTTGACAACTCCAATAACAACGACAAACATTTTCACATATTTAAAAAAAAAAAAATGACATTGGAGACCTAAGCTGCGTGAGCATAACTGACACACACACACACACACACACACACACACACACACACACACACACATACTTATTGAGCATGCTACAAAACCCATAAAAGCAACAATTATTAACAGTACTTACAGGTTGTGATTCGGTGGAGAAGCTGATCCAAATAAACTTGGTACTGAACCTTCCTTCAGTATCAACCGGCTCGTGAATCCACACTTGAAAGCATTTATGTTTGTAAAGGAATCGTCATTAAAATGACGCGAACACAGCTCAAGGTTCTGCTACACTTGTGTGGTAGAGTTGTAAATATAAACTCTAGCCACTGATTCTTCACATGCTCGTCTCTGGGCAGTGAAAAAAAAGTTCGCTTTTGATTCGCACTTCAGAACAGCGTCTCGTCGACATGATGTTGTCAAGTTTCACTGGTGTCTACGGCACGCGCAATGAGTGGACGTATCTTATTCAAATAACTTGTCAAGTTGACGTCATCTAGACAGAGAAAAAGCATCGTTCGTCTATCGATTCATATCAGCGACTCAGAGTCGACTCTTACTTTTGAGAGACAATAACTTTGTATACGATGAACTTTCATATTTAAAACTTTGCAGGATGTTTTCGTTCACTTAGATCTATGTTACACACTACATGAAAGGTAATTTTCAAAATTCCATAATAGGTACCCTTTACTGTTCAGGGGAAACATTCGAAATTCCTCTCAATTAAATTTCATAATATTTTTTTATTAGGTTATACGGATTCCATTCAACGTGTTGCAAATAAATGTTTTCAGGACAGCACTCGCATCCTATAATGGCTGTTAAACAATCTGACTCACTTCTGAGAAGTTGAGATGAATAGCTTGAATAAAAGCCCAGACTTGGATTTGATATATCCTCTCTGTTCCTTCAAAAGGGCAATCTCGGCCCATCCGCACCGCTTTGAATCCAGGAACCACAATCACCTGGAAATGAAGGCTGAATATGTGCAGCTAAATCACGGTCTATGTATAGCATGCTGCTTTATTAGCATGCGGCATTAAGAAAGCGAGGCTCTATTGGCAAGCGCTACCTGTTTGTTTACATATGTGTGTGCGGTTTACGAGTCCAGGGGCGGTCCACGTGTGCCTCGTGAGCTGTGAGACTGCACGTCCCTGACATGAGCTGTCAATAGCCATTCAGTGAGAGAACCTGCCTTTATCTGCTCTTTAAATTGCAGAGCGCATCTCTCATGGGGGTTCGGCATGCTCTGTTGGAGAAGCAATGACTGCAATCAGCTATTCCCTCCAGCTTTTGTGTTAGACCCCCAGACAATGAAACTTTCCTCTATCACTCCTGCACCGGCGTTAATAGCTCAGTGCGCCAATGACTCCAAAGTTAGATGGTGAGGTTATTGAATGCCTCTGTTTGTCTCGCTTGACCTCTGCAGAAAGCGGTGGCTTTGCTCAATTTTCCACAGGTGACCTCTTTTGTTGAAGGATTGTGGAAAGGATTTGGAGGGCAGCAAGTTGCTTTTTTTCGATGTTTATCCATCACTGTACAATACCCTGCTTATTCTTCCTTAACTGTATCTTTCTCACGGCTTCTCCAAGCATTCGCGAGAGCAGTACGAGAAGCTCTCCACCATGCACAAGAATATGCAGAAGCTCTACGAGAGCCTGGGGAGCTACTTTGCCTTCGACCCCCACACAGTCAGCGTCGAGGACTTCTTCGGAGACCTGGCTAACTTCCGCAACCTCTTCATGGTGAGTACAGAAGCACTGTTACCTGTTCTGCCTCAGTAGAGTGCTTCTATCTTCTGATCTTTGCACTCCTCAAGGTTGAAGAGATTTTGTGTTTTTATTTTTTCTTTCCTCTCTTTCTTTCTCTATTGTATATAAATCTGGCTTTCTGAAAGAGTCTTTGAGAGAAAGTGGAGATAATATTTTAATTAATACTTCCTATGCCCTCCCCACAGCTAGATGGCACAGGTCAGGGTTGCTGGATAGCAGTATGATTAAGTTTAGGATTGCTTTGACAGCTTATGTCACTTGGAATGTGAAAGCCCAGTTCTCTTTCTACCTTCACTTTCTTTTCCTCTTAAATATATATATATATATATATATATATATATATATATATATATAATATATATATATATATATATATATATATATATATATATATATATATATATATATATATAAATACAGTATATACACACCTTTTTTATCAGTGCATAGTTTTAAGTAATAGCAAGCCACTCAAAACTAAAGCTGCTGGCCTTGTCTTAAGTGCATGTGGCGATTTAGCTTGTTTTATCATATTTGATAAAGACATTTTCCTCACAGTGGTGAAGAGATGGAAGGACAGGCTTATTGAGCAGATTAAAGCATACATAAACTGTGCTGAGAATGGAATGTATAATGTATTACCAAACGTGTGGCTCCCATGCAGATAAAAGAGTCTCAGAAGCTTATCCTTTCAAAGTTTCCTTAGCTTCTGTATTTGGTGAGTATCAAGGCAACGCCTCCTCCCTGTCACATAAAAAAAAAATCCCGTCCTGGGATTTAGGCAGGTAGGACTAGGTCATTGCTGATAGGATGGGATTTATCCAGACTGAGAGCGAAACCATGGGAGGCGTTTCAAGTACATCTCACTGTACAAAGAAGATATGAGATTTCCAGCTAATTGATATTTTTTTTAGGTTCTTAAAGTCTGACTTGTATTTGCTTCTTAAAACCTAAATGGGGCTTAGAGATTATATAAGTAAATGTTATATAATACATATATTTTCCATAAAAATCCGTACATTTTTAAAGAGTATTGAATTGAACTTTGTGAAAACTTGTATCTACAATATTACTTTTAATATACATTTTAATATTTTATAATAATTACAATTATAGCTATCCGTATTTTAATAATCATTTAAATTAATCTGTATGTTTCTTTAATATCTATTCACTTTTTAATAAATTTAAATTTTACATCTCTTACAAGCTTCATAATATTTTGCATAAAAGTTGCACAACATTTCATATGTGACCCTGGACCACAAAACCAGTCACATAAATGTTTTGGAAATTGAGATTTATACATCACATAAGCTTTCCATTGATGTGTGGTATGTTAGGATAGGAAAATATGTGGCTGAGATACAACTATTAAAAAAATCTGGAATCTGAGGGTGCAAAAAAAATCGAACCATTGAGAAAATCGCCTTTAAAGTTGTCCATTTATGTTCGTGATTGTGCTGCATTCACTCACAAAAAAAAACATGTTTTATATATTTACGGTAGGAAATTTATAAAATATCTTCATGAAACATGATCTTTACTTAATATCCTAATGATTTTTGGCATAAAAGAAAAATCGATAATTTTGACTCATACAATGTATTGTTGGCTATTGCCACAAATATAGCCTTGCTACTTGTGACCGGTTTTGTGATCCAGGGTCACATATGTACCCTGCACAAGAACTTTTGTTTACTGAACATGATGTCACCTACATGCTGAGAATTTCGATTGGATGGAGAACATTTCATGAAACTCCTTTTGCAGTTGAGTTCAAAGAACATTTACGCTGTGAGGAGTTTTTAGCTTCACTGTGGTGAGAGCATCATGGGATTAGGATAATTTTGATTTAAAATGGAACCTTGATATGGACTTGAGTAGGAGGGCAGAATGCCCTAGAGTTTTTTTTTTACACGTTACACATATTTAAGTACTTCTGCTTTTTCCTATATTTCATCTCCTTTCCAGAAGAAAAATTGATAAAACAATGTCCACAAAGGTATCCACAAAGTCTTAAAAAATGGTCTCCTTGTCTCAGGCTTTTCTCTCACCCCTCTCTCACAACCATATCTAAAAACCAACTTTCATACGCTCTGATCAAAGTCTAACAACACATGACACGGCGCTCCCTCCACGATATAGCGCTGAATGCCTGTAAAAGGGGCATCTATGAAAATAAATTATTCTCTCAAGCGAATAGCTCTTTATAAATAAGTTATCAGGGATTTAGACTTCAATAAAAGAAAAGAGCAGAGCTGGTAGAGAACACATGGCTGGATGTCCAATGGCATCATGAATATTCCATTTGTGGCTTTTACTCCTGTATGTGTAATTTTGCTTATTTTCTTTCTTCTTTTTTTGTCTCTATTTGTTTTATTTTGTTTTGTTTTTTGTTTTGTTGTGGGTAAAAAAAAAAAACTACATGTATTCCCAGTCAAATACATTTATAACAGCTGAGAGCTCTTTTGGTGTATGCTGGGAATGTGATTTGTGTCTTACACCATGGTCTGTCTGAATACTCAATTCTGATTGGCTGGAAGGTGTGCAGTAAAAGCATTTAATGCACAGGTAGTTCCAAGTCATTTGTATCACCGTTTTATATTAATGCGCTGTTTTCATTGAAGCACACATACACATACATCACTCGCACACAGCGCGCTGCGTCTGCGCACACACACAAACATTTAGGAGCACAGAAACTAATCAACACTGCCCTGCAACTTTTAGTTATAAAATAGCTTCGCTACTGAATCACTACATTATATTTCTTTGCGACGACGGTTCTTTGCCTCCTCGTCATGCATTAAAATCGTTTAATGCACAACCAGCCATGGATTATCCCTTGCATAGCCAGAAGTAATGTGATAAATTTAAATGTGATTTGGCCCTACCCAGCCAGGACAGAACATGCTATCGGTCGCTTGGTTTTCCTTTCCCGGGTCTCCACTTTGAGTCCCATTGGTCCAAAATCCTACTCCTCATAACTGAACATTAAATCTTAAATTTGGCCAGATACAGTAAATTGCTTGTCACATTACGTCCAGTTACGACCGGATGTTGGCCACATATTTGCAAATCTACTTTGTGAATCTTTGGCAGGGAAATGTTATGAAAGAAATTTGTATTCATGATAGAGCCCTCCACATAATATACATTTCACCATAGCATATTTATGGCACCTCATAGTTGTATCAACATTTATCCTCAGAAATAGCCCACATTGCTGTATGTTAAATTGCCTGAGTGACACATCCATTTGGTAAGACAAAAAAAAGCCCTGCCTGCCCGTTCTCAAAAAGCGCGCACACTCAGATAAGAGAACCCATTAGCTATATTTCTTTTCAGGGTCAATAGAAATGAAATTTGATTTTAGCACATGAAGTTTGTTTCAGATCGCCCCATCAATTTATCCAGTGCACAGTTCCCACTGTGTCTTCGTCTTCTGTATGTAATCCTGACTAGCGGCTGAGGATGAATATCAGTATATTAATGTCTTATCAAAGTGCAGCAGATGGTGATGAACTAACAATCTCACATGTTAATGGAATGAGCCGATGGTTACACCAAAAATGTCAGCAGAGGTTGTGTCACAGTGATGGTGCACAACAAGCATGACTCAGCAAATCAATAGAATGCAAGTGTGTGTGTTTGTGAACTTGCATATTTGTGCCAATACATATATGCTTGCGCATACAGTTATCGAGGGCCTTTGGCTTAATGTATTATGTCACCCCTGAGAATAATGATAATGATGATCCTAGTAATGGAAATTGTGATGTAGTGTGGTGTCATCACTGCCTGTTTTTCATTTCCACCACACAGCCAATGTGAGTGATCGCAATTAAACCCAATGGAGTGTCCCTTCAGATTGGTCTAATATTTGAGTCAACACACACAACATCAGCCACTTTTCACTCTTGGCAATTTTGTAGGCCTCTCACAGCCTGCTGAAAACTAATATGATCCAATAAATAAATAAATAACTCAAATATCATCAAATTGGTTCAGTTAGTGTACATTTTGTTTTGGCCAAATAGGCCCATCTGTGGTGTGGATTTTTGTCCTCCGTTTCTCTCGCTCTCTTTTTTTTTCCTTTCCCGGAAGTGTTCCTTGAATAGCCAAGTGTGTATGCATTGCGTGTAGGGCATATGATGGCCAACCCCCCAAAAAACATAATAATGAATTATAGAGCCCCTCCACCCTTTTTTGTCTCTGTGCATAACACAAGGCTATTCAAATATTCTACACTAAGGCTGGGCAAACAGGAGGGACTACAAAGCCTCCTCCACAACGGAGGATTGCAGCAGGAGCGCGCTTCCTTAGTGTCACTCTGTTGCACATGTACGCAGCGAATATATTTACAAAGACATCTAGTCCTTAGTGGCTGCCTGGAAGGACAGCATCCTATCCTGTGTATGCCAGCAAAAGCCCGTAGAACGTCGCCTTACCAATCTAGAGATCGCACAACACGCTGCGTTTTTACATAAAATGTGCTTTTCCCAGGTGGGTTCGCTGTGTTGATTGGTGTTAGAAGTAAATTGCTTGTTTATTATCGTCTTTCCTATTAGCAGATCAAGTTGGTGATTCATCCAACTGAAAATTTTAACAAATCCTCCCACATTTTCTTCACTTAAGATGGATGTTTATTCATTGTTAATATTTAGTGTGTGTCAGATTGTATTCATATTCATCCTTCTACTAACTCTTAGGGTTTTAAAAAGATAATTCCCCTAAAAATGAAAATTATGTTACCTATGTCATTCCAAACCTGTATGACTTTTTTTCTTCTGCTGACCAGAAAAGAACCATGAAAGTCAGTGGTGGGCAAAATATCGTATTTTTTGGTTCCCAGTCATACAGGTTTAAAAATTGTTTTTACGGCATCGTCCTTTCAAAGACAGACGGATAGAGCGCTATCTCTCTCACTTTTAAATAACCCTTTCTGAGTACTCTAATTAACCAAAACAGTTTTAAGGAAGACTTTTCCCCCTGTAATCAGCTTTCCTAATGACTTTGGATTATTTAGTGTGCAAACACAATTACCCGGCCTAATTTGCCTTAACATATTGATTGGTGGCCACCGCTGACAACCCCAGGACTTCCCGTGGATTTCAATCCTTCCTGTTTATTTCTATCTTTTTTTTTTTTTTTTAACTAACCTTTACCTTTCGTTTGCATAGAGTGTATCTGCAGCCGTGAGATATCAGCTTTCCCTGGCAAGGAGGACCGATGGGGATGCGATTTGAATTTGCAACAGTCAGAGGCACTGTGACCACGAGAAACAAATTTCCGTAAGACCGTGCAGCTCAGATGAATGCTCTTCGAGCCATTCGTGAGAAAGAACATGATCATGGTCTAAATTGTGCGTTTGATTCTCCTAAGCAGGCGTACGTGTTACATGTAGAAAAAGCAAAAAAGCACACCATCCCACCATCGTTTTTGCTTTATGCTAATGCATTTCTGTCCTTTGTAGTCAATAGCACAGACGTTTCGTGCTATGAGAGTGATATTCAAAAGCACTCCCTCTGGGTGTTGTTTATCTCATGTAAAGCTTCCTAATACCTAAAACACAATTAAGAAAATTGATAAAATCATAAATACTGCCCCAGGCTAATTGGCATCAGGCAAAGGGTTGAAAACATGTTTGTTGCCATGGTAATTAGGGTTTTTGCATGTTTGATGAGGGTGAGATAATTATGTTGTGTAATCGTGTTTGCAGTCAGAATTGTTTGTTTATTTTATAAAAACTTTTGCCAGCAGGAATTATTTTTGTTGCTATGAATAAATGATTTTCAATTAAGAATTTAATGCTTGACAATGAGCTTGATGCTATCTCCAATTACAAGAATGAGATTGAACTGTCAGTTTTGGAGAGACCACGATCTTGTGGCTTCATAATACTCTATTTGAAAATGCAAAATCACAATAACAGGAAGAATTGTTTATGCAAATTTTTGTTGTCACTCTGTGGCATGAATAGATGAATATAGAATTCCTTTTCGCACTCTTTGGACAGCCATGTGTATGCTGACTCAATTACTTTTATTAGAACAAATATTGTGTTTATTCATTGCTGACTTATAGTTTTGCAGCAAAATGCAAATCTGGAACAGGTGCATTTCGCTCACTCATGTTCATCCATGTTCTTGTCATTTCATGAAAAGACAGTGAGCTCCTGTTCCTGCGCTTGACGACCTCTCCGCGATTGACCACCATGATGATCTGCACTTTTCTCCTCCCACACTGTACCCATGATCCTTTTTGTCTCAGTACCGAAAACGACACGCATGTTGAAAACCCTAAGGGAGTCTGAAAAGGGCCAGACTGTCGACACTCATTATATCGTACCAAGAAAGAACAAGACACACACATATACGCGTACACAAAACACTCATTCCTCCCTTTAAGGCAAGGCCTGTCAGGTTAGTGGTGCAGGCCTGGGGTGAAGAGACCTTTGCTGTGCTGGAAAGGTTATGTAGAAGTGGCTTATTCTCTCTCCTCTGCTGTGTTTCTGTGCCCTCTGAGCGTTTCCGTCTAGCCCTCTCGCCGTCTTCATACCGCCTGACACCTCCGTGGCATTTACAGAAGAAGAGAGGAGGACGACGATATCTCTGCGTCTCTGTATACAGGCCTCTCTCCCACTCGCTGGTACCCCGCCAGCATTCAGTCACTGGAAATATCCAGGATGGACATTGTTATCTGCTTTCACATTAATGCTCGTGGAGACTGTAGCTCAGTGGGGACAACGGCAGTATCAGGAGCCATCTTGATGTTCAATTAGACAATCTCTTGTCTGCTTCCTCTTCTCAACACTCATTGTTTCATTCACTGTAAGCAGAGAGGCTGCAACTGTGTCCCTTTATTTCAAGAGCAGATAAGCAGGCTCAGATGAATTCTGTGAACTGTCTTTACATTTTTTGTGCTGGTTTTGGAATTTAGGAAGGGATTTAAACATGGTAAAATGAACACATCACCGTTTTCCGGGTCCAAATGACAGATCAGCTAAGATGAGATGGTATTCTCGATTGAAACAAGTAGAGGCTTGGACTCATAACAAGTGAATATACACATTGTGCACACAGGCTTCTTCCCTTTTATGGGTGACTGAAGTTTGAATTATGTGGAGTTCTGCAGGCATAGTCAGTGTGGGCCTGCAGATAAGCAATATCCTTCGTGTGTATGGACTTACCTTTGTTACTAGAGTATGTCACTCCACATTGTAAAGTGCTGTCTATAGTGTTTCTTCAGTAGTAGAATTGGAATTGTCTTTCTTTCCCGTCTCTTCCACAGTCATCTCATTTACCCTCTAATTTCATTGTCTTTATTTCTCTCTGACAATTCAGGATGCTGTGCGGGAGAACCACAAGAAGAGGGAGATGGAGGAGAAGATCAAGAGAGCCAAGCTAGCAAAGGAAAAGGCTGAGCGAGAGAAACTCGAAAGACAGCAGAAGAAGAAGCAGTTGATTGACATGAACAAAGGTACGGCACTATTGGCCCTCCGGGGCCTGACTCCAGCCCGGCTCACGATTTCACATGGTGCTAAGCACTGCAGGGGTGGGGCCACACTTCATCTGTGAAAAATCACACAGTTTACCGCCTGTTCCCTCGTACTAAATGTACAGGCAGATTAGACGTCGTTGAGAATGTTTCACTGAAAAATCTTTATTTAGTAACTTTCACAGTTTAAGAAAGCAGTGTCTGTATATTTGAAGACATCTGTCAAGTAAATGTTGACGACAATAATGTTGATTACAATGCCATGCACACACCAGTATGAACCGAAGTGATTTCAGCAGCAATAACTACTACAGCTGTTACTCGGTACAAGACAGTATGAAATAAATAGACCATTTTTTATGTGTTTTTTTAAATGGAGCATTTGTGGCATTGCTACATGAGGGTGTGGAGCAACCCAGCAGCATTATGGGGCTGTGCTGACAGGGCCGTGCCAAAGAAGATGTAGGTCACATGTAAAGATAAGCATCCTAGGTTCACTGCTTTTGTAGAGCAGAAAGATAATGGATTGGCAGATTGCCTGTGGCCTAGTAAATGGAGTTGAGAGTCAACTATTAAGTTTTTGTAAGCTTTCTCAGTTGATTTCAGAAATGAAAAGAGGCCGCGTTGACAATAGCTTAATTCAGTTTGGATTACAGAAAAACTGATTGGATATGAAGTACATATTGTCCTTTGTGCATATAAACCCTTGAAAAATGTTGTGTTCTGAAAAGAAATGTGTGGTTCGGTTTAAAAAGTAAAGATAGAAAATGGGGGAGGCTGCCCAAGATGTCTCACGCAGCTTGCAAATTCAGGGCAAATGCTTGCCATGAGAGATATGAAGTACTCACTGCACTGCACAATTCTGATCCTTACAATGAGACAGAAATTCCTGCCTCTGGCCAAAGCTTTTTCACAAGCGCTCCAACTTAAAATGTCACACTGAGCCCAGCACTTTACTGCGGCCTTACATTTCAAAAAATTACATGTAGAACTTCAGCTCTGTGTGTTTCCGCAGGATGACTGATGCATGCTAGTTTCCTTAGGAGTGACCCGAGCCTGAGCCATTGAATGCTGAGCCTGTAATAATGCAGATGGAAAGACAGTGGATAACAAACCATCTAGTCCAGTCAAGAATACCTTATTTTTAGTTATCTTTTTCCCTGCGTCAAAGCCCATAAAAAAGGCTTTTATCATTGAACTGCTGTAGTCATCACTAGATATAAAGTGAGAGAATGTCAGTGCGTTCTGTTGTACATTTGGCTCCATATATGCATTAAAAAATGCTTAACAGATCAGACGTTCATTTGCATTCAAATATGAATATGAAACTACTATTACTTTTAAAAGAAGTCTACAGTTATTTACACCACAAAAATACAGTTTCTAAAAATTGTATTCCATTACAAGGGAAAAATATAATTTGTATCATTTAAAAAAATCTAATTAAATTAAGTAAAGCTGAAATGATTGTTTGTGTGTGAGCAATAAAAAAAAAAAAAAAAAAATATATATATATATATATATATATATATATATATATGCTTTATTAGACAAGGAAACAATAATATCATTATAATTAACCCAATATCACTATAACCAAACACCATTCAGTGGCTCGGTTGGGTGTCTGAACAGAAACTAAAATAATTTTGCATTTATTAATGTTTTCTTAGAAATGAGGGAGCTTAGCTTAAATGAGTATGTACCTTTTTTATTTATTTATTATTATTATTGTAAATAGGGCAGTACTATTGCTCTTTGATCCACATATATCCTCTTTTTTGGCACACAACCCCTCATTAGAACCAATGTCTAACAGCCTTTTGATTAATTATAGTTTTTAAGGCCTTTCCAAAGGACTATTTCTATAAAGAGATTTTTGAAGTCATTTTCCAAATTGATATCTAATGCCCTTCACATGCACATGATTAACAATGGGATACATATTTAATGAGGGTTTAATTCATTTAGGGTTAAGAGGATGTGTTTGACGGGATGGTGAAGCTGGGCGAATGAATATCTGTACCGTTTTCATTTTTTAAAAAGTTTTGTTAAAGTCATACAGACGCTATCTGGAAATGTGTCCTTGCAAGGTTTCACAAGCAATTTTGAGGGCCATGTGATTGATGTGCATTGCGAGCGGGATAAAATCTGTTTTTCTTGTGAACTATTAGAAATCCTAATATGGGAAATTGCTCATGAAATCATTACCCGGCCCCCATTTGTTTTAATTTCCTCTAAGTGGATTTCCATATTCTCTTAGAATGACCAGATGTTCAGCATTCACCAAATTGCTTAACCCGCTGAAAGTAAATGGGGAATGATGTAAAATAGGCCTAAATCCACCTAATCCTTCTGTCTTTATTAGGAAAATATGTTTTGTCCTAGTGGGGCAGCCATTTTGCCAAAGGATATGAAACTATGTTGTTTACAGGGTGGCCTACTCATTGTGAAACATCACTGAGGAATGATAGGATTTCATGTGTGCCTGTCTATACTGTTTCTCAGCCTGCTGGCTGTTTCAGGGTCACGGCTGAGGGTCACTACAAGTGTTTATGCCCACATGTTGCCTTTGAGCTGTATGGGGCATGGCGTAGTGCTTCCATGAAACAAAGGAATCACTCTTGCCATATTTTAGGTGAAGTGTAATTTCTGTAGAGCCCAAGTCCCCTGTGTGGCTTTGTCCCTCCCTATTCTTGGACAAACCCCCTAATTTGTTTTGATGTGAGTGCTTACCCTCCAACATTTACCAAGCAGTTTTTTTTATGTTTTTATACAGATATAATGTAACATATTTGGCTCAGGAGACATGTTTTGACTGAGGACAAAGAGAGACATAACCCTGTCCAATATTTATATTCATCCAAGCCAATTCAATAACAAACACAATTTAGCTGAATTTAAAAATCTGTCCACTCAATCTGTTCGATTACAGGCAAGTTCAACTCAAGTTTGTGTTGTGTGTTTTTTCCCCACTGCTGGTTTTCTAATCTATAGGCCAGTTAGAAAAACTTCATGCGGCATATAAAAACCAGATGGAACAATAAATAAGACTGGCACACATCTGCCAGAGTCAGAAAGTAGCTTCACTTTCCTGTCTGACAGTGCAAATGATCCCTTTAAACGTTTAGAATTAAAGGGCTAAAAGGAAGATTAGTCTAGTCTTCTGAATATTTTTTTTTTGTATGTGATGTGTGGTTCAGTGTTGTTGAGCTAAGTTGTTTTAAGGTCTGTCTGTCAGTGCGTTTTAGAATGAATACTGCTTTTTATGTCTGACTCTGAATACTTTCTATAACCCATTACCATTCATTCGGCACCCTCAGTCCCAGACAGGCAGTCGATAGGTTCAGTGTAATTCATTCTGTGTGTAGAGCGATTTGTGTGCACTTACATTTTTTAGGCATTTTTATATAGTCTTTAAATGTGAAGTGTAATTTCTCCAACAACAATGGCACCGAACAGAATTGTAAGAAGGTTTTGAAAACACTTTGAAACCTTGCCACAATCTCACACCATTGGTTGAGGCAATGTTGAGCTAGTTAAGTCATGCAAACAATTTATAAAAATAGATATTAATCTGTGCATTTGGGGTGGAGATATTTCAGTGAGACGTTCTGCAGGTTGCATTGATGAGTCATTAACTAATACATTTTACCAATTCGTTCAAAAACACTGATTCATGCAAGTGACTGTCTCTAGTTAATCTTTGAATCATTTACTCAAATAGATTGATTTGTTCAAAAATGCTGATTCATTCAGGAATCAAACAAGTGACTATTTTTATAAGTGAGTCACAAAATTATTCATTGAACCAAACTGATACAAAAGCAGTCATTTATTTAATTATATATAATAAATGGACTGTATATATTGGGGTTGGTAAGTTGTGTTGTTATTGTTGTTTAGAAATGTATTATTTTTCAGCACAGACACATTAAATTGAGTAAATGCAGACTTTTTTAAAGAGACTCCAAACGTAGTGTAGGCTGAAATTAATACCTCTCAAATGAAGATCATTATAAAAAACACACATATATGACAACACACCCATGCGTCAGTCCAGCAGGTGACTGTGTGCAGATCTCCTGGCAAAGGTAATTCTGCTAAAGGTCGTGACTTTAGAATATGTTAATCTGTGTGATGCAAACAGAAAACCACGAGAAGCCACACACCCCACTGTCTCTCCTCTAATTATCATTCCCATTTTTAATTAGTCATTGAGATATTCCATCTACCTCGTTGGTCATTATGAATAAGTCGACCAGATAAGTACCGTTGCATAATGCTGAGCCGACTATGGCATGTCATTATCTGTATTTTAACTATCATATTAAATCTGGGCTGTCTGCAGGCTTCAGTGTCGATGCTGAGAAATGAGTGTCTGTCCTATATGCATATCAGCGTTTCCCATCAGCTCTTCAGTGTTATTTACACCCACTGTCAGGGAGCTCAATCCTCCTTTGAAGAATGCCGCGTTACATTCCAAAGCCCGCTGGATCCCAAGCATAAGCAAATTCCACTCAGGAAATCTTGGAGTGTGCGACTGCTGGCATTGTGAATTTTTTTGTCATTACCTTGAAATACACCAACAAGGGCGCCAAGCTTATCTGCTGTAGTGCATCAATTCTAATAAATAACTGCATATTAGCTTGTGCCGTATCAGCAGCCGGATGCCCCTGTGCCTAAAGGCGATGATAGCATGGCGAATTTCACCATCAGTCTTGCCAGAGATGCGTTAGCCGTCTCTAAATATCTAACGTGCGAGGAGCAAAGTCATTGATTTATCAAGATAAGCATCTGTATAAGTCATGGTGACATCCAGAAAACCCAACATGTTTCCATTTAATATCACCCGTCCCACTCCACATTCTGAAATAAGAGATATAGAGGCTGTGATTATTCCATGATAATGTTCATTTTCATCTCCCTGATTTTCCTTTAGAGAATATTTCCATCTTCAAATATATGTCATTTTTTCCCCTTAAATAAGAAACTTTTTTTTCCTTTTTGTAATGCTGTTTTGTGCAGCCAACCCTAATTAGGGTAGCACTAAATGTCCTAATCACTTTAAGCCTCTTTAACTTAATTTAGCCCACTCTCCCTCAGGTCATAGCAGAAATGAGAGGATACATCTGAGAATCGCTCCTCTGCCAGCACCCTCCCGCTCTCCGATCACGCATTCGCGCTGTTGCATGTCATTAATTTACAGCCATGGGTGTTCTACATTCTGATAATTTCTCGTCAAGAGTTCGGACCTGGAGAGCCACTCTGCAGTCACTCAAAAATAATTAAACTCGCTGCTCAGAGCCCAGGCATCGCATTTTCAAAGCCGAAATCTTCAGAGAAGAAAATGAATGATGGTTTTTGGAAAGGACGACAACAGTTCTTCTAACACAGGTGTTTTGTTTGTCATACATAGGGATTACATTCTAGCAAGACAGACAGTGATCTCTTTGTCTAATTCCTTACGAGATACAGTGTCGGACTCGTGCAATGATTTATGAAGTGTATTCTCAGATAAGCCTGGCTCATGTGGTCTGTGATCTCGGCAAGCAGATGGCAAGGAGAGCAGGGAACAATCGCTAAGCATCACCAACCTGATAAACCACTGTGGTGATTCATTAGCATACGGAAAGATGGCAAGAAAAATGTGTAGCACGTACGACAGATCTCCGCTATCTTTTATTTCTCCTTGTGAGCTGAATATGCAAATGGCTCGGCCTCTTAAAAGCCAGATCTATTCCTGGCGTTTTCACTTTACCTTTTCCTTCTGCTCTGGAGTTTTCACTTTACCTTTTCCTTCTGCTCTGTAATTTCCCTCCTTCCAAACCAAACATCTCTGACATCCTCTAATGCAGAGCCAAACAGCATCCGTCCACTTTTTGTTTTGGTTTCTTTATTTATTCATGCATACAGCTATCCGGTTCATCGTCTCAGGAGTTTCTGTCTCTGTGCTGCTTGTGAAATAGCAACACCCTCTAATTCACTTCCATCTCCTCCCAGCCGACCAATCAAACGGCATGAACGAGGGACAGACCTAACCTGGGTGGAGTAATTATCTGCTCTGGCCATCTCTAAACGCCAGTCTCATTGGTCCCCTATTCCGCTCCTCATTGTCTAAGGCCTAGACCCCCTGGCGCCTATGTGAACTCGAAGAGGGAGTGCCCCGCTCAAGGAGGGGATGTGTGAGCATCCCTAATTAAATTACACACAGACATAAGTGGGTTTTCACATCAAGCTGTTCCAGCAAAACGCTCCAAAATGCCTGTCTGGTGCCACATCCATCTTCTTCATTACTCCTGAGTCCGGGCTCATTCTCTCAGAGTGCTTTGGAGCTCTCACTCCAGCAGGCCAGCTGACAGGTCACAGTGTCATATCTCGTGTCAGATCCTCCAGAGAGACAGCACCTCATAACAGGTGCGAGGCTGGAACCGGCAGGACTGTTGAACTCTACTGCTAATGCACTCTCTGCAGCTGCGGTGAAAAGGAATCTCTCAGACAAAGAGTGGCAGGCGGGAAACAAGTCCAAAATGCACCTGGCTCCTCGACGCAGGGCTTTGTTCGCCACATATGCGCAAGGTTAATTGCACAGGTGCCTTTCTCCAGGGCGACACATAGATTAACATGTTTTTCACAAAAAATTGAAGGACAAGAAGGGACAAAGATGGTGAATGCTACTCGTATACACAAGCATGGAGCTGCAAGATGCTTTTTAGCTTTTATTAATGTGGAAATGAGAGCTGGGGGTCTGTGGATGTAGGCCGGTCACTGGGAGGACACAGTAATAGATATAATGTCCTCTGGACGGATCTTTGTTGTTTGGATTTAAGAGGCAAAAGTTGTGTGTGTTTTAGCCTCCCTGGAGCAATCGTCTTCAGGAGCACCAACATAAATTGAGTTCTCAGTCAATCCTTTTTTTTTGTTTTTGTTTTTCACCGTGGACAGATAGCAGGTTGAATTTATGAACCGGGCTTGAATTTATGAGCTGCTGCATTATTGTTGTAATGGCTCAGTTAGAAATGTAGAAATGAGGTATGGTGTACAATACAGATGTAGTACAATTTTTAGAATACATTTCTTGTGTATACTAAAGATATATTCACACAAAATATAGTTCTTGTGGATTCTTGGTGTCACAAACTGGGTTTCATCCACATATTTTCATAAAAATGTTAGGGCATTAAATGAGATGCAAACAAAATACGCTCAATTGAGGTAGTTGCTTAAAGAAAATCCCACAAGACATGCACTTAAACTATCATGGAAACATTTACAGAATGAATTCCACAATGCCTCAAGTCATATGACTATTTGATTGGTCACTTTACTATGTGACATGCTGTTGACACAAGACATCTGCCACCAATCACTTTCAAACATGACATTCGTTTTCTTTCTCTTTTTTCCCCAGAAACGATTATTTTGATTTCTTGAATACATGGGTTGGACACACTGCTTGCTTTATTTATTAAGTTTTGTTTGTTTGTTATGTAATTATTATTATATTATATACTTACTTATTTATTTTTTGTTGTTTTTCTTTATTCAAAATTTTCTTATAAAATAAAATTAGCATAAAATTGAATGAAAACATAGCTAATCTATGTATTTATATTTATATAGCTAATCAGTATTTCCGTAGTTAAACTGCTATATTTTGTTTATTTATAGGAATGGATGTTTTTTCATTGCATGTTTTGGCATTTGATAGCAGTGATGCCGGTAACGCGTTACTTAGTAACGCGTTACTCTAATTTGACCCCTTTTTTCAGTAACGAGTAATCTAACGCGTTACTGTTTCAAAACCAGTAATCAGATTAAAGTTACTTATCCAAGTCACTGTGCGTTACTATTTTTGTCATTTTCCTTAGTAAAAATATATATTTATTTCTTCTTGCATCTCGGGGAGTGTGCGCGACAAGTCACGTTTTCAGCATGAGGTTCACGTCACGTGTACGTACCACGCAGCGACACAAACGTAAACAACAATGGAGGGAGGAGAGAGATGCGCTTTTTCTAGCTGGAAATACAGTCACTATTTTGAGTTTGTGTCTGTCAGCTAAAGATGGCAACATTAAGGGCCGTTGTAAACTCTGTGCTGGTGGCGACAAAGTGTTATCTACCTACAGAAACACTTCGTCGAATTTGAAAAAACATATGGAGTCGCAGCACCGCACAGTCAAACTTACACCCGTTTCACACATACTTGTCTCCGTCTGCAGTGCGTCTGCGGTGCATATTTTTTCCCGTACCCATGTTAACAGGTTAGAGCTTTCACACTGTACGCGGGTGCGGTCCGTCGATCCGTTCCAGGTGCGTGAGTATACAGCAGTGCAGAGATCGTTTCCGCACCTAGTCTATTTTTGCTGTGCTGCACCGTGCTGAATTAAAGTGGCAGCGCATTGTTCACATTAAAATAGACATAGATTGACAAGAAACTGTATAAATTTCATCATATACGCAAAATTACAGTTAACATGTTCTACAGTTACTAAATTACAGGGTCAAGAAAAACAAAAAAACAATATATATTTTATAAAAACAAGTATTTATATTAAGTGAAGTCAAGAAAGACTGTTTTTTCAGGAAATAGTTTCAACTTTAAATGTCAGGAGATAGATTGTTGATATTACTGTTAAAAATACACTTCCAATAAAGTGAGTGTTGGCAAAACCGGTTGTCATTTTTATGTTGAGGTGGCGGGGGTGTTGTCGGCAACTGCTGAATGTAACTAATAAAAGTAACTTGTAAAGTAACTTAGTTACTTTTAAAATCAAGTAACTTGTAAAGTAACTTAGTTACTTTTAAAATCAAGTAACTTGTAAAGTAACTTAGTTACTTTTTCAAAGTAACTGTGGCAACACTGTTTGATAGGCAGTTTAGTGACACGAAAGACATCTGGCTCTTTTAAGTGCCTCTGTTCAACTGGTGTTAATGTATGATGAATACATCACCGTAACCTTTTATCCTCAGCCCGCCTCTGTCTTGAACAGACTGAACTCCGGTCTTGCTGATGTGACATTGCAGGGAAAAAAAACAGTTTCTGCTTATTTTTACACTGTGGTTTGCGGGGCGATTTCATATACACTATAATCTCTTAATCCTGATGATTTGCTGCAAAGTCAGTGTTCTAGCAAAGCTCAGCTACATATACAGTGGCACACAGGCATTACTAGATGCTTGGTGTCAATATCAGCCATGAGAAAGGAAGGGAGCGAGAGTGCGAGTCCAAGCGTGCACGTGCATACGTTGTAGAAATAATTAAATGTCAACCCGTCTGCTCTGTTGAGTGTCTCACGGGGGTTTTACGACCTGCACAGTCTCGCTTCGGCAGTCCTTCTCCATGACTCAGTCCTCCAGATGTTGTGATGCCACACTCGCACACACACTGCGAGCTACACAAGCCTGGGCTTTAACACACTAACCCTTCTCCCCCACTGCTACTTCTTACTCGTTGTGACACTTCACTTTGTTTCTCTCCTCCCCCATTTCTCTCCCCTGTGTCGTGGAAGATAAGCTCCTACCCTCTGCCAGGGTGCTTGTTGGGGAAGCTAATCTGATGTGTGAAGTTCACAAATCCGGCAGAAGGCTGTGCTTGTTATCCCCTAATTAAAAATGTGATAGTGCACCCATAAATATATTGGAGAGACTGAAGAAGGCCCCAGGGCATTCTGGTACATTTGGCAGGAGCCTGAGGGGGCAAAGAACCACCTGATACCCTGACAGTAAAGAGATAGGTAGCAGAAAAAGACAGACAACAGAGGAGATACAGATACAAGACTAGCTGTTAGAAGTGTTTCACTTTATGCTGAACTTCTCCTGAAGTTAGTTGTCTGAAACATTTCTTTGCAAAATAAAGCTGGCTGATATGGCTGAACATTTTTAAATCTCATATTAATAGTGTATATCTCAATAATTATATATTTTCTCTGATATAGCCTTAAGAGTGAGATTTAGCATAACTTTATCCAGAAGCAAAATCTAGTTAAATAATCAAAACGTGTTTTCCAAAGTATTTTTTTTTCACTCAAGGAAAAATTATATTTAATATTTTATATGCACCAATGCAGCAATAAATATTAAATATAGATGCAAGTAGCAATTAAGGGGCCAAGAACAAAGAAGGCACATTAAGTCATGCCAGCATGGCTGGAAGTGTCAGACCAACTGCAACCATAAATAATTAAAGACATTTTAAGATGATTTTACTCAAAATGGCTAAAAAATCATAAATACAATCACAAGTAATACAAACGAATTTTTTTGTTATTTTTTTATCAATAAGTGGCGCTGTTACCAAATTGATGCGGTGTAGTCAGTGTAAGGTGACAATGACACATAAAGTTTGGGGTCAATATGTCAAAGCTTTGCAGAGATACAGCATCAGATGCAGTTTGGCATTATGCCATCAAAATTAATTGATGCAAGATACCACAATGGTTTCATCTATCGACATGAAATCCATAACTTTTTGCCGACTCAAATTAGGTGAAACCCGGACAAAATGTCTTAAAGTAGCTTTTTTAAATCTCAGCATGACCTTAGGAATCTGTTAAGAGTCTCAGGACAAAATAAAAGTCAAAACTAATCACATGCTATCAGCATTTTTAGAAATTTCATTATATCTTTTGACCACAAGGTGCTGTCTCTAAACTTTTTGCAAGGTGCCGATTAAACTTACCGAGGTACTCCAATGCGCTTGTCAAATATAGCACTTTACGACAAAATTCCTAATTGGTTATCGTTTGGCTCGGCATGCTGCACCGAACCTAAAGAGACCAGGGGTTTGTGTTTTTTGGCCAATCAAAAATATATTTTTTTCATATTTCCTGGCCACTATGTGGCACTGCGCTGAAACTGTGCAACACAACCAGGTTTGGTCTGAATATGCTAAAGCGTTGCTAAGATATAGCCTCACGTCCATTTTGACGTCCATCGCGTTATTCGAGAATGGCTTGACGAATCGACTTAAATTCCTTAACTTTTTATCGCATGATCTGAAGAGTATCTGGTTCAATTTTCGTGAAAATGTAAGTAATGGTGTAGGAGGAGTTCGAAAAAGTATGTTTTTCTGAAAATGTTCCCGAGCCATTGAATCAGAGGAAATTAGAATTTTGTTTCTAGCCTCTTTCCAGTTCAAAAGTTATTAACAGAAATGTGAGTGCAAATTTGGACAGGTGGTGGCGCTAGAGGGTTTCCTCTATCTGTGTGCCAAATTTCATAACTTTCCCGTAACTTCTCTAGACAATAAGCAGAAATATTTACCTACATGTATTTTTATATATTCGTTCTAACACACTGAAAAGTAACTGTTTTTTTTTATTATTATTATTATTTTATTTATAATTTTTGAATTGTTGAATCATTCTCTTTCAATATGTTCATAAACACTGATTCATTCAGGAACTAAACAACACTGTTTCTTAGAGATGCACAACAAAAGTTTATGTTGTGGTAAAATACACAAAATTACTGGAAATATTGTAAAAATATTGCCTCATTATTAAAGGGTACCTATTATGCCATTTAAAATGTTCCTAATAATGTTCTGGGAGTCCCCAACAACAGTTTTACATGCATGCAATGACAAAAAACACTTTTGTTGTCTTATAATATGCATTTATTTTTACCTGATTTGCTCACCGACTCCCTAATGATTCGTTTGACGACTCATTTGTCCAAACCCCGCCTTTCGGCACCGCTAATCGGCGGTGATTGGTCAGATGACGCAGTCAGTTATATTTCGCGAATCCACACTTAAAAGCATTTGTGTTTGTGAAGCAATCGTCATTAAAATAACGCGAACACAGCTCAAGGTTGGGTTATACTTGTGTGGTATAGTTGTAAATATAAACTCTAGCCACTGAGTCTTCACATGCTTGTCCCTGGGCAGTGAAAAAAAAAGTTTGCTTTTGATTCGCACTTCAGAACAGAGTCTCGTCGAAATGATGGTGTTCAGGTTTCTCTGTCTGCTCGGCGCGCGCACTGAGTGGGCGTGTCGAATTCAAATAACTTGTACAAGTGACGTACGAAAGCTAGAGAGAAAGCATCGTTTGTCTATCGATTCATATCAGCGACTCAGAGTCGACTCTTACTTTTGAGAGACAATAACTTTGTATACGGTGAACTTTCATATTTAAAACTTTGCAGGATGTTTTTGTTCACTTAGATCTATGTTACACACTACATGAAAGGTAATTTTCAAAATTCCATGATAGGTACCCTTTAACTTCCTGTTTATTGAAGAGTTGTTTAGAAAGCAATATCACTTTTTCAGTCATGATGTATCGTATATAAAGGATGAGTATTTATTTATATGTTTGTTTGTTTTGTTTACTTCAAGACTGTTGCCCTGAAAATGACACAAAACAAAATTGGGCACAATGATGTTGGATTATCTTAAAAGTTTTCTTGAAATATGATTTCCTTGAAAATATTGCATTAGACATCTTCGCTTTTACAGTGGTTTGGATCTTTTAATAGATTCTCTGCTTTTAAAATTACTATGAAATCATAATTGACAATTGTTTTATGAAATATTCCAGTGTTGTTGTAAATGATTTTTCCGTGCACATAATTTTTTATTTATCTATTTATTTATTTTTATTCATGTGCTCGCAGTCTTTAATCAAAATAACTTCCCCTCCATCTTGCAACAACATCTCCTCTCTTCTCTTCTCTGATGAGGTGTTTAGTAGCGCGAGGGCGAGACAACCTGTCACTCACATGAGATCACACAATAGCGAACAACAACCACCCAGTCAATTCCCGATGGACAAAATCAAGTCCAGCCATCATTTTTTTTCTTGTTTGAGAAGTCGTTTCACTCGGAAATTCAACACAATAGGGAAGAAAAACTTCTGTTTCATGCCTACTTTAATACATCCCGTACTGATGAGACAGAAAAATAATGTAGACCACATGCTCTGGCAATTCCTCTCAGATCCATGTGGAGAGATCATGAGCCCAGCTGGTTCTCGTGGAACCATGGCCCAAAAGGACATTGTTAATGGAGCAGTCATGGGTCGCTTGGGAGTGTGTTTCCCGTTTTAGTAATTTTGCTTTCTTGTGTCTGAGATCCTCTGGACCCAGCCTTCCCAGCTCTCCTGTCCTGGCCATTGCAGATGATGAATTGTGTTACAGTTAAGCAAGCAAGAAGTAGGACAAATTGATCAAAGTGTCAGCTGCCCCTTGTGATGTCTAGGTCTCCAAAACGAAGGAAATGAGGGAGCTGTCGAGAAGTTTCCGGAATCATGGTGCCTCTAATAAATGTTTACCTGCCCCCTGAACACCCAGATTGGACATCAGATGGATGTCGACGTGTTTTAGGGACGCAAACTTTGGGATACAGCTACTTTAGGAACTGTCATTGCTTCCAGAGGACGACGGCACGCTCAGTGGAAAGAGCCAGCGAGATGCATGTCCTGGTTTAAACCAATGAGCAAAGCTATCAGCCAAGGTGTTGAAGAGCAATTAGAGATAAGCCATGCTTGTTCTGCTCCGGTTTATTCTGGAACAGCTAGTTTAATTAGCTTGATTTAATCTGGGTGGCTCTTAAACACTGTGAACTTTTTCTTTGATTTTTCAGTGTTATCTATTTTATTTTATCCCACTGCTGCTGTTTGTTTCTTCATTTTCATCCTATTTTGGCTTTGTTTGATGTGTACAGTTGTATCATGTATGAGTGCTTGTGCTCCTGCTGCTTCCAATGGAAAATGCACTCGTGCAGTTCTGCCTCAGTGTAGCGAGTGTGTGGCATTTTCTGAAATTAATTATGTAGCCGTGTCAACTTTCTTCCTCTTTATAAATTCAATTTGCTGACTGTCATCTACTTTGACTGTGCGAGGAAACAAAAGATTGATTAACACGCCTGAAACTGCTGCCTAAAGCTACCGGCATCTCTGCCACAGACGTTTTCTCTCTGCCAAGGCAGACGTCGAAATCCCAACCCATTCACTAAATATTTCCAGAGAACGACTCGATCATGTACACAAAAGAATTGATGAAAGGATCCCACACGCAACAATAAGTCACAGTAATGATTCTAGTTTAAAATAATGTCTCTGCTGGACCACTATGATATAGTGGAGACCCTCAGTCTCATTAATGCTGGGTAAAGATAGATGACCCAGATAAAAGACCAAAAGATTATTTCTGAACCCCACCGTTGACCGATGCTTTGGATGTTCTGTGCCATATGCCCATGCAAAGAAAAAAGAAAACGCATTCAAACTTTGCAAGTGGAAGTAAAGAAATACAGTACACTATTAAGAAGGTACAAAAGCTGTCAGCGGGGCAGTACCAGTACCCTAAGGGTGCATATTAGTACCTTTCGAAAGGGTTCTGCCCCAGCGGTAGCTTTTACCTTATTTTTTGAAAGTGTATGTATTAAATTGTCATTAATTTCATAGAAAATATTTATTAATGTAGTATTTATTACACGCTAATATGTTAAATATTTTAGATAATATCTTAATCTTTTTTTTTACTTTTGTAAAATTGTTACAAAAACAATGTTAATTGATATAGTATCCTAATTACAGTTTGTCTTTATAATATCACACTTGCTATTTTTCTCAAACTGTAGAAATCAGCCTTTATATTTTAAGAAAGAAGTCTGCAATGAGGATCATCTTATTCCTGGGATGTCGTCATTAACATGTTAGATAGTTAAGGGTCTCTTATTTCTCCATATTCTATAAAAAAAATTTTAAAAAAAATCCCAAATTTAGATTGTGGGATTTGTCCTTTCACCGAGTGAGCCGCTCATCTCATTGTCTTACAGAAGTCAAGGCCCATTTGATGGGAGATGCGTTGCACTTCGGTGGCACATCCCACTGTCATCGAACAATGATAAAAAGCCCCAGTATTGACCGGCTCCACACTAAATCTTGGTAAAGAGCACTTAGCTCCCCTGTGCAAGCCGCAGAGCTAATACCTGTCAATGGCCATCAGTGAACACTTCCATCCTCTGGCTCCTCTCCATACGTTAGCCACCGCCTCGAAGCGTCTGTGCATTTAGGGACACACGTTGTTCTCTTTGCCCTCTGCCCCATTTGCCTTTCTTTTTTGCTGTTCTGTTTTTGCTTTTCCTTTTACTCCCATACTCGGTTTATTGTAGCCTGACAACACTGCGTGGTATGTGTGAGTTGGAATATATGTGAATGTGTTCTACATGAAATTGAGCTCTGACAGGCAACTCTGTCCTCTCCACAGAAGGTGACGAGACGGGTGTGATGGACAGCCTGATGGAGGCCTTGCAGTCTGGAGCAGCCTTCCGTGACCGCAGGAAACGAACCCCACGCAATGGTAAGACTACTGCACCTTCTCATGCCTTACATTTCCAGATACCTTTAAATGTAAAGTTCACCCACAAATGAAAATTCTGTCATTTACTCACCCTCATATTGTTACAAACCTGTATGACCTTTCTGGCATGGAATGCAAAAGGATACATTTTAAATGTGCACTAGAGCTGTTTTGATTTAAAAAGAGCACAACAACATAAAAGTCACATGATCCTCAGAAATCATTCTAATTTGCTGATTTGCTGCTCAAGAAACATCTATTTTTTAAAAGGTTGTGCTGCTTTAATTAATTAATAAGTAATGTGGTGAAACCCTGATACATTTTTCAAGATTCTTTGATGAAAGGAAAGCCCAAACGTTTTTTTTTTCTTTTCTTTTTTTATAGAAATGTAAATCTTTTGTAACATTATAAATGTTTTTACAGCCGTTTTTTGTTCAATTAATGCATTCTTGCTGACTAAAAGTATTAATAATATTTTTTTAAAAACTGAGTGAGGAAGAGAAAATGTTCAGTTTTTGGGTGAACTATACTGTATACTTTTAACAATGTAAAATTGTAGGTCTCCACTCTGAAACTGTTTTTATAATGGATTCATCGCCACATTACCATTTATAAGTCACTGATTACTGGAATTGATTGTAGACTCCGAGTCCTTAGAGAATGGTTTAACATAATCTTAATGTTAACATATTCCATCCTGCCATGATGAATCGCACTGACCCAGGGGAGGAGAAGCGGACCACCTGCTGTAGGTGCTACATTGAATTGAAATGCCAAGGACGGGCAGACAAGTGTCTATAACTGCTGTAGCTTTCCAGAACAGCCTCGTACGATGACCCCAATCAGTCACTCTTTTCCCAAAGTCCTTGTCCATGCATGCTTACGGTGCATAAACCTGCTTGTGTCATTAGAAATTCTCCTGGGATGTAGTGAGATATATGTTGTGTACAGACTGACAAAAAAACAAAACCTCAGCATCATTAGAAAATCCAGATAAGAAAAACATGCCAAAAGACATCACTACTCTGAGGAGGAAATGCATGAGGGGGACTGTAGATCGCCATATCAAATGCACCTAATCTCCATACAGTATATCAGCATGCTCAGCAGCACTGATTTGTCCCTGCACTATTTTTTTGGCTTTACTTTATCTTGTCTCACAAAAAAAGTTCTTCCCATGATCCCTTGTGTCAGTGCTGAGGTCTAATAAGAGGGCATGAATAAGTAAGGTGTCATGCTGTATCAAACCTGTCTCCCACTCAGCCCCCAAACGCTGCCCCCTGACAGAGCCTGCCAGCCGTCCATGCTCAGAGCTCACCTACTCCATCCAGCGCTGTGGCCCAGGCTCCCTGACATCTGTTTGAATAAGACTGACATTTAGGAGAGAAGAGAGTGTGTAGATTAAACCTCACCAGTGCTCTTTCTCTCTCTTCTGTCTCATACTCCGTTTCTTTCTCGTCGCTTGCTTTCTTGTGCTCGGTGTCGCTCGTCCTCTCTCTCTCTCTTTCTCTTTCAGCCTTTCTCTTTCTTTTTCTGATGAGTGTGTGGGCTGAGGTTTGACAACACTGAGAGTTTCAGAGTGGATAATTGGTTACGAACTCCTGAAATACCTCTTGTTTGACGTGTCTCCCTCTTTCTCTCTCTCTCTCTCTCTCTCTCTCTCTCTCTCTCTCTCTCTCTCTCTCTCTCTCTCTCTCTCTCTCTCTCTCTCTCTCTCTCTCTCTCTCTCCTCTCTCTCTCTCTCTCTCTCTCTCTCTGTCTCTCTCTCTCTCTCTCTCTCTCTCTCTCTCTCTCTCTCTCTCTCTCCTCTCTCTCTCTCTCTCTCTCTCTCTCCTCTCTCTCTCTCTCTCTCTCTCTCTCTCTCTCTCTTCTTTTTGTCTGTCAATTTCTACTTCGTCATTGTTGCAGGTGATCAAAGCCCTTCCTGTTCTGCACCTCGGGGGCCGGGTGCTAACCATGGTAACAAAATGAACCTATGTTTACCCCCTTGCCCTGCTCTTCTCCCAGTAACACTTGCTTATTGCCCAGACTAAAAAAAAAAACATTTGGGTTGAACTCTAAACAATCTATACTGAGCTCTAAAACTGGATGTGTAGGGTAGAAAATAGCTTGTCTCTTGGGCTTTGTTCAGACAGGCTGCCAGAAATATATATATATATATATATATTTTTTTTTTTTTGGCATTTTCAGCTCAAATATAATTAATTGCTTGTAACTGAATTTAAAAATCAGATTTTTACAAACTCGATCCAAAACATATTAATATGAAACATCTTAAAATGATTCAGATATAGTCATAGATGTCAAGTTTTTTTTTTTTTTTTTTTCATGCAAACTGCATTGTAGTGAATTGGTTTAAATGAATTTTAGTCAGTGACTCTCAGCATAGTGCCAATGAAACACAGTTATCATATAACCATATTTGTAAATATAATATTTCAAAAAGTGATGGTGACAGTGCGAGTTTTAAGTGGTGCAGATAGACCACTCAATGTGAATGACAAGTAATATACAGGGAGAAAGTGCAGTGTACATTAAAACTGGTACAAATGGCATGTACTGTAACTATCACAGTACAAATCACAATTTCTTTGTGACAAAATACATAACCAAAAAATTTATAAAAAAAAAATATTTGAGTGTAGTGTGAACAAAGCCCTTGAAATATTTGACTGAAAATTGAATATTGAAAGAGATTGTGATTGATTCATATTCATCAGGTACGATTAATTTAGTGTAAATAATCTGCTGGCTGCTTTGTATCCTCTCCAGTAGTTGGAGCTCAGGATAGTTTTTCCTCTTTCCAGCCATCCTACAGTAGATTGCCTAACTAGTGCACCCTTACAGTGATGAAGCATGGCAGCACGTCCACGCCTGTGAAAGGCGGATAGAAATGATCTGTCTGAAGGGTCATTGCTTTCCTTAATTCCCATTGATGTTTTTTTTTCTCTTTACTCTTCCTGGAAAGCTTGCAATTCTTTTTGAGTGCCATCCCATGCACAGAGCACCAAAAATGCTCACCACTTAATAGATTCTAGTTGTTTTCTGCTCTGGCCTACTTTAGAACCACTATGACAGAGCTTTATTGCACACAGTCTCATGCAATAGTGTATGTGAGATTCATTTGTGGGATATTCTATATGCCTGAATTGATTTGTTAATATG
Source organism: Chrosomus eos (assembly GCA_036326025.1). Lineage (NCBI taxonomy): Eukaryota > Metazoa > Chordata > Actinopteri > Cypriniformes > Leuciscidae > Chrosomus > Chrosomus eos. The sequence continues at coordinate 15,851,371 of CM070835.1, read as the reverse complement.
TGCACGACACAGAATCACCTCACTTTTATGCTTTGCACGCCTGTGAATGGCACTGTTACAGAAATGCCTGTGAAAAACAGTACCACACCGAATCCATTGGTAAATATGTACATTATTTATGATGTCAGTGAATATGTTTTATCTTGTAGCTTTCTGCTGTATTACTGATATGCTGCATGAACCATTCAGAATATATCAGTATGAATTTAATGTCTGGATTAGCAGGGTTCATACATGCTATTATGCTCTTGGCCTCCAGATTCAGTGACCTGATCCTGAGCGGAGATTGAAGGCCTTTTGTAAGAATCAGCATTTGTCTAAGCTTTAAAGAAGCCTAACCTCAACCTTCATATTTCTGGGTCGGGTTCAGAGTTCTGACACACATACATACTCTTCTAAACTTTTTTACTAAGATACACAGCTTTATACGTTCATATGTGATGTCATTTAAAAGCTTAACAACCAATCTTTTAAGAAACATTATTTAATCAAGCTACTCACGCTGGATGGTGATGGGTAAGCGCTAACGTATTTGATTTCCGCTTGTGCATTTGTTTCTCTCTCACTATTAAAGGAACCATCTGGCAGTGGCTTCTGCTTTCAGCTATGTGAGTGATTTACAGTGTACAGGGTTGAACCTTTTGGGCATTGTGTGAGTAGAGTGACATTAAAATGATGAATGTCACAATTAAGTGTTTTTGCGAGAGTATATTTAAGGCCAATTTCACAGACAGGGCTCAGATTAAGCCAGGGATTAGGCCTTAGTTCCAACAGGGAATTTAGATTTGAAGAAAAAAAACATTATTGGTGTGCATTTTGAGACAATTGGCACTGACATATTTGAATATATGTCAAGTGCAATTTGCTTTCAGTAAAGACAGCTCAAACATGCATTTTAGTCTGGGACCAGGCTTAATCCTTGTCCGGGGGTTAATGATCACTTTGACAATGAAAATGACAATGACACCTTTACTTTAGGGCATTTTTGGAAGTGCCTTTCTAAAAAAGAATCTGTTTGAGGACAGTTATCTGCTTTAACACTGTGAAAACCTTTGTTGAAGCTACTTTAAAACTGTAGCTTGCCAATTTAGAAACTACTCATGATTTAAAGTTAAATGAATACTTCACCCAAAAGTGAAAACTTTCTATTTACTTAATCACCCTCATGTCATCCAAGACCTGTATGACTTTCTTCTGTGGAACATCGAAGATATTCAGAGATATGTCTTAATGTTTTTGTTGCCCATACAATAACAGTAAAGGATGTTGTTTCCGCAGAAGAAAATTTGAAGAAAAGGTTTGGCACAACATGAGTAAATGATGATAGAATTTTACTTTAAAATCCTGCTTTAGATAAGCAAAATTCTTAAACGAAATAGGATGTTCATCATCTCCAGTCAAATGGTTTAGTAATTTAGCATTTAAAGTATAGTTGCATTAGTCATGCATGTAACAATAAAGAAACCAGCCAAACATGACAAACGCTATGCTTACAAGTTCTACTAATTAGACTCTAAAGCACTGGTGCATTGATGTAGGTCAGTGTGCTACAGCCTTAGGGCAGCAGACTGCCTTTTTACTTGGGTAACAGAGTAACACAACCATGAGTATGCAGCTATTTCAGTTCAATCTTAGACCCAAGGCAAGCACTGTGTCAGTACAGATATGGTAAATGGGTAATTCATTTTAAATAGTGTTGTGAATTCAAAACTCAGGGGAGGAAAAAGATGTCTGCAAGACCGATTTAATACAGGATACCTGGTCAGATCTGACCTATATTTTGCTGTTGAGTTTTGTAAATCTGTCATATGCTTACCTCTGCTCACCAATAGTATAACAAAGATGCGTGCTTACACAATAGCATGAATTGACTCATATCACACTGTGTTTCGGGGACTTTTCTGCAGTTTAATGGTCTTCAGTTGTTGCTTTGATGCGGATGTGCTTTGATTGATGTCTTCGAGTGCATGTTTTCTTGTTGGAAACTCAAGCCGGTTTATCTTCTTGGTTTGTTCCGAGAAACACTTTTGTATTAAGATGGCAAATATGTGTATCTGATTTTCCTAGTCGCTAATATATTTAGCAACTTTTGATGGTGGATTTTTATATTAGTATTTTTGCTTGTGTTAAAGCTCTGCACTGATCTCAGAGGTAACCTTGAAAGTGGTATTTTGTGATGAAACCTGGGCCACTCTGCACTAAAAGTCTTCTGTTTGAATGCCAAGGGTACTCTAGGAGATTGTTGGATAGAGACAGGTAGCTGCTCATACATCCTTGGCATCGATTTCTCTGGTCGCAGATGAAAGCCACAGGCTGCTAGCTCTTTCATATGGGGCATCCCAAAAGGGACATCAATCAGATTTTTGAGGGAGACAATTTTATTTATTTACTGCCTTTCCAAGTCATTAAAACCTCTAACCTTCCCTTCTTGAGCTTTCACCTTCATTCTTTCGTCCATCAAAAGTTCTTTGGGTTGAGTAACTCCTGTTTGACTTTGGTTTGTGGAGAAATGGTTTATTAAAAACAGATGCGGCAATATAATGCATGCCAGGTTTATGGAATTTGAACCCCAGTGTCTATTCTGCCCCTGGTCTACTAGTTAATTCACCCAGGCAGAGGAGAAAGTGAGCCTTGTATGTTTAATGAAGATTAAATTACCTATTTTCAGTCATGAAATTTTAAAAGCAGAAAAGGGATGAATCTGTGAAATAGCAAATGAGAAAGACAGGAGGAAGACGGTAGAGAATACGAAAGCCGGACAAAGATTAAGGTTTTTTTTCTTCCTTCTTCCCTTCCCCTGTCACATAGTAAATGATCTCTCCATAATTTGTTCCCTACCTCTTCCTCTTAATAAAGCAAGACCATTTTTGTACTTCATCCATGTCTTTCCCCCCATTGTTTTTGCTTTTCATATTGCTTCCTTGCAATATTGACAGAAACACATCCTTTGTTACCGCAATTATTAATCAGTGTTATCATGTTTCAAACCCAAAACTGTGATTGCAAATCCCTTAGCAATTAATCCCTGATCCCTCCACTTCCTTTTTACATGCACCAAACCAGCCACCTACACACTTTATCTTCACTCTCACACCCACATCCGTTAGATAGTAGTGTTGCCTGTAACACTTTTCGGCTGACAGCTAAGATCCCCACTTCCCCAAACCTCAAGCATTCCACTTCAGGGTGTTGATAGATGTTATTCATGTAGCTCACCCCAGGGCACTCCTGCAGGAAGAAGGGCTAACGTGATTTGCTCAGGGCTGAAGGGACCAGAGGGTAGTGCACTCGGTAATGGCGTGGATGACTTAGATCCCAGATATCAATAAGGAGAAGTGCTGCACAGTGACGCTTTCTCGAGACTTATCACCTGCTCGTGATAGATAAGGATATTTTTCTTCAGAAGAAAGGGTGGAGTCGCATGGAACGGGGATGAGAGGCTGAGAGACCATGGAAAAATGGTGAAAAAAAGTTTAAATCCAAAAGTAAAGATGTGTTATGTCGAAGTTTAGATGGATAGAGAGGATCGGAGGACCCTGTGAGGGTCATCTATCGGTACAGGTGAGGAACCATGATAGAGATAAAGATGAGGGTTTTATGTAGTGTTTGAACGGCCAAAGTGCGTATATCTGATGGGAGGTTTTATCGAGGCACTTAAACAAGCTGACCGTGTGACACATCCATTTTTAAAGAATAAATCAGATCTTGGTAAAACTCTATGGTCCTGAGTGGCTCCTTTCACCTTTTGTCGATGCGCGACGGCCTGAGCCATTTGATTTCCAGCAAGAGCCTTTCGACCTCTAAAGTCTGCTAAAAAGAAACAGGCGACTGCTTTTTACCCTCACACTGAGCGCACAGCACCGTCTGTGGATTAAGGATCTTGCGCTCTGTGTGTGTGCAGAGAAGGCCAGGTCGGCTCCCGGCGACAGCCCTTTCAGGAGGAAGTCAATTGCACAGCACCAAAAATGCCCTCAGACTCAGCTGCTTTTGTCCACTGCCTTCTCCAACAGCATGAGAGGGGCTCCAATTGATGCGTGTAGAGTCCGAATACTGAAAC